>VZSF01010067.1:594000-740821 GCA_013398295.1 Chionis minor
CGGAGCCCGGCCGCCTCCCGCGCCGCGGGACCTTGGCTTTGCCCTTCGCGCGGCAGGTGGCGCGGCCAGCGGGGCAGGATGCGCCGCTTCCTCCCGTGGGGACTCTGGCTGCTCTGCGTCGCCTCCGGCCCGGCCCGCGCTGACAGCGGCGGCAAGGCGAGGAGCTGCGCCGAGGTGCGGCAGCTGTACGGGGCCAAGGGCTTCGGCCTCAGCGGCGTCCCCCAGGCCGAGATCTCCGGTGAGTCCCGCGGGGCGGGGGCGGCCGAGCCGCGCGGGGGTTCCGGGTCGGGTCGGTACCGGGGCTGCGGCCGGCCGCCGCCGCCGGGGGCTGGCTCGGGTGTGGGCGGCGGGGAGCCGGAGCCGAGGGCTTTCCCGGGGCCGGGCACCCCTCTTCCCCCCGGAACCCCTGTCCCGGCTGGAACGGGCGCTCCGCTCCAGCGGCGGAGAGGAGCCTCCACGCGGGGGGCTGGGGGACAGCGGGCATCGAGCGAGCGCTCGGTCGGGGATTGCTTTTGGGTTTTCTTTTGTCATTGTCTCGTTCCTTCTGTTTCGAGTACAATTGAAACGGTTGCAGGGTGGTTTTTTGGCTCCGAAACGGGGATGATCGGACTGGAATGGAGTTTTGGGGTCGGAGCTGGAAAATGCCACAAGGCTACGAGACAGAGAAATTGGTTTTTCTTAATCTTCTTTTGGATGGGGAAAAAACCCCAAACCCTGTAAAACGGTGTTTGTCGGTTGTTGAAAGGGGAGTGAAATGAGCCTGTGTCGAGCGTAGAGGAAACCCGAGCAACCTGCTTCAGAATGTGTCCTCTCGCCTTCCTTCTGGTTTTGGACAAATCCTGGTCGATTTCCTCCTCTTTGCAGAAAGCTGCTGAAATGCCAAAGAATATTCAAGGTCTGGTTATGTAGGGTTGCTTGGGCTTCCCCCCCCGCCCCCCCCTTTTTCTTTTTTCCTGAAAGCTTGGGGGAAATATGCTGCAGTATTGTTGCTTTTTTTTCCCCTTTTTTTTAATTCTCATCCAAGTTTTGGTACACCGACTTGTGACCCATATCTGAGAGCTTTCTCCTCGCTTGCGGGAGCTTCCTCCCTCAGACAAAGCATAAAACATGCAGGCGTACGTGCCAAAGCCAACCTACAGGGACATCCCAGTAAAATTGCAGTTTGTAGTTCACATCTAAGCTACTGAACGCTTTATGTTGAATATTTCACTGTGTAGTTTTCCAGGGAAACCAATTCATTATCTAACCCAGGAATGGAAGGGGCTGAACCATATAAATGTTTCATAAATGTGAACAAATTAATGCTTGCTTTGTCAAGTTGCAACCAACAGTAAATTTCCAAAGTAAAATGTACAGTCCTTGAAGTTAAACAGTGGGAATTTCAAAATCGTTTGAACATCACTATTAATAGAATAGTAATCCAGTTGAGCAAGAAAGTGGCTTTCTGTAAATTTGCATCTAATTATTACAAATGTGAATGCATTAGCAGTCATATTTCAAGTGCAGAGTTCTTGGGAGACTGAATGTTTACAAATACTCGTGGAGGTGGCTACGGCATTGTGTGCGGGGATGGTACTCCAGGGGCAGTCGTTCCGCAACGCGGGAGTTGCGGTTACACGTACCGCGTGCGGCAGGTTAGCAGCGAGTAGAACACCTCGTGCCTGCTGGAGGTTCAAAAGGCGACGGAGGACTCAAAGACTTCCAGGGACCAGGAGTTCTGTTTCCTACGGTTTGTTGCTACAAGCCTGTACTGCAGTAGTTAAAATTATAGAATCAAACTGGGCATCTCTGGTTGTTACGGTAAACAGGGAAACTCCGTAGATAAATGCTCTAAAAACTTGAGGAATACCGCATGGAAAGTAATACGAAGAAGTGCTTGGGGGAAGAAGGTTCCACACATAAACCTGCTGCTGATATTATTAGCGTGGTATTTTAAAACAGCTAACGGTCTTAATGATTTTCATTGGTAATTATCGTGCGTACCTTCTGACTGATACATATTCAGCGATGCCCTTTTCTCTCGCCGTAGTACCTACCCCGTGCAGTTAAAGCATCCAGGTATGTTAATGCTCACCTCAGAAATGTTCCTAATGAAGTGTAGCGTTGTGTATCGTGTGTGCCTTTCAGCAGTTGTGCAGGTTAGTGCAAAGTTGGCACCAGTTTTGCTGTCTCCAAAAGAGGAGTCTGGAGAGCCTCCCGCAGCGTCCCTGGGCAGTAAGTACAGCGTCGTGCAGTTTATATTTCCACGTTTTGTTGAAATACTCAATCATTGCTTCAGGCTGGTTTCAGCAGCATTTGTCCAGCTTAATGACCGTGGGGGTCATAATCTGTGCAGAGCCTTGTCGGGTCCCACCTGACTGACACCTGTAAATGCATACGCATCAACAGACAGCGAATTTGGCTAAGTTGAGAAATGCTGGTGGAGGTGGTCCAGTGGTGGCTCCAGTTGGACCCATGCTGAGGGTTCCTGATGGTGGCCTTCTCTGTGTTGTCAGAGAGGTTCAAGAGTGACCCCAAGAACCACGTTTTTGTCTCATTTCTGAGTGCTCCTGGGGCAAAAGCCCTTCACTTTCTCCCTCTCCAAGGGGATCTCGCTGTTCCTTCTCTTTCCATTGCTTGCCCCGAAGCGAAGGGGAGAACTCATTTCTCAGCCCCGCAGCCTCGTCCCCGCAGCGGTGCTGCCGTGCTGGCTTGACTTTGCTGCTGTCTGCTTTGAACTGGCTCCAGGCGCTGCTTGGGGTGTGTTGCCATCACACCGTGCTGGCACCGGGAGCCAAACCACACGCTGCTGGCACCCCCAGAGCTGGACTTGAAAAGGAGTTTAGTAAGCTCCCACGATGCAGGCTCTGACTCAGGCTGAGATGGCTGTGTTTATGTTGGTTTTAGAACACATATTGCGCGCTTTACACCTTCTAATCTGTATTCTTTGTTATGATTTAAGAGGATTATGAGTAATATAAAGTCTCCCCAGCTCAGCAGAAGGTAGTCCCTGCTTATGACTGAACAGATCAGTCAGAGGAGCCGTCGCGCAGTTGTTAGCTGGCTAATAGATAAGCATCTGATTCAGGGATAGACTCTTGGCTTACCGGATTTCTCATGAACCACCTAGACAGGGGATGTTGTACGGTGCCTTTAACATGTCTAAGCACTTTAAATGTGCCGGGTACTGTTATTAAGTGTGTTTAGGGAATACGCAAGGTGTTATATCTCACTGCTTTGAAGTCAACGGCAAAACTCCCAAACATGAAAGAAGCGTCTGCTCGTATTAGTAATCCGGACAGACAGACGTGCACCCGGAGTCTCGGGTGAAGGTCTGCCGAGAAGAAAGTGTCTAATGCCAGGGGAAATGCTCCCTCCTCCTTGAGTTTGGGACAGTTACGGCACTTGCTTCCATAAGACGTAGCAACTTAAGCAGTTACTCCTAAGCTCTCTCCCATGTGTCGGGGAGAGCTCCCGCCTGCTGGCTGGGTGGCCCGCACCCCCTTTCTGGGATTGCTACAGAATATGGGAAAAGAGTTCGAGCTTCAAGTTCTTCTGTTTCCCCTCGAGTCGTCTGGAAGTAGCAAGCCTCAATTCCTACTTTACCACGTTTTTGCTACCCAGACACCGTCACCCCGTCACAGGTCCCCTACTCTGGTGGCAGAGGGAGAGAGGTGCCCTGCTCTTGGTGTACGTCTTCGTGCCCGTGCTAAGGGCTGGTCTGCTTTGGGTCCCAGCGTGGTTTGGGATGGAAGAGAACGAGCCTGTGGCAGAAAATACTGCGCTTCGGGAGGGCATCCAGCTTTCTCTGCTGACTTGGTGGAGTATTTTGGGATTACTGGTGTTGGCTAGGTGACTGCTCCCCAGTGTCTCGAGCAGAGACAGCTCTCATGCACTGGAGAAGACTGGAGAGTCGTGATTTGGCATGGATGTACTTGGCCCTTGCTCACTGTTTGGGCTAGGCTTTTGCTTTGGCTTGTTTATTGCCGAGATTAATCCTTCGTGGGCTTGGCTCGCTGCTAGGTTGAGTTTGTTGATGCAGGCGATGGGTGTAACGCAGCGAAAGAAGAGGAGGGCACAGAATGAAGCCAGCTGGGCTTTGCCAGCCCACATTGCTGCTCAGCCAGTCATGTATCTCCCATACTCTTCCCTGGCTCCTCAGCTGAAAGGAGTCACAACAGGTTTTTTTAATCTTTTGGTCCTTTCAGGCTGCATAATTTGGTTTTGTAATGAAAACATTGTCCAAGTGTATGTGCTAGAGCTGTTTGGAGGAGTGTTAGCTAAGTTGAGAACGAGCCTGGCTGCAGAGTGGGACTTGAGAAGGCTCTCGGAGTACGAAGAGGGTCGTGAAACCCAGTATTGGAGCGGGTTTTAACTTCTGGCAGTTGCAGTACAAAAGGCATAAATGCGAAGCCGGGCAAACCTGCATCTGTGGTATGAAAAATAAACTCTGGGGCTCCACCGCTCCCAAGGAAAGGTCTCTACCAGTTAAGTGAAAGGGGACACTGTTGCTCCATCACTTCTTGAGGCTGTTGTTATATTTGGGTTGTAGTTACTCAAGGCAGGCGGGATTTCACAAGGTTAGCTGCTGTATGGTGAACTCACAAATGCAGTGTCGACCCATTTACGCTAATGAATTTGTTGGGAGCAGACTGGAAGGGCCTTTGTAGCCTGCTTGGCTTAGCATGCTATTTCTGACGCGGCGAAACACGGGGAATTGCGCCTTTTCCTCCATCTGGCAAGTGTATCTGTGCGAATGTTAGGGGAGGCCGTGCCTGAAGTATGTATATCCATTTCTGCTTGACTTAAAATATACATAGAAATTTGCATATTTTACACTTTGTGATTGTTTTGTTGATTTGTGACTGCAGAATGTGTGCATACAAAACTATTAAGAAAATGAGATTTATGGAGAAAAATGGGCTCCCTCTAGCGGTTAGTTACGGGACCGACCCGGCGTCTCGGGGAGCCGGTGCCTTCGCACGCCCGGTGCTCACCTAAGCTGTGTCTGAAACCTGGGAAGCTTTACATTTCCATAGTCTTTAGAGTTTTGTGGTGTTGACTTTATTTTTAAGAGAATCTGCCTTTCTGTCACCGTGATATGGATGACTAAGCTCTCACCACATAATTATCCTTATCAGCTGTGTCTGACAAAACTATTTCAACAGCTTCTTTGGTTGGTGAAGCAAAAGCCTGATACTGTCTTTTAAAAAGAGAATTTGCATGCCTCTATAGCTGGAGACTCCCACCACCACCACCGTGTCAGGCAGCAGAGCTCACCTTGTCTCTCCTTTTTTCTGTTCTTGCCCTGTAAGTGTCCTGCTCCGTTTAAGAAAGTGCATCAGTCAATCTCTGGATACGCCGGGTGGGTTTGATAGGAGACGTGTGGCTTTTGGCAGGGCTTGTGAAACAGTTGGTTTAATGTTCTGTTGCTTTCAGCACAGTTATCTCACATTGAGGGGACCAGATAGATTAATTCCACTGGGTAATTTCAATAATTACATGTGCTTTGACTTAACCGAAGGCGGGGATGGAGCTGCTAACTTCATTATCAAGAATGTGTACTTGGAGCGAGAGGTTTTCTTTTCCCCGCGGGTCAGAGGGGTGATAACTGCACACCGAGGCCGTGGAGCACCTGCCCGGCGGCGGCAGCTGAGCACGGGCTCTGCACCGTGCCCACCGTGCCAGGGAGGGCAGGTCCACTGTCCCCCCTTTGTACTGCGGCACCGAAGGGCATTGGGCACAGCACGGAAAGCCAAGGCAGGGTAAAAGGACGGCCCCAACCTCAGAGAGCTGTTGGTGTGGGCAATGACCCTGACCCTGCTGCCTGCAGCGGTCTCGGCACGGCGTGGCTGGGGCTGCTGCTGCGGTTCCTGTCTCCCGGCAGCAGCTCGGCTGTTCCCGGCGCTTGCTTTGCGGGACTGTGGAAGTGGGGAGCAGGGTCGGGGACAGAGCGACTGGCAGGTGTCACTGGCATGGGGAGAACTTTTGTATCTGCTTTCAGCGTTCAGCTGGAAATACTGGCTGGGAATTTCAGGGGAAAACCAGGGAAACGGACATCCCAGTTCTGGGGAGATCTCTGCAGGCTTCCCTGGGGGGAAACAGCTTTAATTTCTGTTTGCTGCCCTGGCCCCTGCTGACGGCAACATACTTCTGTATGTCGGGTTTCTTTCTTTGTCCCATGAGGTGCTGCTGCGTACAGCTAGCGGGCAGGTGCCTCACGGAGGGGACAGCAGCCAGACAGCACGCTGCGCTGGCTCTGCCCGCCTTCCCCAAGGGGGCATTTGTTACCTCCAAATGGGGTTTCTCCACAAGCAGCTTCCAGGATGGTATGAGCTGCTCGGAGAAGCAGCAGCAAAAGCCCCTGCTGAGAGTTGCCTTCAGCGAGGGGTCCCGTCCCGTCCTGTCCCAGCAGGGTGTCCCTGCGGCAGCGCAGCCGGCTCCTCGGGCTCGGTAAGGGCCGGGCTGGGCTCTGACTGGTTTCGAGGGATGCAGCCGTCCTCCCGCAGCCCCTGGAACGTTCTGTGCTGCAGCAGGCAGGTAGCAAGCGTGTAGAGCCACCTTTGTGGCTTTTCCCGTGGAGGAGCATCTTCTGAGTCTCACGTTAATTCAGAGAGGAGTCGGGATGTGCTAGTTCTGGCTGCGCGACAGTGAAGTCGCTTGGTGCTGACTTCCACCTGCCCTCCCGGACTTTGTGCACAGATTGAGTCTTCCTGAAAATCCTAAGCACATCCCTCCTTGTTTCCACCTGTACAAGTAAGGTCAGAGTTGGGACATCTCTTTCAGTGCTTCTCCAAATGCTTCCCACCAGGCAGAGCTGTGAGAAGGAGGGATGGGCTCAGTGGGCGGCTTGGTGGGGCAGAGACTCCACCTGCTTGGGTGGTGGCCTGGAGCGAGTCCGTACAGAGTCTTCTTGTCTTTAAATCTCCCCAGAAAAAGTCACGTTCTTGCTTTCCTGTCTGTGGAAGGAGGATTGACAGGGTCTTCCTGACAGCTGTGAGGATAGCTGCCCCACCACAATGGGGAGAAACCTAGGGAAGGGAGACCCCAAAACTTGCGGGAACCCTCAGAGCAGTGGCTTGAAGACTATTCCATCATGTTTTGTAGTTTGTTTGCGCAAAGTTGCTGTAGGTGCCGCCAAATTAGGACATTTCCCCTCAAAGTGACCAAGAATAAATACAATCCAAAACTCTGTGGAAGCAGAAAATTTCTTTTTTTTCCCCTCTTAGCTGTGAAGGACAGACTGCCCTCTCCTCTGATGTCTTACATACCCTGGTGCTTTGTTGCTCAGAATGTGTTATATCCGTGACAGGTGAAACCTGTCTTTAAGTAACAGTTGATTCCCAGGGAATTGGGTTACCTCCATTGCCAGATTGTTCTGCAAAAAATAATGAAGCTTTAGACTGCAGACACTTCAAATGCTTGTCCATACGTGACAGAGCTGTGAGCTGGGTCAGTCACTTCTGCCCAGTAATGTATTCCCGTTTTAACTTGGAATTCTTCAGATATGGAAAACTTTTTCTTTCTTACGATTTGAATAAGCAGACTGTGCTGTGGCAGTTACTCACAGGGCTCTTGCTCTGAGTTTTAGAAAATACATTAATCACAATTGTGTTGACTGTACAGAGATTATAAAACTTAATTTAATTTTTTGTGCCTTTTCATATACAGTGCAGCATGAATCAAAAGTAGAGAATTACCCAGCTGTTATGAACTCCTATGCTAGCAACATGAGTAAAACAATTTTTTAAATTGCCATGCATTCTTCTGAAGTCTTAAAAAAAGAAGACAACAAGAAAAAAGTTTTACTGTGGTTTCAAGGAGCAACACGGTAGTACTTATGCAGACAGTCAATCTTTTATATGACTAAAATGCAAATACTCTATGACAAATAGTTTTGGCTTGCAAAAAATTGGTATTTTATAGGATTGTAAAACTATACTGTATAATTTAGTTGGAGTCTTTCCACTAGTTTTATTCAAGTCCCTTGCCTTTTAGCTGGAGCAGACAGGCATGTTTCTAAAATATTCCTGTTTTAGAAATACTTCTAGTTGTAAGCTTTGTTCATAAATAAAAATATAATAAAAACACTATCAGAAATTAATTTTACTTTTTTAAAATACAGATAAGAGGCTACTTCAGTCTCTTCTGCTCTCCCTCCGTGTTGTTGCAGTCAAGTTTGCAGTGATTTGATTGTAGAATTGATCCTGACGGGAGGGCCAAGCGTAGCGTACGAGTGGCAGAGCGGGGCTGCTGTATTAGCACTTCTTGTCTGTCCCTGTCACCTCCCAGATCAGCTGAATGGTGGGAACTGGGTGCTGTAATGACCACACGGGCCTGCTGGGGGGGAGGTCTGGTCCTAGTCCCCAGCTGGGTGCAGATTTTCACCAGGAAGCTGGAAAAGCCACTTCACTTTGCTCTTTACAGCAGTTTCCTCTACCGTAAACACTAAATTGGAATGAGAGCGCTTTGAATAGCTTGTGGGAAGTTTGGTTTATTAAACTCCAGTCCCTAGATGTAAGAGTGCCTTAAAACAGAGCAGTGGTCTTCTCCCCTGATGCAGTTGCTCGCTGTGCACAGCTGCGGGAGTTTAAAACAGTTGTGTAACCAGTTTAGATTTTTACAAACATCTGTTTGGCTTTGTGACAGAATACCAAACAAGCCTGTCAAAAAAAAAAAAAAAACCAAAACCCAAACCCTCTGGTTCCCCTTTCATTTGTGGGAGGTCTCAGAGAGGCTTCCACGTTGAGGAGGCTGGTATTTTCATTAGAGCAGCTCTCTCAGGCCAAGCCGTAGCTGGAGCCTCATGGGCTGTGAGTTTGAGGAAGGGCTGCACAATAGTGGGAACCCGTGGGCAGAGTCCCACCGACTGCGCCGCAGGCTCCCGGGGCCTCTGCCCCATCCTGGCTGCTGGGGGATGCGGCAAAGTCCCCACTGCGTGTGCTTCTGCTTCAGAGAAGTGCCCCGGTCTGCCCTTCAGCTGCCGCTGGCGCGTTCGTAGAGTGGTTTGGGTTGGAAGGGACCTTAAAGACTGTCTCATTCCAGCCCCCTGCCCTGGGCAGGGACACCTCCCACCAGACCAGGTTGCTCCAAGCCCCGTCCAACCTGGCCTTGAACCTCCAGGGATGGGGCAGCCACAGCTTCCCTGGGCAACCTGTGCCAGGGGCTCACCGCCCTCAGAGCGAAACATTTCTTCCCGAGATCTAGTCTAAATCTCCCCTCTTCCAGCTGGAATCAATCACCCCTCGTCCTGTCACTACGTGCCCTTGTCAAAAGTCCCTCTCCAGCTTTCTCGTAGGTGCCCTTCAGACACTGGAAAGCTTCTCTAATGTTCCCTAAAGGAATTGAAGCCCGGATCAGCAAAAAGTGATACGATGTCGTACAAAGGTACGTGTGAATCTCTGTAAGATGTCAGGTATTGGAGTCCTGCATGGAGTTTAAGGGTGGGGAAACCTCCTTACCCCCTGGTTCCTGTGCTGCCGTGGAGGTGCTTTCCCTGCCAAAGGGACCAGGTACTACGTTATGTCTTCCCAGGTGAGGTTGTGTGTTCGTCCTCTTTCTAGGCTTTGCATTAAGGTGATTTAGAAAAGTGTGTGTTGGATTCAGTGGGTCTTTGGAAGTAGTATTTGATTTTATTTGATGAGTTAATAGTAAACAATAGCTTAATTATCTCTGCTACACAGAGATAATTAAGAGGCAGAAAAAGGTTGGATGTGGAAAGTGTGGCTTAAATTATTCTGTGTGCTAGAGTTTATATGGGGTGATAATACGTGATACCACTTATTAGACACGTTAATGCAAGGTGGTCAAAATGATGATGCGGAGGGTTGGAATTAGGTGTGGGAGAGCAGAGCAGAGTGCTGTAAATTGCTCTTTGGGTTTATCTGGCAAGTGTTTTACCTGACTAGTCGCAGTGTGCGAGAAGGGAGCCAAATCGTGCTAGAAAAGGGTTTAAGTAACTGATGTCCAGCCTCAGGCGTGTGTGCACATGTCACCTTTGCTTTTCTCTCCGTGAAGTTTCACGGCTGCTCCTTGTCGCGTTTGCTGTCGCTCCCTACAGCTCCCTGAAAGGAGGGTGTAGCGAGGGGGGGTCGGTCTCTTCTGCCAGGTAACAAGCGAGAGGATGAGAGATGGCCTCAAGTTGTGCCAGGGGAGGTTTAGGTTGGATATTAGGCAGAATTTCTTGAGTGAAAAGGTTACTGAGCACTGGAACAGGCTGCCTGGGGAAGTGGTGGAGTCGCCATCCCTGGAGGTATTTAAAAGATGTATGGACCTGGCACTAAGGGACGTGGTTTAGCGGTGAGCCTTGGCAGTGTTGGTTTAAGGGTTGGACGTGTTGATCTTGAAGGTCTTTTCCAACCCAAATTATTCATTCTATGACTTGTGGCAGGTCTGTTCTGTGCCCAAAACACAAACTTTTGCGGGCACACGTTGGACGTATGCTGGGCTTGTGTTGGATGCGAGCATTGTCTGGCCGTGTTCCTGTGTTCACAAACACGCACACCTCGTGCAACCGGGCACGTCATCTCTTGGGTGTGATGCGCCGCCTGTGCTCTGATGTAGCATGCACCTTTGCTCTTGCAGTGCGTAAGGAATCGTTGATACGGCTTTAAATGTTTCCATAAATGGAGGAATGACTCATCCCGGTCCGAAGCCAGGGCTCCGTTGCTTTACTGTCAGTGTTGGTATGAAGGTGACTTTAGCATCCAGAACCATTTTGTGTTTGAAAGGGATGGAGCATATTCCCGTGTCTTGTTGAAAAGCTGACTGCTGCTGTTGCGTGAAATAACACCGTAAGAGAGGTTATGGTTTATTGCCGAGAAACTGGAAGCAACTCATGAGTTTTATTTATCTGTATGTGTGTGCCCATGTGTGGGGTGGTAGCTCTGGAAAGGGAATTTTGACAAGCAGCCCTTGAGCCCGTTCTCCGTGAGATGCAGACCGGACCACTCTCGGCTTGGCTGGAGGAGGGGATGTGGCACGTTCTGGGCCTGCTGCTTCCGGCGCTGCCGGTTCAGTGCCGGCTGTGGAGGGGGGCTGCTCCTGCGGCAGTTGCCCGTGGGAGGAGGCTTCCCCGCCTGAGCTCAGGGGCAGCAGCCTCCCGAGACGAAGGTGAGCAGCTGCAGGCAGAGCCGTGCCTGTTTCCGTAGCGGGTTTGTCCATCCTGGGGAGCAGCACGGAGGATGGTTTGTTTTGCCATGTCCGCCTGTACTGCTCTGTTCAGTTGTGGCTCCGCTTAAAGCCCCAAACGGCTCCGTGCAGATGCTTTTCGTGTCGGGATGGCTGCCCGCCCGAGCAGAGTGATTTTGCTGCTCCGTAGGACAGTACGTTCAGGGGAAACCTAAAATAAATGTTGATAGCAGTTTTGCAGAACTAATTAAGATGAAATTTTCATTGGTAAATCTTCACAGGTGCCAGCAAATATAAATAAGCAAAGCTTAAGCTATGACTTTGCTCTTGTTAAAATAAACAGAGAGCAAATCTCTTCTGACACAGGGCACATTTCAATTGTACGCCGGGAAAGAAAGCCGCAGTGTTTAAATGCAGTATCATTTCTCCCCTATCCTGGATCAGCTGTCTGGGGGCTTGAGTTTTGTCTTAATAAGTAACACTGCTGCTACTGTTTGTGTTGCACTGAAGCAATCTCCTGTCACAGTCATAAATTAAATATTTTTTCACTGTTACCAATACACTCTGTGACAGGGTTTAGGACTTAAATTCCTAAATATATCTGCTGATGTATGTGTATCCAGCAACATGGTGTCTTGTGTTATCCTGCTATCACTGATATATTTTGAGCATGTTACGTCACTCAGGCTGATCTGACCACCCTTTTTGTCAGCTAGAGAAAAAGACAGCTGAAATTCCCCTTTCCGTTACTCTTTCCGGGAGCAGCGGTTGCTGTCGGAGCCCGGTGTGCCTGCGTGTACTGCGACCCCTGCGACAGCAAACTGCCAGGAGTGGTGTGCGAGGACAACGTTGCCGTGGTGTTTCGCGAACTGAGGGATGCAGAATTTGTGTAGTTGAATTGCGTGAACATACAATAACTAATTAAAGAAAACTGTGTGCATGCCTCATTAAAAGGTGCGGTGTGCCTGACACCCTTCCGCTCAGCGACGGTGAGACTGTGTCTGGAGCGCGATGTCCAGTTTCGGGCTGCCCTGTGTGAAGGAAAGGCACGGCTATACTGGGGCGAGCCTGGGACAGACCTCCAGGATGGTTTGGGTGCTGGAGTACGTGGCGCGCGAGGGGAAGCTGTGCAGTGGGGTTTGTTCAGCGCTGACAGGTAACGTCTGGCAGAAAGGCCAGGGGAGATCCCATTGCTGTCTGCAACTACTGAGGGGGTGGGAACAGAGGAAATGGAGGTAGACTCGGGTGTACAGGGGCAGGATGAGAGATGCTGACTCAAGTTGGATCTGGGGAAATTCTAATTTCATACATGGAAAGATCTTTGCAACAGGAGTGATTGAACACTGGGACAGGAGCCTGGAGAGGTGGTGGGCTTTCCATCTCAGTTCGTGAAGACCGTCAAGAGTTTGAGTGGACCGAGGCCCTGGGGCATGTGGCCCTGCTTTGAGCGAGGGAGTGGACGAGGTGGCTCCAGAAGAGCTTTTGGCTTAAATTATTCTGTGGTTCTCTGCAAATGCTGCAGTCGTGCCATACGCAGACAAGTCGGGTGTACGTATAGGTAAAGCTCTTTTGTTAATGGAGGTCTTCAGACGAGGAGGGGTGAAATGAAATCCTTCCAGGACTGACAAGAAGCGTTTGTGTTTTTTGAACTAGTTATTAGTTGTGGAATATGACAGCTAGTGAAATCAAAGAGGAGAAGCAATGAGTAAAAACCTATGCTGGTAGTCCAGAGATCCAAGTTCAGTTTTCTGCACTGGCACATGTGTCTGGCATGACCTTGGGCAAATTGCTTGATCTGTCTGTATCTCCCATCCCCATCTGTGCATTACTGTCTTTAAATAATAGTATCTTGTTTTCGTAATTTGTCTTTAAATTATGAAGACTTGGAGTACTAAGTCTCACTATTTCTCTATATTTCACTATATAGTTCTTAGCACAGTGGGACCATAAATCTTCATCAGTCCGTGATACATGAATAGTAAACAGTAATGGCATAATTTAGGGCCACATTCTGCCTCTGTCCTCATGATGTATCAGGACGGAGTTTTGTTGATTAAAATGCTGTGCTGTGGAACCTAATGAAGATCCACAGGCCTTACTGAACAGATTTTTACGAGCCTATTGTTGGCTCTTTTGGTTTGTTGGGTTTTGATTTTGTCTCATCATTACTCATTGATTGCAGGTATCTAAACAATTTGCTTGGCAGATCAGGGAATAATAAATTCCTTTAATCTGTATCTCTTTCAGTTTAATTATTGTTAACTCATTGCTTATTGTTTAGCTCAGTGGATAATGAACTCTCTTCTCGGTGTGGTGGAAGAGAGTTGGACTACAGAGACAGAACTGGATTCTCTGGTTCCTTTGAAGATACAAACCCAAATTGCGGAGTCACTGAACATTTAACTCTAGGTTAGGTTGAAGGTTACCAGGAGGCGTACCGCTATTACATTTGCAGGCTTGAATATAAGTTAACGTTATTTCGGGTGGTTTCGTGCCTGGCATTGTATTACATTTGTTGCTTTATTTTTAGACAGTTAAGAAACTGGTGACTACTATGCAGACAGCTATTTTTGTCTTGATTATAAGGCAGTGTCTAATAAAATCATATGTAGTACAATACTAATTATTAGAGACAGACTTTAGATTCGTGACTGTGGTAATACTTACTGTGTTAAACTACTTCCTGCAAAGCTTAATACTGTGTTAGACCTTCCCATCTCAGCTACAGCCGGGGGAATCAATACTTCATCTGCTCGGGGGTGCTGTGGTCCCCAGCACCGTGCTGCTCAGCACGGGGGCTGCCTTGGGAGATTACCCATTTCTCTCCTTTCTTCATCCTGTCGTTTTTGTTGTCTTTTCACGACGGAGCGCTCAGTGAGCCGTACGTAGCAGGCGTCGGCCGTCCCGCCCAGTTGTGCCGGCGGCAGCTCCTGGGGTGGTGGTGGTGGTCCTGAGGAGGCTGTCACCAACCCCGGAGCGTACGGACAGGTCAGGGTCACCCCAGCGCTTCGCTGTCGGTCGCAGCTCGGCTCAGACCCTGAAGCCCACATCCCCTCTGTTGCATAGAGCGCAACCTAAACCACACCAGCGTATTTCTAAGCACCATGGTGATGTAGGTTGAGCTTTATTCTGAAGACTGACGAGAGGTAGAGACCAGCAGTTAGAGGAGACTGATGTAGCAGGGAGGGGAGCAGGGTGTGTGGAGTCACTCTGAAAATGCAGAGCCAGGTGTTCACCCGTTGCTGCCTGCTCCTGGACCCCGGCAGGCAGCTTCACGCGTGCCCTCCTCAGTTCTGCGGCTGTTCCCGTAGGAGTTTGAAAGGGAGTAAAAATACTGCCAAGACTTTCCCCTTATCACCGAGGCTGAGACTCTGGGGCAGCCCGTGAAGCCTGCACACACGCTTGCCCTTGGTGGGAAATGTAACTTTCCTATCAGGGTATAGTCAGCTTTTTCAGCGAGAATGAAGTAAAGAGGATAGGGATTTTGGTGAGAAACCATGCTGAATGGCTGCTGAGGGTTTGGCAGCGTGTCACGGAAAGGTTGAGTATGGCTGTATGTCAAAGGTCAGCGTCAAAATGTCTATTATGGGCTTGCTGCTGTATTCTGCTCAGTCGTCGGGAGAAGAGAGTTTATAGCACTCTTATTGTCTGACCGTTCTCAGCACAAATTCAATGCGATGCACTTTCTTGCAAAATAAACAAGGAGCGAGATCCTGGATGCCCCAGAATACTCAGCTGCTGCTCTGGAGATATTTTTTCCACTCCTGGGGAAGGAGTTGTTCTTTGCACAGTGTCCCCCACAAAAGCCCTGTTAATATGAATGACATTACCCACATTTGTAGAAGGAGAAAATTACACTTGCCAAATTTGCAAATCACAGTTGTGTTTCTGTCAGCTTTGGCAGTTACATGGCTTCTGGTAACGCTAATGAAGGCAATCTGCTTTTAATTTAAAATCCTCCCTGAAGAAAAAAAATAGCTGGCAGTTGAGGGATTCGGCAGTGTCCTTGTGTGAAACTTCTTCCCTTATTTTCTATGGTTTGCTGTAGGAATATTTTTTAATTAACAGTTTCTCCTCGGCTAAAGTAGCCAAATATGCAGGAATGTACTTGTGCAACAACTACCTGTACCAGTTCTGCAGTAAATCACTTCTTTGTTTTCATTTGATGAGCAATTCTAATTAACCAAATAAAAATACTGCTTGCCTTGCACTGAACTCAGCATGTTTTCTGCCTCTGCCATCGTTGAGGGACCGAGGACGGCGGGTTTTGTTTAGATGACTCTCTTTGGATTCAGCAAGGCCAGGGTGGCCGAGCGGCACCAGGAGGGGACGATGCCCCGAGGACTGTGCCTGAGGAGCGGTTCCTGCTGGTGGCATGGGCAGGCAGGGAGCGCCGGAGGCGGCGGGCTCTGCCGGACGGCTCTGTGCCTCCGCGGGCGCAGGGGAGGAGGCAGGGCAGAGGGGGAAGACGGCATTGCTCCGGCCAGGTTGGAATGCCCTTCCTTTGAAGGCGTTTTGCCTTCATTCAGAAGGTGCTGGACCAAAGCATGGGCCCAGTCAGCGTAATGTACGTGTCGGCTTTGTACAGCGCTGAGCAGCCCGTGCTCGGGGAAGAGCGGAGGGAGAGGGGGTCTGCGTGTCACACGCCTCTGGACAGGGATGCTGATGCGGTCCTGCAGCGGAAGCATCTAGAAACAGTCGCGGTGCCCGTGCGTTGTGGGGGCGTGCTGCAGCCCTCCTTCCTGCCTCGGATCCTTCGCAGGAGCCCGGAGGAGCTGCAGGCAGGAGCTGCGCCGTGGTATTCTGCCTCTTCCTGCGTACAGGGCTTAGGACATCCTTGGAGCTGCAGAACTCTGGGGGTTGGGCAGGAGATGTCAGAGGCTGCTTGGCAAGTGTAGAGCCATCAAGCTGCCTGGTGGACAGCTGTGGTGATCCCAGTACAGTATTTTCATGGGTCCCATTTGACAAAGCACTGTCAGCTGCAGCCTGTCTGCCAGCCTCTGGAGCAATAGAAGTCATTTCTCCATAGAGATGGAGAATTGTCTCCAGCTTTAGGAGAGACGAAGTAAAATCTACTGTAGAGTTGTCCTGAGCTGCTCGGTAACCAGGGTAGGCACGTATAGTGCCAAAAGATGGAAGTGCTTTGCTCTATTGGATTGTCGTGGCTTCTTTGGCGCTGCATTTCATGTGTGCAGGAAGGAGGGGTTTGGTTTGTTTCACAAATACTTCACAATGATTTTGTTCCTTTTATTTTCATCACAAATGAAAAATGGCCAAAGCTTTTAGGCCTCGTAGCTTATTACCCCTTCACACTAAGAGCTGTTTTGGAGGGGATGGAGAGCTAGGGAAGGCGCTGTTTCAGCCTGGGGCAGAGTCGCACTGGCCTCTGCTGTTGTGTAAAGAATTATTACAAGCCAATGGCTGGAGCAATTTTTTCAACTCAAAGTTTGGACGTCCAGCAAGAGGCCTGGCCGTGCTGGTGGGGCAGTAGCTGGTACCAAGGGCTGGAGCTACAGCAGCCCTCGAACAGCTGAAAAGCCGGGCACAGCGTTTCGGGACTGCACCCGTGGTGTGGTGCGCTCAGCAGCACCGGCTCCGTGCTCCAGCTGCTTTCAGGCTGTGCCGGAGGGACAAAATGCTGGTCTCATTGCCTCCTCTGGGAGGATTTATCTTGGAATTTTGAAACCCAAACCTCCTGCTCCATCCCTAAATTTAAATCCATAGCTTGTGACTGAAGACAGAACCACTTGTCAGAGAGGCGCTGGGGCACAGCCATCCTCTGTGTATTTATAATCCGCGTTAGGGGTTTGCTGTAGGAGCAGGAGCTGGAAGAGGAACCGGCACGGGCTGCGGGTCCCCTGCCCTATGGCGGGGTGCGCGAGTACCCTCTTCCCCGCTTGGCAGATGCCCTCGGGAGTGGTGGGGGGGTGGTTGGTGTCCAATCCAAAGGTGGCTTGAGGTAATCCAAAAGCTCTGTGCTGTTCCGTGGAAGCGGCACGGTCGTGTTCCCAGAGGCAGGCGTGCTCTGAAGCCGTGCCACGCGGAGGAAGTCACTGGCAGAGGAAGCTGGCCACCCCAGCAGAGCCTTCCCGGGGCTGCAGGCCAGTTGCATCTTCCCTGGTGACCTTGGGGAGGGGCCAAACGATGGAACAGATGGAGAAAAAGTATTCTTGTGATTAGTGGGTGATGGGCTCCTCCTAAGCAGAGAAGTTCTGTTCTTTTAATTAATTAGCTGTTTAATGTGTTTGTGCAGTGGCATGCCTGACTAACGTGCAGTTACTATGAATATGCACACAAATGGTAGTAATGGGTGCAGATGGCTGCAATTACCCATGTTGATTTCTGCAGTAATCACACATGCAACACATCAAGTTGGCACAAAAATTGACGTGTGCTGGGTGATTTGTTGCCCTCCCCTGGTTGTGTCTGAATGCGCTGGCGTGGCTGTCCCCCGTACACCTGGGTTCCCTGGGCTCGCTGCGGGGCTCTGCCCACCAAGCTGAGACAGGGCTTTAGGTTTTAACGTCTACACGAAGAACTCGAGCAAGGTGAGAGGATTCTCACTTAGGTTTTCTCTAAGTGTCCTACACCCAGTGCTCTGGGCTACGCGTTTGGCCTGGTGATGGCGCAGGAGCAGGGCTCTAGAGCTTCTGGGGGTTTCGTACACCCATATGAGGGGTCTGGTTGACCTTCGCAGGGCAGCTGGTTCTCACTCTCACAGCCAGGCCTAGGAGTGGTGTGTCAGGGGCTTTGCCTTGTAGAAACGCGAGAAACATCTGACTAGGTCACCCCGTGGTCTGTCCAGCCCTGTCAGTTGTGTCTGGTGGCGCTAGCGGAAGACGTTTAGGAATGGCGTGTGGCTGCGGCACCTTGCTGAAGTCTCTCACCTCGTACTCCCAAACACCCACAGTTTCTGAAGAGGGTTTATCGGGGGGTACATCCCTGCCCCGTCCTTTACAGACCTTTTGTCCACGAATCTGGCTAATCTCTTTTCAGACCCGCCGGGTATGGTCTGCCTGCGCAGACTCCCACGGCAGCAAGCTCCCTCAGTTCACCTCCCGCTATGTAAAGAAGCACTTTCTTTTGTCTGCTTTAAACTGGCAAAGTGCTTGAGCTTGCATGGCTGCTCGTCACTCGGATCCTCTGGCCAGATGAATCCATAAAAGGGCTTTTATTACTAAGCCCAAATGCTAAGGCGGAGTTGTATTCAGCAGAGAAGTCGAGGTCTGGGGAAGCGGTCGCACCTCTTTTCCGTGGGAGATGCCTAGGGGAAAGGGGACGGTGTCTGATAGCTGTAGCCGTGCAGCTTCAGAAAGGAAATTGAGCTGCTTGGACCTGGGAGATCCCGGTTGGCAACAGGAGTGGTTGCTGCCAAAACCTCTGTTTTGCTTCCACACTGACCAGCACTTGCCTTGACGGGCTCCCTTCGAGCCTGGTGTCGGAGGAGCTGCTTACCTGTGGGGCTGACTTCTCGCTTAGGAAATGGCAAAGACAATTTAGGGGGAAGTACGTGTCAGAAAGCATTTCTGGGATTGCTAAACACTGCTCCGGGTATAAGCGTCGAACACCATCTGCTCCGGGATACCTCGGCACGGAGGAGAAGCAGTTCTGGAAACGGCCATGGCTCTGTGCGTTGCCGGTCCAGGGGGAAGCTAACAAGAAGGGAAAATGCTGGCTGCTGCCCTTCACCCTAGAGGAAGCTCCGCTCCGGCGGCGGTGGTGGGGGTGTGTGTACCTGCCTTGCAAACTGCTTGGGGCAAAAGGCTCTGTCAGAATGGAAGACCTGTGGATAATTCATGTGTCTGCACTTCTTTGTGGAGTGGCATTAATCTCTGCGTCAGGAGACTGCTGCTTTGTCTCCTAGGGTTAAATCTTGAAGGTTCGTGACGGCAGTTAAAAAGCTGGGGGTACAAAGGGAAGTTTAAAGAAGCCTTGGAAGAGAAATTCATGTCAGGGAGTGAATAATCTGAAGACTCTGTGCAGTGTAATGGAGAGCCGATCTCAGGCTGATGACTTTAACGTAGTCAGTAGTGCAGAAAAGAGCTGTAAGTACTTCCAAATCCTATGGCCGTTCTTTCTTTCCACAGCAAAAACATCTCTTTTGTGATCAGGTTTTTTTTCAGACTTTTTTTTGTCTGTCTTATAGCAGATACGGGCCCTGTTAAATATTTACTTTTCAACTAACATTTTTCCCTATCTGGTTAATTTGTTTTGCGACACTATTTCTTGTTTTTTGGAAGGTTGTTTTGTTAGACTGCTGAGTAAAGCCTTCCTTTTCTGACAGCCTTTTTACCCGTTCTTTAAAGCTCTTCTTTGATGTGAGCTCAGAAACACAGATCTTATTCTTTTTATCGCTTTCCCCTGTCAGTTTAAAACCAGTTATGAGTACCACAAACTATTAAAAACCATCTCAGCTAACCTCTCAAGTGACAGATATCCAGGGCCTATCTCTTATTTTCAGGACTCCGTATAGAGCTGATTCTAATTTGGAGGAAACGAGAAAGGATGCTGCTTGGTAAGGAAACGTGATTGCAGCAACTAAAAAAACTGTTTCGTAAGATTCATCTGGAAGAAAGCAGAGCAGTTGGACGTCCCGGTGGGTTTAATATACTAAGAAGGTGACTATCCATGCGGTCATGTCTGTCCTGAATTTCTGTTTTTTACACTAATGTAGTTGGTACTTTGTTGGTAATTGAGTTACCTGAATTCATCCCTTCTTCAGCAAGAAGGAATAACGCTCTGTCGGGTTAGCTCGTGGGGATGTGGAGCTGGAAAGGACAGATGGGTGATGAAAACCAGTGCTGGAATATCTCGTGCAGCGTAAGCGTGGAGGTCTGCTGAGCCACCTCTGCCTGCCCCCAGACACACCACTGCGAAATGCTGCAAAGGCCGATACCGAGGAGATGGCAGGCGAGGTCAGAAGCATCACTGCTGCCCCAGTATGTGTCAGAAAAGAAACTGTAAAAAAGAGCTCCCTAAGCTTTTTATCTCCTGTGTGAAACAGCAACCTTATGGTTCTCCTAAGTGCCCATCTCTGCCACTCCACGGGGCACGAGTGTACGTTGGAATGAACTAAGTGAGGTTTTACCACTTGTCTTGTGCAGTAATGGTGCTGCCACTGGGTTTTTGCAAATAATACCTGCCGTCCTGGAGGCAGGTCTCTTCCTGGAGCCTGGCATGCTGACAGCCCCTTGTCATCACCCACACCAGACAGCGCCCTGGGCGCCCCGGGGCTGCCCCGCTGCAGCCGCCTGCGGCCACTGTGACCTCGGGCTGCTCCTTGTGACCCACCCAGGAGACCTGTGGGCACAAGTTGTCCTGCTGAGGTCAGGACAGGACATCTGCAGTGGCTCCTCAGGGCTGTGGGAGTCAGGTGAGACTAGGAGAGTTCAAGGGTTCTGTGAACCTTGGTAAAATCGCCAGCGGTTTCCTGACTTTGGTCCGTCATGAGTGGCCACGTCTGGCAGGTCCGGAAGCTGTCTAACTCGCAGGGAGAGCTGGTCAGAAATACCTTGGAGTGGAGGACAAGACGGCCAAGCATAGCGCTGGCGAAAGGAAACCAGCGGTTAAAACTGCTAGTGGAAAACCTGGATATGTCCTTAATAATTTTTTTCACTTCTGCAGCCAGCTCTGACATGGTGGTGCAAGGGGATGATGGGAGACCAAAAAAAAGGAACCCACCACCACCTTCTGCTAACTAGATGAAGTAATCTAAAAACGCCTCACCTTCATCTTTTTAAACACTGTCAAAATTTAAATTAAAAAAAGAGGATTTTTTTCCAATATGCAATTATGTGTAAGTAAATACGATTTTGTTTTAACTGGTGTCGTACAGTTATCTGGCAGTTCAGAGGTCCCTGATGTGCTGGGAAAACCGTGTTTCTTTAGGAGTTTGCTGCTCCGAGGTGCTGCTGTAGCTGTGAACAGCAGCAGCTTGGCTGAACTTGGCTGGTTCAGGGCTCTGGCACACCAAAATAGTGTCTTCTAGCTCTGTCAGATTGAGTTTCCCAGTATCCAGACTTTCAATAAGTGGGGTTTGTAGCTTTACCCTCAGAAGCTCTGCCAAGCTCTTCTGCTCCTGCCTTTTTGCTCTGAATTAACCATTTTCTTATGGGCAGTTTCCTCATATTCCTTTTCCACAGCTGCCTGACAGTCCTTCACAGACATCTGCAAAAGCTGGGGTGTTTGTTGGTAGTCACAGAAACGTCTGAGTTACCAAATCCCGTGGGACCCTTCATCCTTTCTGCTGAAAGAGGGGATCCTTTGTGAGGCCACCCCTCGGTCCCTGAGGGCGCGTGGCACGCTCTGGTGGTCAGCCCGCGCTGCCTCCTGCCCGCTGCTTCCCAGGACCAGGGTTTGCAGAGCGCTTGGCACCCAGCACGGCGCAGGGGGAATGGGACGCTCCCAGCGGCTCCCAGCAGCGTGGCTGGAGGAGGCTGCAGAAGTGGCAGCGGGGGAGCTGGGTGCCTCTGACCGAAGCACCGTTGCCGAAACTTTCCCTAGTGGCCCGCGTTTCCCTCTTGGCTGTTGTTCTCAGCGGCTTGTGGACACAGGCAGCTGCTGTTGTCTCAGCGTGGGTTTTGCTTTGTTTTGGTTTAATCTGTCCACTTCGTTTATGTGCCGGAATTAGAGCGGGGCTCTTTGAAGATCTAACCGCTGTTTAGATCCTTATGGGAGTACTTTTCAAAGTCTGGCCCTTCGCCTCTAAAAATCTTTGATTATAAACTCACACCAGATTGGAGAATGAGGTGTCTCTGCATGGTTTTTCTCCCTTCTCCCTTGCATTTAACTGAGCATTGAGATATCTGGCATTTGCTACATCAGAGGGCTTACTCATAATTCATAAGGAGAGGGCTCCAATTCATAAGGGAAAGCTCTCTACCTTGTCCCATCTGGGAACTAACAGTACCTTTTAAAAAATGCTTCTGAGATACAGCCTGATCCTGGGTCCTAACCTTTGCTGAAGCTCTCCAAGCTCTCTGTCGCCACTACAGCTACTGCTTTCACTTGGTTTACGTGTACACCAGCCTCTCGCAAAGAAACCAGAAGTCGAGACAAATTGGAGCTGCTTCCTGCGTGGCCAGGTCACCGCTGACACGCTTCCCAAAGCAGCCTTCTGTCTGGTTCCTCTCCGGCAGCAGCAGCTCTGCAGCGTGGGGTCAGGCCCCACGAGGGCTGGCCACGGTGCGCAGGGACGGTCTGTAAAGACCTTTCGTCGGGATCAGCAAGGTGAAAATCTGACTTGTCATGCACAGAGGTCAGGGTTCGGCGTTTTATTGAATGTAGTCGTGAGGAAGGGCTGTGCCCTCGTGCCTCTGGAGCTAGAAAGTGGTTTAGGTTGGAGGGGACCTTAAAGACTGTCTAGTTCCAACCCCCCTGCCGTGGGCAGGGACACCTCCCAGTAGACCTGGTTGCTCAAAGTCCAACAGATACCTGTGTCCGTTCACTTGGACCTCCCTTGCAGCCCACTGACTGATCTTGCCTCGTTCTGTCCCTTGGAAAACTGCCTGTTCCTTAAGGCCAAGGCTGGGGCTGTGCGTGTCAGCTGAACGTAAGCAGGTCTCCTCTGTGACCTCTCTGTAGCGGATCCAGAGCTGCGCGCTGCAGTCCCAGCCCAGCGCCCGCCGCCGGAGAGACACAAAGCACACGTGGGAACGTGCCAGTCAAGGAGAATCACGTGTGTCTGACTCGGCTAGCAAGGCATCTTGTCAGCAGGGTATGGGAAACACCAGATGCTGTCGACAAACGCGTACGCTGCTTCACGCATACACAGATTTTAAGCCCAGGTTTTCTCTATGGTCAATATTGGATTCGGCATGGGCTGCCCGAGCGCCCCTCACCAGCGGCAGAGCCTGGCTTCGTAGGGTTCGCTGTGGTGCCTTTGCCTCGACAGGAGGGGAGACACGTGTGTGCGCCTCGGCTCCCGCGAGGGACCGGCTGTGCAGCACCTGCCCCTGCGCGGGGCTGTGTCCCTGGTGACGGCGGGCAGCGGGAAGGAGCTGGGATCGTGACTTCGTGCTTGCGGAAGGGGAAGTGAGCAGTAGGCGGCCACCGAAAGGGCAGGAGTGTGAGATCTTGACCAAATGAGGACTTATCTTTACAAACTGGGCTGCCAGGGCCGGTGCCCTGGTGCACGGAGAAGAGCGGTGGTGTGTGCCTCGGGAGAGGAGAGGGGGTTTGCACGCGAGGGAGTGCCGGCAGGGCTGCTCCCGTGCCCGCTCCGGCAGCAGCTGCACAACCAGATTCTGATTGTCTTGTGTGATGGAAGTTTGTCACCGTCACAGGGCTGAGAAGCGCCGGCTGGAGGCTTGCAGCAACGGAGACCTGGTTGTCATTAGGACCCAGCTCTTAACCAGAGCAGGCTGTCTGTGGTTTCGGTTTGTGTGTATATCTGGAGCACGTTTCCTCTGCCTGGTTCATCAGTGACACAGGGGTGGAAAAAACCCCAACAAAAAAGCTGTCTCAGTTCAGTACACATGTCTGCCAGCGAGGGCCTCCGTGTGGTCAAGCCTTTGTGGTTTGCGGCACTCGGCGGCTGCGCAGCTGCTCCTCTCCCGGACGGGATGGAGCCACCATCGGGAATTTCTCTTGTGCCCTGGTGAGAGCCACACCAGGGCTGCTGGTCATCCCTTCCTGGCGCTGCTTGGCTCTGTGGCACACACTTGCCCTGCCGTAGGGACAGCAGGCTGGAAGATGGGCTGAAGTTGGGCTTGGAGCCACCTTCATGGTGCACATATGGAGCCAGACATCAGCCGTGGGAGGAGGAGGAGAGCCGAAGAGGAGGGATGACCCACGAGAGCAGACCTCTGCGTGGCTCGGCAGTCCCTGTCTCTAACAGACACCAAGTGCAGGCGCGTGAGGAGGAATGAAGGAGCAGGATGAGAATATCGTGATCGTTTGCCCCACGATGCTCTCCCAGACTTGAGAGGTCTGTGGCTTCAGGTATCCAAGGGTTTAACAGCCGGTTTTGGACTTTTTCTCTTTAGGACTGTGAAATGAATAGCATGTAGTGTATTAAGGGAGTTCGAAGCACCTTTTCTGTACTGCATCGGGACAGAGAAACAGCAGACGATTTCCTGCACAAATTCTTTTCTCCTGTCACAGAGTAAGTAGATAAAGAGGTCTGCCCATCTGAAATATCAGATCCATTTTGTCAAAGCAGGCACGGGAAATAGCAGTGTAGTTTGCGTCCTGTTCTTCAATTTCAAGTCCTCCTTGAATTTCATTCCTTCCGAGAGATAAATTGGTTGCAGAAAAGCTGGGTTGTTTCTGTACGGTGAGTGCTGCGGGGTGGGTGCTGGCTGCCCGCAGCCCACCGGGGCCCAGGCAATGCAATTACACCTGGCAGAAGCAATCCTCAGGCTCGGGAGAGTCTGCCTTCCTGGTGTTTAAGGAACCTCTCATGTGCCTTCCCACTTAAATGGAAAGCGTTAAGTGATCTCCTGTAGCCTAAAGGGAGAAATAAGGACAGTCTCTTCAGGGCATCTTTGCCACATGCTGACTGTGCGACTTTATTACAATTCACATTTCTCTCATTGAGGAAATAGTCTGTCTGGTACGCAGTCATTTTGCCCCATTGCCTGCAGTTATGATTTCTTCATTCACTTTCTGCTGTTGAGACTCCAGTTTCTTGGAATTATTCCTTCTCTAATGACTTCCATTGCTAATTTAGTTCTAAGTGATCCCTGGACAGCCACAACCATAAATGCGTGTAGGTGGCTGGGTGATGTGCGGGGCTCTGCCTCGAGGAGAGGATTAGTTTCAGTACTTCTACAAAGTATTTTCAATAGTTATCATCTGGTGTACGTCTGCGTTATAAAGCAGTCCTGGAGTATTGCTTTTTTTCATTTTTAAGTTGAGACTTGTTGATTCCTATTAGCAGTTCCAGTTTCCTGGCCTGCCTAAAACATTCCCATAGGAACGTACCGGGTTCCAAGAGCGGAGCTGGTGCGAGCCACCCGTGGGAGCGCTCTCGCCTCTCGGCCACATAGACGTGTCCGTACAGACCTGGGTGAGAAACATCCCTCTCGCTTGCTCTCCTGACTGGTTTGGCCACTGTGCCAGGCTGGTGGCTTGGGGCTCCAGACCCCTGGAGAGCCTGGGAAAGACTTGCCCCATGCTGGTACCATTTTGGCTTTCTGGCCCTCAGCAGTCACCACCTGCGTAACTTTCAAAGTCTGTCGTCGTTATGCAATTGAATTGATGGTGTATTTCCTTCCTGGAGGTTCTTTTGTGGATCTGGGCTGCCTGTCTTTAATAGTTCAGCAAAAGACAGAGATACTCTTCTGGGAGGTAGTTTCAATATTAAGCATTTAGGAAATGTGCACTATCCAGAGCTAACAATTTTATCTGGAGACGTTTATGCAATGTTTTGCAGACTTATTATGACCTCTGTTCTCACGGGTCATAAAAATATCGGCTGTCTTCTGGCTTGATAGGGTATTTATTTCCTTCTATTCCTCCAGGTACTAAAACAGAGAAAAGGATGTTGCTAGTGACCAGTGGTAAAGATGAACTGGTCATAGCTGGTAAAATAAGATCCTGCCTTGCTTGCCTAGGCAGGCAGATATAATTGCACCTGTGGAAAGAAGGAGCTCATGTTGTACTTTCAAGGCCACCATCACGAATTAAATGGTATTTTTCACTCTATCATTGCCATTGCTTCTTAGCCGTGTTGGAAGCTCAGTACGCTGGGGCATATGAATGTTTTATATATGCATATATATCTCTCTCCTCATCAACTTTTCCATCTGTGAAGCATATCCTAAGAGACTTCAGAATGGCCGTTCAGATAAAGTAACAGCAAAGCATTTGCTATCTTGTTTTGTGGTTGGGGAAATCAAGTTGCTATGAAGTGGAATGATTTGCTCAAGGTTGCTTTGAGAGCTCAGTATTCAGAATTATGTTTCCTATTTTCATTAATAAGGTTTCACCCTGTACTGTATTCTCAAGCTTTATGAGTTTCTGCAGGTAAAAACAAGTGGCGCAGTATGGTCGGAGGTAAGTGATTGACTCAACTAGGCTAAGGATAAAATGAGACTATATCTGTTAAATAGACATGACAAAAATGTGGTTCCTCTCTCCTCTTGCACCAGTGCAGCCTTAGGCTTGCTTGTCATCTTGCTCTGTCTTAGGGCAGCAGCGTGGTTCTTGCTGGCCACGTCACCGAGGAAGGGTTTGCTGACCGAGCCCAGCTGTTGCCAAGCTGCAGACCCTTGGGAACACGTTCAGGGGGTAAAGAGCCTGGACGGATAAAACCTGTGCTACCAACGAACGTCTTGGAGTGTTAAATAACAGACGTTGTATGGTTACGGTGGTGCTAATTAACATTAAGTGAGAACCAGTTTTTACATGATGTATACTTTAGCATGACATGTGTGGGTTTAGTTCTTAGTGCACGGATAGATAGAATGAGTTTTTGCTGGTAATGCCGTCAGAACCTAGGTTGTGTTGCTGGCCGGGGGTGGGACACTGGCAGAGCCTGCGCAGCTCGGCAGCGAAGCCCTTTGCGGGGTGGAAGCAGCGAAGGCTCTCCCAGCGGGAGAGCCTGGGCCACGCGTGGCTCTTCGGCTTGCGGTTCCTCAGCTGGAGCGGGTTTGTGTGCCCAGCGCTCCGTCTGGCTGTGCCTTGGCGAAGCACCCAGCTCACCGCTCCACTGTGCTGGGGCTTTTCTTGCTCTGAGGAGACGCCTTGGAGAGACACGTTGTGCCCTCCTGGAAAGGCGGCTTTGTGCAAGGCTTGCTGCTCCCCGTCTGCAGCAAAGTGTTGGGAACAGTGGTAAAAGCTGCCCATGCAGCCTGTGGAGAGTGGAGGGGGACAAAGGTCCTTGTCAGCCTCACGTTATCCTCATTTCAGTTACCCTCAAATTACAGATGAAGGGATAATATACCTCATTTTCCTAGAGCGTGAGAAAAGCAGATAGAAAAGATCAACACAAATGCTCAATTCATCATGTATCTTAACGGGATATCCCCTTCAGTGTAGCCTAGTCACTGAGCTGGTTCCAGCTGTTGAACCAGCATTTTAGGAAATAGCCATTTAAAAAACCAACCCAGCCCACAAACGCAAAACTGCATGTTTCTATACGTTCATATATCCATTATAAATTTTTTTTTTTTAACTGGACCTCCAGGGCAGCACCTTGGTGGGAAAACATCTGCTTCTACACCTGGACCTCTCTGGTGGTGATGGCCGTGTAAAATGTGGGGGGTAGAAGGTCCCTTTGGTCACGAGGGAAGCTCTAAAGCCCAGAGGAGACGAGCTGTTGGGCGTTTCGGGGGAATCACTTGTGTCTGGAAACTGAAGCATCGGTATGACAGCTCATAGATTTTTAAGGCCAGGAATATTGTCCCTGTTTCAAACTGTGGATTGTGTCCCCGTTGATAGTTGCAAAAAGATTGAAAGTATAGTGGGCCGTGAAGTATTATTAATAGCCTCGTAAGGTGATTTGTTTCAAAAACCAAAACTAAACAAATGACCCGTACCAATTATTATAAAAAGAAAACAAGATAAAAATCAAAATCAATAAAGTTAAGTGGTTGCATACACATTCTCTTTCTTACTTAAGTGCCGACTGTGGAATTTTACCCATTTTTTCAGCCTTCAGTGGCCTTTATGAAGACAGATGAGCCGTGAAGCAAATCAAGCTTTCAGAAAGTTTGATGAACTCTGCTTTTTTTTAATCACCCTGCATAGCTCTGGGTGTAAAATTTACACAGAATAGAGCTTGTAGGTTCAGGGACTAAGGGACTAACCATTTTTCCTCAGTTGTAGAGCAAGCTCAAGAGAGCTGTTAGACATCCTAAAATAAGTAAATATTGAGCCCAAGGGAGAGATGAGTATGTAATTACCTGAGGTCTGGCATTTGTGCCCTCTCAGAAAGTTAATTTAGCCTTTGGATAGCTGAAAGCTCTCTGCAAGAAGTGGCACCAGAGTACCCCTGCTGCCAGCGAGTTTGTTTGGTGGCATCTTTATCTGTACGCTTTCTGACTAAAATCCATGCAAACAAGAAAATAGCGTGGTTTGGAGGGGAGCCGTATGTGGGATTTAACTAATAGTTGTGATTGTGAGTGACAGGAAGGAGAATAAAGGGCTGGTTCTGCACAGCCTTCAACCCGGTGCCCGTTTCAGTTTGCACAGCAATGTTTTTTGGTTGGTTAGTTGCTTTTGATTTGGTTTTGTTTGGTGCTGATTTACATCGTTGTGCTTGGGTAAAGATGGCCACGTGATCGAATCAGACTTCAGACACGTTCAGTTGAAGGCGAGTCACTGGCCTGATAGAGATACTGAGTATAGAAACAAAAAATACTTGTTAGAGATGAATCGTGTGGTCGGGCCTTGGGAGACTTGCTTAACCCAGTTCCTCTTCCACTGTCTCACGTTGCCATGGGCTAATGCTCTTCTACCTTGAAAATCCCATTTGCTTTGGTGGGGTTGCCCTCGTCTCAGATTCCGTAGTGAACAGGCAGGTCATGGACCCCACTGTGTGTTTATTTTCGACCTCTTTAGAAACAGAGGTATTTGACAGTGTACAATATGATTCCCCATAATTATTACTGAAGTCTTCTGACCACAGAAGTCAGCCCAGAGTTGAAGATCAGAGTCGAGAATTGCAATGCTGGGTTTTCTTTTCCTTGCTGTTTTAAATCCCTCCACCTTCCCTGCACCTGAGGACACTCCTGGCACGCGCAGGAGCCGGGTCGTGCTCTTTGCTCGCTTCCTCCCCTTCTCTTCAGCCTTCTAGTCTTTTTAGACTTTGTCTACTGGAGGCAAATAGCAGCTGTAGCGTTAGCCCAGTGTGGAGGAGGTGGTAATTTCAGTCTGTTGGACATATAAGTACTTCTGATCACTTTCCTGAGCATTACAGCAAGATGTGAGTACGTGGTGTCATGATGCATTGCTGCTGTGGCTTTTGGAGCGGTGCCCAGGGCTCCGAGTCACGTAACGCAGCAGAGCTCGGCTGCGGCGGGGGCCACTGCGGCTCGCGAGCGGCGTCCCTGGGGCAGGAGCCAGGGCTGTCCTGTGCGCCTTCGGCACGCGCGCAGCGGGGCTCGGGTTCGCGCTGCGGCTCCGCGATCGGAGGCCATGATAATCGTAAACCAGAGCCTCCCGGGTGGCGCTCCCTCGGCAGCCCGCGCCGCGGGGGCTTGTGAGCAGCACCGACGGCCGAGCGCTGCGCGGGCAAAGCTGGGGGGTCTTCCCCCAGCCAGGACGTGCTGTGTGGCTGGTGCCGGGCCTTGGGGAAGCTGCAGGACTGCTCGCGATGTGTAAGTGTGTGTGGCTAGAGGGTGGCGATGGGTGAGCACTGGACCATCCTCCCAGTGTACCCTATACGGCGATGCATGTGCAGCTCCACCAGGCCGATGCTTTTCCGTTCCTCCTGCTAATCCCATTTGTCTTTTGGACAGTGGAGCTCAGCAGTCCTGCACCACCTTTAGAATCCCCACATTCACAACTGTCGCACAAGATTTGCCTGCTCTTTTTTTTTTTTTTCTTTAAGCTGCTCGGGTTTGGCAATGTACCAGAGGTGTTCTTGTAAATTTGGATGTGAATGTTCTGTACCAACAAAAGAGAAGACGTCAGTGAACCTGCATTACACTTCAGCTGCTGAAAGAAATGGCAGCAGTCCAGCACCTCAGCAGGGATAGTCAGAGGAGGATGTTAATTTTACCTTTTTGCATTTGCAGAATTGTCTCAGTTTTTGGAGGCGGTAGCTAAGTCATTGTAAGCACGGAACTTAGATCCGCACTGTGCTTCTTGTAACTGCGTGCTGTGCTCTCTTTGGACTATTTTTGGTTTAGAACTTGTGAGGTTTGTCTCTTTTCATGCCTTCCATTGTTAATGGAGCTGCATGAGCACTGACTACAGTGGTTTTTATCTTAGGCTTGAGCACATCCTAAATCGCAGAGAAATACCAACAAAGCACTTGGTGAAAAACCTATATCCCAACAGGACTAACCAACAAAATCTGTGTGAGATTGCTTATTTTGCATTTTTATAATGCAGGAGATCATCTGATGTTGCTGTGAATTGAAGACAAAGCCAGAGATGTTTGTGCTGTGAGAATGCTTGTCGCACCCATTTGGTAGGGCTGCGAACTGTTGCCCTGGCAGGCTTTTACCTGTAAAGCTTGAAGGAATAGCTCCACAAATGCGAGTGGTTCCCCACGTCGTCCCCCTAGTTTCAACTACATCACTTGGAGTGGGATTTTGGCACCTAACTTCCAAAGACACCTAAGAGAATCCTGGTGTTGGGTCATCAGTTATTGAACTGGCTGTTTTACTCCGTATGTGTGCCTTCGGGACTGAGGAAACCGAAGCGCACGCCTTTTCCCACACCGGGGTGGTTTCCTGGCCCTGGCTGGTACCTGGCTGTTAGAATCTGGCCTGAATGTACAGGTTTTTAAGGCATTAACTCCTGCAGCATCCTAATGCTCTTGGACCTTTTTGCATACCTTCCTTGTTTTTAGAAGCAGGGAATTGGAAAGAGTTCTTAAATCAAGCGTTAGACTTTGCTGGTGCCTCTTTCACCCGAAAAACAACACCTAATGAAACTCAGGTTGGCAGCACGGAGTTGCATAAAGCCTACCTTTTAAAATGCACTTCTTCTACGGGGCACTGAACTTTAGAGCGCTGTACACAGACACACATAGAAAATATGAGGGTTATAAGTCTCGACATAATCACTGTACGTAACCGTGTAGAAATAAGGGCAGCTCCAAATGTGTTCCTCCGCCGTGTGTACCGTTTATGACTGTTCAGTATTGTTTCTGCTTCAGTTAAAATGAAATCTCTCTAGGGAACAGACAGTATCTTCTTCTGCGAGTCTGCTGTGGGAAGTGCACCATTGTGCTCCATAAATAGTAACTGTTTATATAGCCTTTGCCTTTAACCTCCCTGTTCCCCTTGCAAGCATATAACAGTATTGCTGTCTTTGCAGTGTTCTTTATATTAAGCGTAGTGAGAAATAGCATTATTTAAAGAGAAAGGTAAATTGCAGCGTAAGGGCATAATATATGTAGTGTGGATGACCACTGCAGTCGTTTCCGTTTCTGGTTTATAACGAAGGCAGACTAGGTTTAAAACTAGTGATTAATGGTTAATAGCAAACTATTGCAGAAATCCTGTGGTTAAAATACACAATTTGCATAGGTCCCTCTGGACACTTTCCAGATTCTCATTTTAAGAGGCACTGTTACTTCTCTATAATTTTTTTTTTTCCTGGCATCCCTCATTAGAACATGACAAGGCGCTTTGCAGCAAATACCACTCGCCAAGTTCCTGACTTGTGTCCACACTTCCAAAAGTGTGCGGCAAATACCCAGCTTCAGCTCCAGCGGCCGTCGGTAGCTGCCCCAGGACGCTGACGCGGAGACAGGGTGCTGCACTACAGGGACAGCCCTTTTGGGCCTCTTCATGGCCCCCTTTGAAAGCAGGCGGGTGGCTGACGGGAGTGCACAAGGCAGTGGCGCTGTGGGGTGGGAGATGTGTCTGCTTGCTTTAATTGTTAAGTAATGAGTACTGATGGCTGTGCGCCCTCAGAGCGCGTCCTCACACAGGTAACAGCGTTGGTTGCTGCCGCGTCCCTGGTCCTGTTCCCTTTTGCCTGTGGGTTAGGGCTAGCCATGGCCTGTGGCAGTGAATTACTGGTAGGCAGGGACCTGTGCTTGGCACATCTGGGCTCTGGTCTCTGTTGCCCCCTACGCTGTGGACACAACACAGTAAATTTCCTTCCTGATTAAGCAGAATCCACAATTTTGTTTTTCCTAAATTTCCAGGACTTGTGTTTCTTTGTTACTTCTAAGAGTTGTTTTCATCAACTTTGTTGCCAGTTAGAAGGAAGTTCTAACTGAACTTCCCCGAACTAGTTCATCCCTGGAGATGGGAGGCCCTGAGTGTGTGTGGGCATTTCCCCCAGCGTTCAATAAGCTCTGTGGGCAGCTGCTTATACGGTAAATATCAATTCTGTAAGGCCTTCGTGTCAAATGCCCAGGCTGAATCTGAGAGCAAATGGCTGAATGATGAGCTTGCGTTTCCAGGCTTCTCCAGAGGGCTTGGGAACTGGAGAGGACCCGTGGGTGATACATCTGCCCTTTCTACCTACACGTGTTGAACTTTGGGAATTTTTAGTGTTTAAACAAATGACCACACACTCTGTACAGGGAATACTTGAAATACTGAGCACGTATTAGCTCATTTCCTTTTACAATAATACTGGAGGTGGGTGGCCAAAATACTCTTCTGCATGTGGAATTTCTGCCTTAGCAGAGAAAGTGAAACCGTGGGACAGTCTTGGCAGTCAGAACAGGACTTTGGAAAGAGGATCTGGAGCTGGTGGAACTTACTGCAGTTGCTGTGAAATGTCATACAGTACACAGAGAGGTATTCACAAGGCCAACGTCAGGTATTTTACACAAGCCAGCCTGTGTTTGGATGTTCTTGCTCTCCAGGTTTTGATCTGTCTCCACCACTTATAGAAGGAGATTAGCCTCCTTAAAGAGCCTTAAAAATTGTCAGGCTAAATATTTATGCAAGCGATGGTGCTGTATCTTCATGCCATACTTCACTTGTAATGCTTTCACCTTGACTTTCTTACCTGTGAGAATGAGGAGTAACATGGAAGGGTTTTTTTCATTAGGTTCCCGCATATGTTGTGTGTAATGTGGCTTGCACAGTAATTTAAATGCAAGTATAAATTTGGTCTCCCAGGCATATTGGCTTTTGAAGTCCTGAAATGCTGCATCTCTACCCACATAGAGCAATCTAACCCCCTTGGTTTGGAGAAGGTTCCTTGAGGTATTTATGCAGATGCTCCACGTAGCAGCATGTAAAAAGTTTTCTGTTATTTACCTCCAGTCTGACCTCTGAAGACCCTTATTCCATCTGCCAGAAAGAAACTTACTCGCTGTGGTAAAGTAGTACAGCTTCGGCATCCAGTCCCAAATTGCCTGAAACTGCACGGGGGGACTCCTTTTGCTGAGTGCTCGGTAGCGCCGTGAGCCACTAAACAAGCTTGGAGTTAAATAGACTGACTGTCTTGCTCTAAAACATCTGCCCAAATAAACTCTTTACAGCCAAGAGCAATCTCTCCTCGCTGGCTGTATGTTACATCCACTAGCATTAATGGCAACTACACAAAGCAGCAGAGAGGTGTTTTGCTTTGAATTCTTGGAACAAACGTTGGGAATTAATGCTTGCAGCTCGTAAATAAAATAGCTTTGGTTTATATACAACTCTATTCATTGGATCAGATGTCTAAAAATACATGTGAAAAAGGTAACTGGTGGCACATACCCAGTTTTCTGGGGGAAATTTCCATGAAGCTGAATGACCACATCAAAATCACAAAGGAGAAAAGAAACCGAGACAGCTAAGAAGTGACAAGAGAGCGGTTTTGGAAGAAGCAGTTGCAGGATTGATGTGGCTAACAGATAAGAAAGCTGTTCCAGGCAACAGAGGTAGGTGATGGGGGATGCTTGTTTATGAATAATGTTAAAATAATCTGAAGGGACAGTACAGAGCGTACCGAGAGGGGAGCTGGGAGAATGAGAAACGTGTTTTGTGTGGAAAACAATGACCCAGCTTCCACAGAGCAAACAGGAGCTTCCTGCGTGTGTCTAGAAGCTGATCTGAGAGCTACTGCTGATGGTGGATCAGTGGAGGGGAAAACACTCTGCAAAACACGTAGTTCTGTTCCGATACGTACAGCGCTTCTCTGCATTGCTAAACCTGCTTGGTGTGGATGGGGACGAGTCGGTGGCATTTCCAAGGGCGCCTCTAGCGATAAGCTCTGTTTAAGGGTGGTTTCACTTCTGGCAATTCGTTGACAGTATGAAGCTGTGGTAGTAGCGCCTACAAAATAATATTAGAGATCAAGTTCAAAGTCTGGCAGGGAGGATAAAGCGAGCAACTGTTCTTCCTCCTCCAGTACATGAGTTAGGCAGCAATGAATGAAAAACATAGGTGTCAGACACAAAACAAGCGAGTTGTGGGGTTGGCTTTTTTTTTTTCCTTATGTGTGGCTAACTCCCAGTTTCAAGTGTCAGAATGGAGTTTCAAGGTCAAAACACCACACACAGGATGGTATTTTCTTGCTGCTATAAAACTTGTAGTGAACTATTAAACTGCAGCAGCATTTCATCCCTGAGCTGCCTGCAACTCAGTGTTGGATGAAGTGACCCGGAAAGACAGTGTGTATTTTATCTTGTTAAATTCATAAAACACCAAGATGTGTTTTGAGAGTCGAAGTGCTACACAAGTGCGAGATCTGATTATTTTGGGAAAGATGCTGTGAAAAGTGGTCCTGATGTATATTAGCACACCTGAGGGCAAGGTGGGCTCTTGAGGGGAACAGCGTATGTGCAGGATTGCTCGAAGCAGTCCTGTGGGCAGAGGTCGTGCTGTAAAACACCTGAACCCCTTGAGCTGATGATTGTGCTGTAAATGAAGCGCTAACTCTTGATGATGCTGGTGCACAGCTGTGCCAGGAAAACAGGTTTGCTCCCTGCAGAAGCCAACAGGATTTCATTGAGGTTTTTTCCCTTGTGGGGCTCTCTCTCCATCCCGTGCGCAGGTGAATGGGAGCGACCGACGGGTAAGCGTGCCGTGTGTTCACGGGGTCTGTGTAACTTCTCCTCTCCTGGTTCTCTGCGTCTGGATGTACCACATTCCTGAACTCCTGCCTTCCACCGCGTTGGCCCGGCTGCCTTTAGCCCTATTCCTGCTTGTGAGAGTCACTTTGTGCTTGTGTGAGAATTCAGCAGGGTGGCAGTTCTTGCGCTTTGCCTGAAATTAGGTTTTAGACAGACTGTTTTTCTCCTCAATGGCATCTTTAATCCAAAAAAACAGCACTTAAGCAAATAAGGCGCCTTCCTTTACACAGAAAAGCTTTTGTTTTTAAAGCTGTCGCGTAACTGGCAGGAGCAGAAGGGCACCACAAGCTGGGAGAGGAGAAGATAATTTTTCGGCTCAGGTGGTTGTACCTAGGAGCTTTTCAGAAAATTGCGCTAATTCCCTTCTAACACCCAAAGCAGTGCACTTCATGCTGACACATAGCTGGAAACGGAGGTTAATAGTACCAGATGTTGGCTTGTATTATTATTAATTGTTTGATTTTACGACAGCACTCGGTGGCCTTGTTCAAAGCGAGCGTGCTGCGTGCGGCTCTGCTGTACCTGCTGAGCAGAGGAGGTGGGTACGGGTGACACAGACATGCCGAGATCTGACGCGCCCCCAGTCATAAAGCAAGTCATTGGCAGGGCTGGGAATAGAAATCAGTTCTCGTGAAACTCAACAGAAATAATATGTAGGTAGTACCATTTTTGGCACTTAATCCCAGTGTTGCGCACTGGTTTATAGGTTTATAAGGTGTCCAGGTTGATCCTCTTCAAAGATTCGAGATCTTTAATCTTGGCGTCTGTGACTTTACGAGGAAAGCTGGGAATGGAACAGGAAAGTGACAGTCTCTTGAATTTGTCCTGATCGCACAGGTTACGGCAAATCGGTGGTGGAAGCATATTGCGTATCGTGGGGCTATGCGTGACTGATCAGCTCTGTCCTTCAAATGCTGTTAACTTCAGCCCGGTTAATCTATCTTCCTGTATGTTGAACACAAAGTGATGCTGGCTGAGGGATTAGGGGGGAATTAAGTATTTGTTCTCTAATCCTGAATGTTTATAAATCAGTATTAATTACTTTAGGTGCTTTTAGAGAGTTTACATCCCAGTTTTTGTAATAATTTCGTGATCCATCTGGCTAATAAAAATACTTCATTACAAGAGAAGAAATAAAATCTGCTGCCGTGAAGTGGAAGCCCGTGTATCTTTTGCTTAATGGGGACTAATTGCTGTTATTACGGATTCTGATAAGTTAAAAATAACAGTGGGGCCAGCCACATCCCACGTCGCTGTCTGTAAACATGCTGCGTAGATCCCAGGAGCCCCGTCTGCGGGAGAAGAGCAGAAAGCTGAACCCAGGCCGGTGGAGCCACACTGCTTCTAGGAGTAAATGATGCTTTTGAGGGTGTGGGGGTTTTTCTGGGGGAGCTTTTCGGGGTGGAGTGGGTGGTGGGTGGTAAGGCCCAGGATGGCAGTGGGTCTGTGGGGTTTGGCAGGCGCTGTGCTGTGGTGCAGGAATGGTGTGTGTGTGTGGGGAAACAAAGACAGACCTTATCTTCAAAGGATCATCTTTCCACTGGTAAGGACAATAGTCTCAAAGCAAAGAAAAGGGGGTTAGAATGCAGCAGGAAATCTTGCACTGAGCATTAGCAGGGCTATTGATTGCCCCAGATTCAGCATTTAATCCTTCCTTTAATCACAAATCAATTCCGCGGTGCGTTTGAGGTTTTTTAAACTTTTCAGCCAAATGCTTCAGACTTCAGAGCACCCGTGTGCCCTGTGTAGGGCTTTGGGGAAGTGCAGTACCCCAACACCCTGTCACCCCCCCACCTCCGTGCAACCAGGAAAAAAAAATATTTGGGGCAAGTGCATCTATCAGGACTTGCTGTGATTGTCTTTATCTTGGAAGGAAGGAAGGAGTCCTTTCCAATACTTTGTTTCCTTAAAGTCCTTTAATCAACTTGGGATTTTGCTAGAAAGAGTATTTGGTTTTGGTTCCTCTGATCTGCATGTAGCTTACAGAAGAGATGGGCTGAGGTGGGTTAGGCTCCTGCCTGCGTAACGCTCGATATTCCGTGTGAACTGTTTGCATTTAGTCCCAGAGCTCAGCCCTCGGGTCTGCTGAGAGACGGCAGAACTAGACAATATCGTGAATATGTGTGAATGGACGTGGCGTGTCGTGGTGTTTCCATCACCTCTGTGTTTGAGGCTGCCCCAGCTCTTCCCAGCATTACGGTGCATCCATTGCAACTTCCGGGAAGCGGCATTGCCGATGCTGCGGCAGTGTGAGCCTGGGCACCCGTGTGTGCTCCTGCCGCCTGCGGACCCGCTGCCAGCACGGCGGCTGAGGGTTTGTAGGTGCAATGACCAGCCCTGCTGACCGCTGGCCTTTAGGGTGCTGCTTCTAATGCGTTGCTGAGATGATACTCATCGCTTTTGTACACTGCTTAAAATGGGACTCAGTTGTTGTGCGTGTGTCACAGAGGTGCTTTATAACAGCTAAATAATAATCTTGACAGGACGAAGAAACCAAAATGGTCTGAGAGAGAAATTTTGAAAGCTTTGGTGCACTTTCTTATTCCTAGTTGAATGTATTTTGTCATAGTATTTTGGGGTATAAATCTGACTGGAACAGCATTATACAAAGAACGAACTGAAGTGCAAGGCTTCTGAATTGGTGGGGGTTTTTTGTTGTTAAATATAGCTAATTTTTTCTCTTCAACTCTTGGAATTGCTCGGTGGGATTGGTGTGTGCATCCCCCTCCCTGGAATCTGCACGCTGCCGTTGGAGGGGGGCAGTCTTGTCCTGCTGGGAAGGGTGCAGGAGCCTTGAGCATGTGCGGGTAGTTCTGCGCAGGGGAGGTCAGGGTGCTGCTTTTGGGGTGATTCCTCTGCACTGGCCCAGGCCCCAGATCCCAGCAGCACCTTAAACCTTAACACGACACTGGGTGTCCCCCTGCCTTTCAGCACCCAGAGCACAAATGCTTGGTGTGACCCATCATGCTGTTAATCTCGCTTGGGGCACCTTCCAGGTCCATTTTCATTTATTGGTTTTTCATGAAGAGTTTTTAGGCACTCTTCTTTTCTTTTTTTTTTGTTCCCCCNTATGCACTACTTACCTTCGAAAGTCAAATAAAACTTTCCTCTGTCAAACCAAACGAGGGAAGGCTGTTCATTCTCTGTATGGCCAGGAGTTGAAGCGGGATGGGAAAGGTTAAGGAGAGGGAGAGAGAAGGACACAGTGTGAGTCACAGAGCAGGTCATTTATCTCGCTACGGGGAGGGGACGAGGCGCTGCAAGCCGTTCACGTGCAAGGAAAGGGGGAGCTTTTAAACTCTGGTTTTTGGCTTAGGAAACAGAAAGCAGAAAGCAAAGCTATGGAAGCCCAGATGGAAGAGTAGTTTTGCTCGCTTGGTAAGGACTTGGGGGGGGTTCTTTGGTTCTCTTTTTTTTTTTTTTTTTTTTCCCCCCCCCCCCCCCCGTGTTGGTAAAACATATCAGCCTGTATGCAAACAAAGGCAAGGGAGAAAGGGAATGCAGTGGCTATGGGTGTAAAGAAGGGTTTTGTTTGTTTTTTATTGCCATGGGTTTGATGATAGCACATTACTCACAAGCAGGACAGCCACTGCTGAGATACAGTTGCCCCCTTGTAATAAAAATCCCCAAATTTTACAGTGCCTCTTGCCATCATGTTTTTGTTTACTTGGTGATATAATTTGTCACGTGCTTTTGGTATCTTCCTCTAGTCTCCTCCACGGCACTAGCAGGCATGCTATTTACTGGGCAAACATCAGCGCTTCTACTAAAGTGATGTTGGAGCATAACATGTCGGTGGAAGGAGAGCTGTAGATGGATCAGGGGGACTTTCCCAGATGACTTATTTAGCTGGTGGCACAATTGAAATTTGGACTGCAAATTATACAGTTATACAGCAAGATCTTAGCTGATGGAGTACGTTCCCTGAGAATCAAAGGTCTTGTTGGGACGGCAATATTACTGTTGGTTTACATCTTTCCTGGCTTACTTTTAAAGAAGGCTGTCATTATCTCTTGTATCAGGCTATGGAATAGCCTTTAAATGTCAGTCTTGACGTCACTGGACATGTCCTAGCCTTTTCTCATTTTCTACTTTCCTGACAGTTGTACTTGCCATATCACAGTGGCTGGCGTAGGGGACACTGAAACAGGGTACGTCCAGGTTGGGGAAGGAGTTTTGTTTGGGCGCAGGGAGGTTGTTCTGTGCTTGGTTTGGGATTTTTTTTTTTTTCTGTTTTGTTGGGTTTTTTTTTTTTTTTTACATCCAGCAACTATTTTTTTACATACTAATGCTCCCTTTAGCCATTACTTACTCAAACCCTGAACCCCCAAGGTGATTCTTTCCGTATTTAACCCCAAATCAACAGGACTCGGTCTTGGCTGTAATAAGCTTGATACTGTCTAATCCTGACATGCACCGCTCTCCTAAACAGGGTAATTTTAAGAAATGTGAAATTAACCCTAGATATTCTTTCGTTGGTCTAGGTTTTCCGTTCATTAATGATTTGTGCTCTTTCTCCTGAGCTTCCTCCAGTATTGCTTTGATGTTGGAAAGCTTGCTGGAGGACAAGGTGGGCTCTGAGGACAGGATATCCCTGACAGAAAAGTAAACACGCAAGATGGAAGAAGAAACCATCTTTAGCAATTAACACAAGAAAGAATGTGACAGGTGATGAAGGGTGGAAGGTGTAAAAGGCTGACTTTCAGCTGCTGAATTACTCTGCTAGCACGTGGTACTGAGAGAGCAGCAGTGTGATACACGGAAATAAAAACATTGACTCTCTGCGCTGGAGACTTCACTTCTGAAGCAGAAAGCTATGGGCGCCAAATCCTGTAAAATTTTAATGAGATTTTAGATACAACTCCTTGTGTGTCGCTGCTTGAAAAACAACACTTGAGACTGATAACGGCGGAGAGCCTGCGAGTTAACACCTGCAGCCCAGCATGGGGCGTTCAGAGCTGAAATACCGGCCGCTCTGGAGCGGTGGGACGCGATTCCTTTGGCCGGGCCATCCGGACGGCTGTGCAGTTGCTTTTGCTGCCGCTGAGCTACGCGAGCTTACCCGCAGGTGGGACCAGTCACCGTGAGAAGGGGGGACTGGTGGAGTCACTGTCCTTCCCCCCCCGCTCCAGCCCTCGGTTTCCCTGGTGCCCTGCAGGAGCGCGGGAAGGGGATGGTGAACCCGAGTTGTATCTAAACAGTAGGGCCAAGCTTTGGGGTTTATTTTTTTATTTGGGGTAATATTTCAGGTTTTGTTCTTGTGTGTGGAAGGTGGAAAGGTGCAATCATAACTTCTTTTCCTTTTTTGGGCATGTTTTCTTAACAGGATACTATTTTTGCACCAGGCTCGCCTCTTTTTCTGGTGGTTGCAAGAACCAAAGTGTTCTTCCAGTCTTCAGGTGTAGAAAGTAGCGTGATAAGAACGACATCATCATTCAAGTAGATGAGGTTTGTGAAAACACCTCTATTTTTAATAAGTTTTGCAAATGAGCTTTCATGAGGACTGGGAGGAAGGAAAAGGGGGATAAGAAAGCTGAACCATTTCAAAACGTCACTTTTAAAGGCTTTAAAGTACCAATACTTATTAATTCCTTTGGCATGTATTAGAATGATATTAATCCTGATGAACTGAAATGGTGTTAGTGCAGATGTCATAAGTACTTCTACAGGCATTCAGCTGTAATTTAGCATCAATTAACTAGACCATTATTTAAAAGTGTTATTTTAATACATTAAATTTCTCAGTGTGTCCTCAGGCAGTTGCTAGAGCTGCTGTTAGCTTCCCTTATCGCTCTCCATTTTTCTTCCTAGCTGTCATTCCTCTTCTCCTTTACTTGGCCGCGTGTGCTTCCCGCAGGCAGAGGACTCCTCGAGGGTGGCTGGCAGCGCAGCCTCGCCTTCTGCTTAACCTAATGTAGCCGCAGGAAGCTGCTGCGAGCGACCGTCCTGCCTGCCTCCCTCCACATCCCCTCCCCTCTAGGACACGTAACATTTCCAGAGGTAGGATTTTGACGATGTGACGGTGACTTTTGGTCAATTTTGCGACCTTAAATGCGTCCTCCGGGCCACGTAGCTGCTGCTCTGCGCGGCGCCGTGCTACAGGTGGTGTAGGCAGTGCCCAGAAACGTGGGGTTTGTTCCTGCAGCCGCTCAGAGCCGTGCGGAGACGCACACTCAGCGCTGGGGGCTCTGTCGCTGTGCCAGCGCCCTGCCGTAAGGGGCTGCGTGGCATCGCCGGTCACCGTGCTGTGACAAAACAGCTGCTTGTTCAGGAGCTGGCAGGGGAATGCCTGTGCCTCCAACTGCAAAACAGACACAATGATTGCTCATTTCATCTCCTTGTTCTTGGGGAATAATGCCCTAAAAACCAGCTTCTGCTTTCAAAGGTTGACTCTTACGGTGTTGGTGTAAAATGCCCCGTGCAGCAAAGCCCTCAAGCAGATCGTTCAGGGTTTCTGTATATTTCTGTGGTACAAATTAATAAGAAGAATCTGATAGTGGGGAGCAGAATGACCTTTTTCCCTGTATAATGTATAAGAGCTAATCTGCGGTCAGTCGCTGCTGTGGAGCAGTCTAGCAGCGAAGAGCTGAGATGCGTTAGTAGGCGTTTTTATCTCAAGAAAAAATAGCTGCTGCTGTGCTCTTTCCCCCCATGGCAATGGGCACCCTGGCTGCTGGGCAGGGGAACGGGGGCAGGACACACTGCGGAGGGCAGAGCGCCCCGCAGTCGCCCGCGCTGGCGCTTGGGTCCATTTTCATGGAGCTCGTGACCCGTCCTCGGGGGCCCGATGGACAAGCTCCCGCCGCAGCTCCCACCTAGTGAGCTCTGTTTTGGCTCACGTGTCAGGACAGGCGGAGTTGCCATTTGTACAAAGTGCTGTTAACAAGTGCTTTCTTTAACCCCTGTCGCCCGTCTGCTGTTCCCATTCACGCCCGCTGGGAGACAAAGCTGCGTGTCCTCAGCGAAGGCCTTTAAGGATGCACGTCAACGCCTGCAGGAGAAATGACTCTCTGGAGGCAGCAGCCTCTGGGTCTGGCCCTTGGCAATGGGGACAGACCTCTGCCTCACTTGTCTGTGGCAGAGTTTCTACTTGGGCTGTTCTGTCACGATACAGAGACCCATATTTTGGACTCGAGAGTGTTATTGCATCTTTTCTCCCAGCTTTACCGCTGTTTGCCATCTTCTGGGCTGTTTCTGAGTGGTCCAGCCAAAGACCAGCAGCAGGGCTGTGCTGGCAGGGGAGGTAACCCCTCCTGTTAAAACCAGCTAGTGAGTGAAGATGACATAGCTCCTGACCCTTTCGTCACATATAAAGTGGGAGCTGCTTCTACGCTTCAATCAGCATCCTCAGTGTTACTACAATTACTGCTCTAAGCAGTTTTTCTGCAGACCAGCAGGGGTTTGAGCATTAGCAGACCGTGCCAAACTGGCAAATTCAAAAATCTGTGAAACATATGGCAGTCACTACCAAAACTCGCTGATTTCAGTAGGACCATCAAAGCCACTGAATTCAGAATTGTCCTGTACTGTACAGTATATTTTATTTGTTGTACCAGATGCTTCTGTGGGACTGGTATGGATGCGAGCAAAAAACTGAAGAACTCTGAAGTCACTTGTAGGGGATGGAAATACCCACTCACTAACGGGAGAACAGTTTTTACCGAGCATCCGCACTATCTTAGTCCTCTCAGTAGCAATGGAACAGGGAGAGCAATGGAACAAATTTGTAAATGAAAACTTGTAACTCCACTAAATCTCTGATTTTTAGTTGCAGTAAAGATGACGGGGTTTATGTCACAGTAGAATTTTCCCCTCACAATCCCCAGTTTCCTCGTTCATCTCAGATACATGGGCAGTAATTGTGGGTCTCCCTCCTTCTCCTCCTCCTATTCTACAAGCACTTTACTCTTAAGCTAGATCAGAGTACGTAGTCGTCTTAATCTGTATTTAGCTTAATTTATAGCTTCGGTTTTAGACTTTAAGGAAGACCTGTGACCACGAAGTGTGTTGTTTTCCATCAGTCTGATAATGATACCTCTCCCTACGGCGTATTCCTGCATTTAGTTATATTTCACTTAGTGCCAATGTTACGGGTTTTATACGCTGCATTTTTTCCCCTTTTAAGCAGTCAGAATTCTTTAAAGTCTTTTGCAAGACGTCTTTTGCAAAGAGGAGATGATTGGTGTTTCTTGGTATTTTTGTTCTCTTCCCCACCCCTCCCCGGTCCAGTTCCCTTCGTAAGAATGTCCGTTCTGTTGGACGTTGCTTAACCTTAGTGCTGTTCGTCAGGCTGGGACTCTGAGCTGCCATCTGGCCTGTGTATTGGACCGTGTTTTCTGCACAGTGGTGTGGACTGAGATGCTTTAAAAATGATGACCTTTCGTGTTGTTTTGAACGGGTATCTACTCAGTCATTTAGTTATTAAAGCGCTGTGAGCAATGCAATGGCTTTCCTTTGTGCACTTCTCCTTGGCTTTCATACAAGCTTCTGTGATGTGTTTGCTGAAGTATTTTAGATTGGTTTTGTAGACCAGCAATGTCTCCCCTGTCATACAGAGAGTCATCAGGACATGTCATCCCCCCATCTCTGTGCCTGTGAGGTTGCTCCTGTTGGACTTTCGTAGCCGAACCAGGCTGACATCCCATCTTGGGAAGGTTTCATCGCAGTGAGAACAGACTCCCTACCTTCCGTCCTTTGTCTTTGTGAACATCAAAGAGTTGCAAGTCCCGGCAAGCGAGGTCCCAGGGAGTGAGGTTTGGTTCAGGGCTCCCATAAAGCCAAATTGGCAAGCCTGGGTTTTTTCCAGTTGCAAATTGTATCAGGAGTCTTCTCGGATACCTCAGCCAAGCAGTGGCTGCTGTTTGGCTGTCTCCTTTTGACACAGCCGCTTTTGTGCTTCTTGCCGGTGCCCGTAGGTGCTAAAGCAGTAGCTTTGGTGTAACTCCTGCTTTCTGAGAATGGAAAATCTGTATAGTGAAATACTGGTAGCTGACGTTAGTGCAGAGATCCCAAGTGACAGCCACTACCCTGACTGTAGCCACTGGTTGTGGCTTTCAGAAATCCTGAAGTAGCTCAGGTGATCAAGAGGTCAAACCCTGGCATTTATGGGAGCAACATGTGCGAGTAAATCAGTATATGTCAATACTGCAGTGCAGAATTAAGGGATTTCCTACCTCTGTTGTTTGAAGCATAATTGATCTTTTGTTCAATTTCTGATATGTGTAGTCAGTTGAGATATAACTTATTTATTTTGACATTAGGCATAGGCTAACGCTGTAACGCTCCCTGGAGATGTTCAGCTGGCTCATCTGTTCAGGTTTTGATATTGCTGTCGCTGTGGTTTCTGAGTACCTTCCAACCACGTGTTAAGCAATATCACTAGCATATGTCTCATTTATTTTCTTCTCCGGTCCTTGGGGATGAAACTGGTTGGATATATTTTGCTAGTTAAGCTTTTTATTATTATTACTTTCTCATTTTTAATGAGCTACAGATGTGGCCATTTAAGCCACTAAAATTTGACCAGTTGCCTCAACCATGCCAATGTTTGCTGTGCATTTGGAGAGCTGGTATTCCTAAGGGTTAATCGTGCCGAACGCCCACAACTGCTTGCCTCTCCAAGAACAGGCAGTGGGTACTTGACATCTCTCAAATTCAGCTCCTAAACTTAATGCCACCCCACCACCAATTTGCTGAGATTCTTTCATTATGCCCCGTTCATGTGTAAAGCCGCGTGTTATTCTGAGGCTTGTTACAGGTCTTTGAGATGAAACCAGCTATGAAACTTTGTCTTTGAAGGGCTTGTGGGGCTGCGTATCCTATTTGTCAGGTTTAGCAGAATTGTACTTTCCTTGTTCTGTAAACAGTGCTGTAACAGGGACTGCAACGGCTTGGGAATACTTGGGAAGAGGAGTGATGTTGTGGTCCTGTGCCTGTCCCTCAGCTCAGCTGTACGCTTACGTTGTCTTCTTTACAACAGGCGAACAGTTTTCAAAGTTCAGCTGTTGGAGCTTTTACAAACAGAAATACCTGTATACTCTGCCCAGCCCAGCAAACACTGTTTTCCCTCGACCTTTTGTAGGTGAGATTGCAGAGTTTGAAGTTAGGTTTTAACTGGTTGCGTTATAGTGTCAGGATAGATGATATCAGGAGAAACTAATCTCTTCCTGATAAAATTTGCTGCCTTGTTGATACTCAGCTTGAAATGTAAGATTAGAGGGACCCGTGCAGGTCTCGCCTCTGTGTTTAAACAGGCCTGTAATCAGGTGTCTGTGTTGAGGGAGAGATCTCGAGTTGGCTGTAGGTCACTCCACCTCTGTTGTTTGCTGTTGCATTCTCGTAGCTTGCAACTTGTTAATGTAAAGAAGACCACTGAGCTGTTGGCTCTTCATGGTGGTTCTTGCACCAAGGGAGCGTCATCCTTGACAAGAGAGTCACGTCACTGCCACTTCTTCTCACAAAGTAACCCTGGAGTCCCTTGTGCGTCTCTAACTGAGGAAATGGGTGGTGGTTCCCCCAGTTTGCCCGCTAGTCGCTCCCCGGGAATGGCCTGGTTCCTGCCAGCCGCAGGCATGGAGAGGTGCCTGGGGGGAGCAGCACGGGTGTGCAGGGCGCTGGGGAGGACGGTGTGGAGGTCTTTAGGCAAGGCCCTTGCTCACGGACTTGCTTGGTGTCACTGACGGTAGGAGAAGGGGATTTGATGAGAAGCTGGTGCGTACAAGCAGGGAAGGACAACACTAACGATGGTGGCCAGACGCAGTGCAGTGGTGGGGAGCCAGTTCACGTCTGGCTTATGATACAAAGCAGTGAATGTTTCTCTGGACTGTGTAGCTGTGAAAACAGACTGCAGGGTTTCTCTAGAGGCAGCTTAGTTCCAGAAGGTGTTTGGTGCTTACTCAAGGAGAGCTCCAGGAGCAGCATCGGGAAGAAGCTGAACTTCAGTCGGACACGGTGACTTTCCTTCTTGTTTGTGAAGGGTCGTGATGGGTAGTGGCTTCCAACTGGAAGAGGGGAGATTTAGACTAGATCTCGGGAAGAAATGTTTCGCTCTGAGGGCGGTGAGCCCCTGGCCGGGGTTGCCCAGGGAAGCTGTGGCTGCCCCATCCCTGGAAGTGTTCAAGGCCAGGTTGGACGAGGCTTTGACCAACCTGGTCTGGTGGGAGGTGTCCTTGGCCAGGGCAAGGGGTTGGAACGAGATGGTCTCTGAGGTCGCTTCCAACCCAAGCTACTCTGTGATGTGAAGGCCCTGAAGATGACAGCTGATGCTGTGGCACAGAGAGGGGCTGGCTTTGCAGCAGCTCTTTGTGGATGGCCACCAGCTGTGTACCTGCTGGAGTACTTCTCTGAGCCCATCGCTGACTGGCACAGAATTTAACTGGAAACTGAGCTGTGGGGTGGAGAAATGCTCTTCGTTCACTTTATAGAAATGAAGCACAGTCAAGACTCTGTAGGGGGGGAAGGTTTTATAATTAATTAGTTAGGACTTCGCTTCTACAGTCTTTACACAGATTAAGTTACGTTTTGAAAATCTCAAATGACTTGCTGCTGTTAGGTGGAAATCCCCTCCCTGGAGCTCTGACTTGCACTTTTCTGTCTGCTTGAATACATCACTGCGTCATCTGAACAGACGCTGCCTGTGGGACCGGCCAGCCCCGGAGAGCTCAGCCTTTCGGCCTGTCCCGGGGTGTAGGAGACTTCACCGGTGCAGGCACCGCGGTGGCTTCCCCTGTAAGGCAAAAGCTCTCTCTGCGCAGCCTGGAAACGCATTCAGAAACACTGGCCGTGAGGTGGAGGCGCGGGAGGGAGGCAGGCGATGGATGAACAACGCGTACCTGGGAGAGGAGCAGCGACCGTCGCAGGCTTGGGAAGAGCCTGCAGCACCGGTTTCCCATGGTGCCGCCAGGGCTGTTAGCCGCGCGAGGGGACACGTGCTGCAGAAGCTGTGCCTTTCACACGGAGCCGTTCAGTCGGTGTATCCTGGAGTGCTTGCTTTCCCATCAGTGTGTTTGAATGGCTCAAAACCAGATGTCTTCTGGTTGAGATGCACTTTGCTTTGCAACGTGTAAGCTGGAGATCGGTTCAGGTTAGCAGTGTTGTCTATGGGTATGCTAAAAGAGGATGTCTTTTTCATTTTTTTCAAAGGATACGGTCAACAGCATGTCCTCGAACTAGTTCAATAATTTTTTTTGATTTTTTTTAACCTCCCTTTTAGTTCAGATTTTTGGTCTAGGTGATGTCAAAAGATAATTGAAACATGTTTTATTTTGAAGCAGTGATAAAAATGCTGTTTCCTAATGTGGCAATACTGCTACTAGGCAAAACCCGTGTTGCAGGTGCCTTGTTATGGAGGCCCTCCTTGTAAAAGTAAAGAGCAGTCCTGAAAAGTTGTTGGGGTTTACAAAGGTGGCAGTATCGATGCGCCTGGAGGCTGGCAGAGCAGGAGGCAGGAGAGCAGTCCAGATTTACACATGTGCTTGCCTGTACGACTGACAGCCGTGTTGTAGCCGTGGCTGGGATCTGAATGGGAAACTCCTGCTCTCTGCTGCGATACATAGGTCCCGGCACTGGTAGCTCCTGAAGTTTTATCACAAGCTGGCGATGGGGAACATTTGCTTGCCAAGAGTGGCGTTTGGTGAGAAGTTTGACTTCAATTAAAAAAAAAAAACCCAAACCTCAAACAAGAGAAAACATAACCTCTTCGTGATAAAGAGGAAGAGATAAACGATACAACCCAAAGCATTAAATTCTGGAAGACACATAAAAAAGGAATGTATAAACCATACAATGCTTTTCTATTTATTTATTTTAGTAATTTCTTCAAACCTTGTGGTTGGGGTGCCCTAGTTGTTTTCAGGGTCTTGAAGGGGGCTGTTGTTTTTTGAGGTTTTGTTATTTCTTGGGATCAGCCTTTCTGAAATGCCTGTCTGTGTAAAGACACGTCTTGGTGGTCTCCACTGGGACTCCTCCTTCTTCCAGAAAAACAACTGAGGAGTGAAGGGAGCTAAACAGGAGGACACGGTTCCACCTGATGGATTCAGACGTAGGTTCAGGTGCCCTTCGCCTCCCGTACCAGAGGTGGCTGTGAAGCCCAGCATGTCACTCATGCTGTAGCGCCCCAGAGGTGACAAGGCAGCGTGATGGGGACACCGTCCCTCCAAGCAGCAAGTGTCACCGTGGCCATTGAGCTATGTCGGCATGCGGCCATCGTCTTGCCTTGGGGGCAGCCCATCCAGTGGGGTGGCTGGCAGATGCTCCGTGCTCTGGGAGGCCTGCCGGATTTCCCTGCGAGACCCCTCGGGCACAGGGCGGTTTGGTGGCCTTTTGAAGAATCGGCTAAAAACACTCCCCTGTGGCGTATCTTGCTGATTGTCCAGATTTGCTGAATGGAGAAATTCTGATTGTATTCCTTTGGGTTTGATCACTGCAATCAAGTGAGGGTAGTTTTAAAAAGAAAGAGAAGCATTACGCACTGCTGAACAAATAAGGAGACTACTGGGTGGGAATAACGGGTGGTAGGAGAGGAAGGTTTTTGAAAACACCTGGATTCAGGAACGAAGCAAGTTTAATCAATGCTGTCTTTCAGAACCCTCTGACACAGCTTTAAATAAAAATCTTCATCTGCCGTATGAAGTAAGCAAGAATTTCATATAAAAGCCCATACAGAAATTGAGTTGGTCTTCTACATTATGTGCCTGGAAGTGACATTCTCCCTTCATTCAAACTCCATATTATTACTGTGCAATCTTACCGTGAACACCGCTGAAGTGGGACCTGCCCACACAGCATATTGCAGCGTCAGTGCCGAAGGCACCGGCATCCATCCGCTCCTCTCCCTGAACTCCAGGGGGTGGGGGAATCCCTTCCCTTCTGGATAGCGGATGGCAGTCTCCTGCTGTCCCGCAGCTCCCAGGAATGAACTCTGCCTGGCTCGTGTTGGACTACACCGCCAGGAAAGGTTCTCCCCTGCAAGCACAGGGTGATAAATAAATGTACAGACCTTAAACAAACTACCTTGAGCAGCATCAGCGCAGACCTCTGCTCACCGGGTAACAAATGCCAGATCAGGTTTCTCTGTCTCCTCTCATGTTTTACACTCAGTTACAATGCCTTTGAGGTAAGTGCTTTGGTCAAGAGCAGCAGATGCTTCTGTCGGGAGCTGAAGAGTTCCCCAGCTCTGAGCAGGGCTTGGCAGAGTGTGCACAACACGCAGGTGGCTGAGGCCGCTGTCGGTACCGGTGTGAAAGTTAAGGGGAGGGGGAAAAGTTTTGGGCGGTTGGTAGTGCGGTGTTGGGGGGCTGGGTAAGCCTGGAAGCTGGGAGAGGAGGAGCTGAATAGAGATGTAGTGGTGGCCTTTTCCGAGTGCTTTGCTTCAAGCTGCCTCCCACCCTTGGCTCCTGGCACCCGTAGGATGCTACTGGGATAGCAGTGGGTTTGAAACCGCTGCTGAGGTGCGTCCGCTCCCCTGAGGAGTAGGTTATTCTCTGGGAAGGAGGATGACCTCTGCTCGTGAGGAGAGGCTGCAGGCCAGAATGAACAGGTGAGTGCTGGCCACCCTGCCTCACCTTCCCTGCAGCCGGGGCCAGTGCCCTCTCCTGCCAGCGCGCCAGGCTGCAACAGCCCTCTCGTGATGCCATTAACTGGGAGGCGTTCAGAACGCCGTGAGTTGTAATGGGCGTTAGTCCCTGATGGATCTGGTGGCAAACTGGGAACCTCTGGCTTGTTTGGTAGCCTCAGTGGTGCCCACAGGCTGCTGTCTTTGGGAGTGAGCGCGGATGGCGAGACTGGCACGTGAAGCTCCGGGCTTGCACCGTACTCATAACGGGTGCTGGCCTCCAGTGTTTCAGGAGAGCAGTAACTCGTGACTGACGGCGCTGCCATCATGGCTTTTGCTCCCAACGTCACGCCACAACCCCACAAGCCTGGTTTTGACCTTTCAGAAGCGGTGGCCGCAGCCTGTATGTGGAATGCAGGGAGGTAGGGGCTGGGATCTCCTTCCTGGCCCTCACCCAGCCCCACTGGAGAGCTGGGATCCTCACGGCCTGGCTGTGGGCACCGGTGGGACACTGGGAGCGGAGCTGAGCCGAGGCGCTGCCTGGTTCTGCCTTACCTATGGAGCAGCAGGTTCCTCCCGCGCTTGCTCCTGCCTCCCCACAAAGCCATTCCTCATGGTGCCGTCATTGCGCGGGTCTGTCGGGAAAAGGTCCCCTCCGCCGGGGAGGGCAGAGGGAGAAAAGGGGGGCTGTGCTCCGGAGCAGTGCAGGCTGATGGCTGCGGTCGTCCTCCCCCAGCACTGCCGGCCCCCGCGCTCGCCCTCGCCCCGGCCCGGCCGTGCCAGCGCTCGGGAGACTGTTAGTGCCCCGCCAGCTCGGCTGTCACTTGCAGGCTGTTTGTGGGGGCACGATGGCAGGTGGCCGCACACCGGGACGGCGCCAGAAACGGGGAAGGGTTTTCTGGAGTAGGCTCTGGCTGCAGCGTTGAAGGGGCAGCCCCGGCAGCGCTGTGGGTGCCCGCAGAGACCAGGGCTGAGCGTGGGGCAGTCGGGCATCCTTCCCCCTGGGCTGCTCCTGCGGCGACCTCGCTGGCCCGGGCAGGCTCCGTCCTCCCTCCCGGGGGGCAGGCTGCCTCCTAGAAGACAAACTGTCTGCCCTGCACAATCAAAAGGAAAAGGCAGAATTCCTACCTGCGGGGTTTGGGGGTCGGGTTGGGTTCCCCCCCCCACCCCGTAACAAATCGTGCCCCGAAGCGGCGAGGCTCTGCGTCTGCCGGGCTAAAATTACCTTGTGATCTTAATGACTTGAAGTTTCAAAAATTAAATTCCAGCAGCAATTGATGTGGCAGATGCAGTTTCTTCAAATAAGGGAGAGATGATGAAAAGTAAAGGATGAATAGATTATTGTTTTTATTAGAGGTATTATGGAGGAAGAAATTCTTCTCATGAACAGGCTTTCTTTTCTTATTCCCATCCTCTCAATAAATCATTGCCGCGGTGTCAGTTAATACTGTTTGGGGATCTTGCTCAGGAATGTTTTAGATTGGAAGAAAGAAATTCATATGACAAAACAAACTGTCTCTGCCATCGCTGTAAGGGTTACTGTAGTTTAGAGAAAGTAAAATATTTACCATCTGATGCACATAATAGGTAAGATAAAGATTGAGTGCTAAGGTGGGGAGAGTTGCCTGAGGGCACAAGCCACTCCTGCCAACGCCAGCCGGGATTAATGAACGGCTTTCGCTCCTACTCGCTTTTCTTTGCTTTGTACTTGAAAGTCTTTGCTGCAATAACTTCAGACTATAATTAGATTGACTGGAAAACTGAATTATCTGCAAAGAACTACTCAGATCACGAATGAAGTGCATGAGCTTTATTTGTCCACCTTAAGCGTGTGTCACCTTCAACAAGCAGCAAAATAATTCCAGCATTTAATAAAATAAAAGAAAGATGCGTCTTAGGAAGTTGGATATAGAGACACAGCAAAATTAGTCTAGAGAAAGATGGAGTGTTGTGGCTTCTTCAGCATGACAGACACAAATGAACGGGTTTGGTAAGAGATTTTGACTTTTGAACATGATTCAAAGGACAGTGTTTACCTACCTGAAGTTGCAGCGCTTAATATTGGGATTAATAGATTTCATCGAACATTGTTCTTTGAACTTAATTAAGCAACAGAAAATCCCCTTTCTGGGCTTGTAAGAACAGCAGTTTTGATGACCATCTCGGTTTCTTTTTAACACATTCTTGTCCTTCCCTTTGATATAATGCTCTCATAGCTTTAGTAAGCGTGTGATAATGTGGTTAGACAGCATCCCTGTCGCTGGCACTGTCATTAAAGGCATCTGATGTTGCTCAGCAGCCAGAGAAGATTGACCTGTAATGCCAGCGCTCTGGAAGCTTCCCAGATGCCGCCAGACACTGTAGTGCTGAATTCCCGTGGGCTCTGGGGAAAAGAATTCAATTTGAGGTAACTGAACTAAATGTCCAGAGCAGTCTGTCTTGCAAACCCATGCTCCAAAGCCATGCTCCCTGGCGAAGCTTTGCCCACAAGTAATCCAATTTTTGTTTGAAATGAGCTTGACTTGGCTGCAGAGCTGTAGGCTACCCTGGCTCTTCTCTGACAGCAAACAGGAGGGCGACCACCACCCTCTCGAGCCCACACTGCGTCCCCCTCTGCCAGCACCGCAACTGGTAGGAATGCGTGAGAATCGATTGACTGGAAAAAAAAAAAAAATTTTTTTTTTTTTTTTTGGTGGGGGTAAGTCGACAAAGGGGAAGCTGGAGAGAATGGGTTTGGTCCGTTGTTTTCCAGGGTGGTGGGGTGAGCTGGAGGCAGGTCACGGTGCTGACCTTCTGCAGCGCGCGTCTGTTGGCAGCTCCCTACCGGCATCACGGTGCAGTGCCAGCACGGCTGCGCTGCTGCGGACTTGGGCTAAGGTCTTGGATAAGAGCTGGCAAATAAGGGCAGGAATTTTACAGCTGAATAAAATGTGAAGTCTCTCAACTTAAGTGGGGGTTGCATTTTGAATTACAGTGGAATAGATTTCCCTCTTAAAAGGAGAAATTGTCTCACTTCTGACTTTCTCCAGTGTTTTACGTGGTTATGAAGGAAACTTCTGAGCGTGTTTTGGCACAGTCACATTCTGTGGTCTGTATTCAGAAGATCTTTTTTAATTTCCCTTTGCAGTTAACTTTCTCTTGAGGCATCTCCCCTGGCTACCTTTTTTGCGTTAAGCCACTAGGAAGTTGGCAGTATCCTTAAAACTTCAAATGCATTTGTAGCAAGGGCTCTTGTTGGGACACATGAGCGTGATCAGGTGTGAAACTGACTTTGACTGACTTCTCCCCCTGAGATCCGCGTACTTTCAGTTTGAATGAGACAAGTTGTCCTCCAAGGAAGCCTTTGAAGAGTTTCTCCTGCGTGTTCAGATGAGGTGCTTGCAGGAGCAAGAATTAGTTTGGTGGTTGGAAGCCTAAGGTTAGCAGACATATTGTATGTCACTGTGATTATTTTATTTAGGTTTTTTAAAAAAAAATGGGGGTGGAAGGCAGGATCAAAATTACCGCCTGTGCTTCGGCTTTGAAGTTACGCTTTTCTTTGGCTGCCACCGCAAGTGCCCATTTAACAAACTAGCCGGTGGCAATATTGGCACCCACGTGCCACCCAACCAACGGCGGCACGAGCACCGCGTCGGGACGGAGGTCTGTGCGACCCGAATTGCATGACCGGTGGTGCCCCAGTGCAGACGTGTGACCTGGCCTTTGGGGAGGGGAAACAAGAGAACAGCGCGGTCTGTCGGCATCGGGGCTGGCTGTACTGAAGAGGGTGACCGCGGCGGTGTGTTTTGTAGCCCAGTGAGCGCTGGCCACTCCTGTCCTCCGAGAGGAGCAGGGTGCGGGATGCAGCGTAAGTGCGCGGTTTGGGGGGCTGCCGGTCGGGGGCTCTCCGCAGCGCGCCGTTATGAATAGCCCTGTTCAATTCCGGCCTCTCCTGGACTCGGCATTTCCTATTCCCTTCCTGTCTGAGTTCAGATATCAAAGGTCAGCATAAGTTCATGTTACTATTTTACTGTAGAAGAGTTACATGGTTATTGGAAAATAATACGAAATACAGGGGAATAAGGTTCTTTTTAATACCTGGTTTCCTTCAAGGAGGCATCAGTTGTTCTCAGAACGTCTCTGGTGAGTCTGCTGTAATAGCCTTGGTCAGCGTGCTCTTACACGCCTTTATAAATCTGCTGGTCACTGCGCTTGCTCAGCTTTCCCACCATGTTAATTTTGAGAGTTTGCTTGATTTATTTTTTTTATTTTTATTTTTTCCATCTTATCTGCACTGTCCCTCCTCTCCGTGGTAAAACACAAACAGCAAAACTCTCATTCAGCTCTGGTAACAAATTTTTAGTCTCTTAAGAATTGCAGCAAAGTTGAAGGAATTAAAATAAATGTGGAGAGCAAACACCTGTTTTCTCAGGAGGCGATAGTAATATCCTGCTCCTTCCTGTAAGTCCAGTGCCTTTGGGTGCCTATGGAAATACTGGACTATTCCGCCTGTTTAACGTGCTTAGCATTAAAGGCTGAAAGAGAGGGCTGACCTTGGTATCTGTGGCTCTCTGGTTGCCTTCAGCCACAAAATCTGCTCCGCATAAAGACACCCCTTACCCCCCCAGCTGTGGTCGGAAGCCGCGGTCCCCGGCTGCAGCAGGAGGGGTGGCGTGGGGCTGTGACACGCGCTGGGAAGAGGGGTGGTTGGGCAGGGGCAGAGACGTGCTGCGCTCGGGTTGTGAAGTCCTTGCGGAGGAACGAGCTGGATGCTCCGTCTTAGGTCACCATCTAGAACTGTGGGACCTGACCTAGAACGGGGCTTTCCTGTCAACAGGTAGTCGCTTTAAAGACTTTCTCATAAACATCTGAAATAGTGTAGGAAACTTAATGAAAACAGAAAGGAATGAAAGTCAGTGGCGAAAATGAGGCAAAGACCAAGAGCTGAAAGGGAGTCTGCGCACTAGCGGAGTGGAAGGGAGGAAAGGAAAAGGAACGAGTCAAGAGAGGAGATGAGAACGGAATGAAAAGGAGTAAAGAGGTGGGGAAACGACAGGAGTGGGGCAGTAAGAACCAGCAGTGCCGCAGGCTGTGTCTGGCCCGTGGATGGAATGCCTGCCGGCAATCCGTGTGTTTCTGGTGTGTTCTGTGCACGTCCTGCAGTTCCCTTTCAGCCGAAAGGAATCCGCTCCATGTGGCATGTGTCTGCCATAACCTCGTGAGCCCAACCACGGTGGGGGGGTGACTGTCTCTGACGCATGCTGGCCTACAAACTGCAGCTTTAGTGTAGACACGCACCGAAAATACCTGTTAGAGCGCTGCTATTTTCCTTAACTCATTCGGAGAAAGCAGTTGGAATTGAGTCTGCAAGTATTGGATTTCTCTTCATTTATGTACCTCAAGAAGTGTGGGACGGAGACTTTGGGAGCCTGAGTGTGCCGAGTCGTCGGAGTGTCTGGCACTTAAAGCGCTGCCCTGGTGCAGGACAGGTGGATTTTCTCCGTGGCAGGATGAAGGACCTGCTTTGGGAGGAGCTGAGGTTAGGGACAGTGCTAACACTGCACGTCGGGAGCGACTGAAGAACGTGCAGTGTACACGGTCTCTGCGCTTGCCCACAGCCCAGGGGGACTAGAACCCTTGCGGTAGATCTGCAGTCCCAAGTCCAGAAGTCAGCTCTGCGTGTGTGCCTGCGCTGTCGCGGGCTGCGGGGCTTCGCTGCGCTGTGTCGCTGAAACCCAGTAAAACCAAAAGCAAAGAAAGAATTCAACCTTTGATTAGTACCAGCTTAGTCGGGTGAGGGAAGCTGGCCGAAAAGTGGTATCGAGGTCTTTGGAAAAGTGCTTCCTTAGTATTTGTAACGTGGCAGCGTATAAAGGTGCCAGCCACATGTGCCTTGTCAGAATTTTTTTCCACGTAAAGGACGTTGGGGCTGCACACTTCTAGAGCTCCTGGACCAATAGTTTGGGAACAGATTTGTGTACAGCTGCCCTCGAACGTCTCCAGATTCATTGCCCGTTCCCCCACCCTTCAACTTGACATAGGCTTATCTTAGGAAATTAATGTTTGAAAACAAAACAACCAATGACACTGTTGTGTAAAAATTCTCTGGCATGAAGGTTTGTTTTTATTTCTGTGGGTGTGGAGACAGGGATCAGAGGCAATAATATTCCCTATTATTTAAGATTCTTCGTTTTGAGAATCACCCCAGTTCAACTTGGTTTCTAGTCCTTAAGGGTCACTGCTGTTATTTTTACATGGGGTTTTTTTGCATAATGTGAGCAAGAAGCTAAGGGCCAATATTGTGTGTTGGGTTTGTCCTGGACTCTGACAAATTCATTTACCGTCCTGGTCATGTCTTTCTTTTCTTGAAGCTTATTTCAAGTCGGGTCACACAGTCCTGTCTCATTTCCTTCTGATGGGCCTGAATAAATCTCTCCCAGACCGAGGGGTGTTAACGGCTGCCCCCAGCTCACTTACCACCTGCCTGCCCGGGTCTGGGATCACGCGGGACAGCAGGTCTCCAGTGAATATTGGGTATTTGCTTCCTGGGGTCCCGGTGTCTTGATGGTAAGAGTCAGCGTTTAAAACTGCCCTCTTGAGCTTCATGTCCCATTTCCTCCCCAGGTGCCTTCTCTGGAGTCTCTTGCCTCTCTTGGGTTTGAGGTGTTTACTTGTCCACCAGGTTGGGTCAGGTTGGGCTGGTTGTGCCAGGTACAGAGCAGTGGAGTGTGTGTAGGAAAAGCGCCTCTGAACTGATCTGCTGATGCGCACGTCTGTGAGCCCCTCTCCTCTTTTCCAAACACTCTCCTGGGTTTGTGCAGCGGCACAGCGCACCGGGGTCACCTCCAGGCGAGGAGATGTCGAGCAGTGGGAAACCCACCTCGCCTTGTGCTAATTGCCCTTCACAGTGACTGACTTCATGGGGGGGTCAGGGAGCAAACGGGCCAGGAGATTACGTATTTCATAGGCTTCAGAGACAGGAAAGACATAGTAAGACCTGCAGGCCGTATTGATCTGGAGTGAAGCTGTGCTATGCTTTTAGCTGCTCTCCAGCCCAGTTCTAACTAGCTGCCTATTAGCAGTACTTTGGGGATACTATCATGTTTTCTAATGCATCTCAGCACTGCGTTGCCCTGATGCTCAGTCTAAATTTACTTACGGTGGTTGTTTTCATCATATTTTACTTCCTTATAAGACCTGTTATTCCTTCTGAGATGTTCTTGCCTCTCCTGTGGGCCAGCCCCGTTTCCATCTGGGACGTGCCGTAAGACAGCAGCTCGTGGGGCCAGGTCGTCGCCTGTGTTTTCTAGATGGCTGTTTCAGCACAGGTTTGGTGGGTTGTGACATTGGGGCTGCAAACCGAACTAGAGGCTGCTGTGGTTGGGTGGCATTGCGGGCACAAGGCGTCACACTGAGCAGGGATGAGCCGGTGAAGATACGTTCTCCTGTTCTTGCTGCATTTCCTCCTTTAATAAATAGTATTGGGGGCAGTTCACTGGCAGTTATTTCATATTGTGCTGTATGATTAACTGCAAAACACTCCGCTGGCCTCTGTCCCCCATTTATATAAAGCAAAGAAAACGGCTAAGAGCGCTCTTTGATTATAATAGTTCTGAAAATGCGTGTGTGAGGGAGTGCTACATCCCCTAACTGCTAGCTTTTAGGTACCACCATGTTTTTCTCATCAGACTCACTGGCAGATGCAGCTTTAGTCAAAGCCTTTCTGCCTTGACAGCTCTCCGCTCCGTCCCTGAGAGGGGGGGAATATTCTTCAGCCGTCAGCGCAATCCTGCTGTCGTGTGAGGGAGCGGCAAGCCCGCAACCCAGCTCAGACTCTAGGAACTGTACTTAGTTCCTGGCAAAGTGCATCAAAAGTGAGGGAGATGTTATCTTGCTCTTTTCTATGGGTGTATAAACATATATATGTGCTCAAAATACCAGTGTAAGGTACCCTCTTCCCCGTTCTGGTCTGACATAAAAGAAGTCATTCATTCCATCGCTGGAATATGAAAGCGCCGCTTGCGGTCAAGAGCTACGGGCTCTGGTTTGAACCAGAACCAGGCTGCTGCCCACCAAACGTTTTGCAGCGTAGCGGCTGTTCATCTGCATCCAGTGTGTGCTCTGAGTTATTGACCCCGCTCCAGGTCCTAGTGGCCAGCCTTCCGCGTGCCAGCGGTGCCCAGCTGGCGGTCGCTTCAGATGGGAAGCCAGGGAATGGACGAACCTGGAGTCTCGGAGGCTTCTGGGCGTCAGAAGCGGTCCCTTTGGATCAAGGTTAGAGCAGAGCAGCGCACAGAGAATTTTGGTTTGACACTGCCTATGGTGTACGTGTCCTAGGTATCGGTAACTTTGCAGTTAAATGTGCTGCCAGTACAGATTTAAGGGGAAGGTATTTTTACAGACAGTGACTAACATGTCAGATTTCACTATTCAAAAACCTTCATTGTATTCCTAGTATCATTCATCTGTCCGGCACTTTTCTCTAGCAGAGCTTCAGTAACCTGAGTCAAGTTCTCATCTCGAGGTCCTTCCTTATGCCCTGGCCCCCGTTGGGGGAGATTGTGTTTTATGTCCCCCCTTTGGCTGGATGTTAGTGGCTCTGGCAGGCTCAGGAATGCCAGCTCGTTCCAGGAGATAGGCTGCTGGAGCTAAATTTATTTTATCATTCTCTCGGTGGAGTATTTCGCAGACAAAAGTGTGTTGTTTTGACTTTCCCTCTGTAAATTCCTCTATGGTTAGCTTCTGCATGTTGTGTAGCAGCCTTATTTTCCAAAGGTGCCTATGAGGAATGGCCACGCTCTGTGTAATTACTGCTGCAGGGTCTCCTGAGGAGTCGGGGCTTGGTGCTTCCAGTGCTCCCCGGGGTGAGGAGCTGGGGACACAGGCACAGTCTTCCAGTACAGTGAGACTTCGTGCAGAAAATGTCCCTGATGCCGCAGAGACAGAGTAGAGGAAAAGCGGTCACTTCCATTTCATTTTTTCATCGTCAGTGAAACTAATTCCAGACCCCCGATAGAGAAGTCTCAGCCCTTTGTTAGTCCTTCTCTCTCTCTCTCTCTTTTTTTTTTTTAAGGCAAAACTTAAGAAACATGCAGGCACCCACGCACATGCACGGAGTTAGATTTCAAGTCCTAACAGGAAATGTGTAATCTGCTTGAAGATTAAAGTGCCAAGTGCTTCTCTTAAGATTGGGAACCTGACACGGATGTGATTATGAATTAGAGATTGCTTTGTGGTATCAGTGGGGAAGAAAAATGAATGTGAAAATAGAGGGGTACAGACTTGTTGAGTTCTGCAACTGTCTTCAAACAGATACGGGAAGCCTGGAGGTTTTGGATCTTAGGGGATATGGGGAAATAAAGCCAAGAGTGTTACAAGAACACATTTTTCACTTTTGCTAAGATTTTGTGATAGGAGAAAAATAGCAATTTTGGATAAAATGTTGCAGAGCAGATGTCTGAACATGTGTCCTCAACACTGAAGGTTAAAGGTGTACTAAGTAAGTTCTCAAAGATAAATTCCTCGCTGCTGCAGCTTAGTGGCAAAACTAAACCATCCCTCCTCCCAAAGCAGGGGTAGTAGAGGAGATATCTGCATCCTGCCACGGAGAGATCTGCTGCTTCTTGAGGAGCAGAGTGCAGCACCTGCCAGATTATCCCAAGTTTACTCCTACTGCCAGCAGACGTTAAAAATAAGCCTTGTCGAAAAGCACTCCAGCAGAGTAAAAGGTTTGTACCTGGCTTACAAAACCATAGGCAAAGTGGGGAGCCGGTGGATTAGGGTGCTCTCCCTGGTGACAGCTCTGTTCATCGCTCCTGCGCGCCGATGCCCATTGCTGGACACTCGCCCGCTGCTGGTGCAGCTGGAGCTCCTGTTCTGCCACCGAGGGTGGCTTTCCAGAGCAAGCAGCTCACCAAGCTTACTGGAGCTGTTTCCTCACTATAACTGAGGAAAAAGTTAAAACTTAACCAACCTGAAAACATAATTTAAAATTCAAAATCTGACATGATGCTTAATTCTGTTGCATGGGAGAAGGGCCAGAAAAAAGGGAAGAAGTGGTCCGTCATTGTTTCTTGCATGAATTGAGGTCTGGTCGAGGAAGCCTGGGGCTGCAAGGTCTGAGTATGGCGGTGCTGCGCTGGAGGCTTTTGCCACCCTTACGGTTGGTTGTGGGGCTCCAACTTTGTGTTCTTTCAACTATGATTTGTTTAGGTTGGCAGAAGCCTTTTTCTGCTGATCCACTTGGTCTCCTCACAACACCTGCCTGTCGGCTCGGAGGCAGTTTGGGCACGCAGCTTGATGCTGGAGCGTGCCTGACACGTGCACGCCGGCGCCCACAGGGCACGTGCTGACCCTTCACACCTCGACTTGGCACAGCCTCTGCCATTTTATCCCGCAACAGGCGTGCCACATGTGTCACCTCAATGGGATTCTGTTTCTCGGAGACTCCAAAGTGCTGTCAGGCTGTTGGAATACCGAGGGTAGCGCTCAGCCGTGTTGGGCATTGCAGCACGAAGGTGGTCCCTCAGGAGCAAGGGTTTGGTCCTGGCTGCTCTGCAGAGCAGTGGCGAGGGAGAGGAGCTGCTGCCTTCCCAGCCAGGCAGAGTCCACTGGCAGAGCAGAGCTCTCCTGAAGGGACCTTTGGAGGAAGCAATTTTGTCACCCAACCGGGCGTAAGCATGAGAGGTGTTTTGTTATTAGTCCTTGATGCACCCCTGGTGGCCAAGAAGGCCAGTGGCATCCTGGGGGGCATCGAGAGGAGCGTGGCCAGCAGGTGGAGGGGGGTCATCCTGCCCCTCTGCTCTGCCCTGGGGAGGCCACATCTGGAGTGCTGTGTCCAGGGCTGGGCTCCTCAGTTCCAGAGGGACAGGGAACTGCTGGAGAGGGGACAGCACAGGGCTACAAAGATGATTAGGGGTCTGGAACGTCTTAATTAGGGGGGAAGGCTGAGGGACTTGGGTCTTTTTAGTCTGGAGAAGAGAAGACTGAGGGGGGATCTCATCAGTGCTTATAAATACTTAAAGGGAGGGTGCTGGGAGGATGGGGACAGACTTTTCGGTGGTGCCCAGTGACAGGACAAGAGGTAACTGGCACAAACTTTGACCATAGGAAGTTCCACATAAACATGAGGAGGAACTTCTTCGCTTGGAGGCTGGCAGAGCCCTGGCACAGGCTGCCCACAGAGGTGGTGGAGTCTCCGGCTCTGGAGACATTCCCAACCCGCCTGGACACCGTTCTGTGACCCTGCTCTGGGTGACCCTGCTCTGGCAGGGGGGTTGGACCAGATGCTCTCCAGAGGTCCCTGCCAGCCCCCAAGAGTCTGTGATTGTGATTACCAGGCTCCCGAAGGTGTCCCCTGCTGTATGGGTTGTATATGGAAGAGAGACCGATCTCTGCAGTCCCTGGTGTGCTCCTACACGAGGGTTTCTGGCACTGCCCGCGCTGGGGAGGTGAGAGGGGATGAACACTGCGGGCTGGGTATGAGGGCAGAGATTACCCCAGTGCTGCAGTGGTGCGGAGCCACTTACTTGGAGAGTCTCCACGTTTGAAGTTACTTTAGAAAATAATTTTCAAATGGCCAAGAAGTTACAATAGTGCTTGTTTTTTCCCTTGGCCTTCTAAATCCAAATGCACGCGCAAGCCACAAGCTCTCTTCCTCTGAACTGACTGGCAGTACTGCTGTGGGCTCTAAGGACAAACTGACCACGAGTTTTGGGAACTGAAAGAGTTTTAGTAAAAAAAAAAGACAACAAACAAACAAAAGGAATGTTAGAAGAATAAGGATATCCGCTTCCGAAAGAGCAAATGTATAATGAAAGGCTGCAAGACAGTTTCTCTGGGTTTCCCAAAAGAATTAAGATTGGCTGTGGATCTGCAAGGAAGGAGTCATAGGAATAACATTTAAATAAAGAATTTGGTTCTCAGCCAGGGAAAGGCACTCGGGTTTTGGCACTGGTGCCTCTCGTTCAGCAGTGACAGGCGGCATATTGCACGGTGCTGTCAGCAGCGGTGGGAAGGGAACCCGCGCGGAGGCAGAGCCGTGGGGCTCCCTCTCGCCACTCCTGGCAGGTGGCTAATTTGGCTGTGGGGCATTAGCCGTCACGGTGGCACTGGGCTCAGCGTGGCAGTAATTTGCCTCCTTGTAATGACAAGGACAGCCCCTCGATGAGTACATGTCACTGCATTGCCCTTCTAGAGCAGTTTGCCCAGCATGAACTTCACTTAGGGGCCCTCTTTCACTTGGGACACCCATGCTGGCTGGGTTTATTTCAAACTTGCAGTTTTTTGCCTTCCGCTTGGCCCTGTCGCGCTCCTGTCTGCTTTCCTGCAGCCTCCCCTGCCATCTGAAGCAATCCTGAGCAACGCCAGGCAGAAGTGAGCTCTGGATCGTGTTTAGTGTGGGTATGATCCATTCCAAGTTCGATCTTCGGGGAGGTTCCTGGCCACCAGGTTTATGCCAGCAGGGCTTGCTGGGTCACGCGGAGATGGGGTGGGCGATGGGCTGTGCCCCCTGGCAGGAGACGGCTCTTGCTCTTGGGTACCTTCCTTAAGGAGGCTGGAAAACCAGCCATGCTGCCTCATGGGCTGTGGGGCACCACCGCCATCGCCTCGCCAGATGCCAGGGCCGGTCTAGCTGCTGAACCCGTCCTCTGCTCCCTGTTCCCTTTGGCACCACATCTGGGAAAAGCCAGCTTTCTCTCTTGCCAAAGACGAGCTTTAAATTGATGACTGATGTGCATATTACTGCAGCAGGTCCCTTCCCCTGTTATGTTCCTCTGTTTATTCTCATAAGGGCAGGATGAACCCGGTCAGCCCCAATAATAGAAATGTCAGAGGCTGCCAAGGATTTGCGGAGATAAATGCTTATTGGAATCTCAACGTGGCAGGAAGCATCAATTTTGATAGTAATTTCCTTTGTGGAAGAGCTTGCTTGATTTCTTCTCATTCAGGTATGATTCTGTACCATCTAGGCTCCTTTATATAAAGAGTTTGAAATGTAGACTTTTTTAAAAATATATTAAAAATATTTATCAATATTGCAACATGCCGATATTAGCTTGCTGAAGCTGAGCTCCAAGAAGCGCTGGAGCTCCGAGCTGCTGTCATGACTGGGGTTTTTTTCCTGTTTTTTATTTTTTTTAACTCCTGAGAGTATTTATTTCCAGAAGCAACAGCATAAACGGTTACTGGGATTTTGAGAAAATATTTATGGAAAACAAGAAATGTGTCATACTTCAGGCCTTTCTACCTTGATTATATATGTTAGAAAACTGTTGTGTTAAAATAGTTTCTCCTGTTGTAAGCTTGCAGCATTTGTTCTTCCCTTAGATGCCTGTTGCGAGAGCACCTTGCAAGGGAGATGGTTTCTGGGATTTCTTTTTATTCTCTCTTGTGTTTGGGGTTTTTTTTGCGTTATTAAGAGACAGAATTTGGTTAGAAATATAAGCCCTAATGCCACAGCTCCCTTGCTGCAAAGTAAAGCCAACCTAGCAGTTGTTGTTTTATCAGCTTACATGTTTGGAAAGCAAGTATACAAAGTTTTGATGGTAATTTGTGATGTTGGAGCAACTGGAGAAGCAGACAAGGAGACAGAGTATCTGCCAGGGTGGAAAAAAGCCAATAAAGATGAAAGAAAACCAATCTCCCAAGACTGGTATGTACTAGTAAGCTCGGCTTAAGGCCAAAGTCGGTATCAAAGTATCACACTTCAGGACTCAGCCCACAAGAGAGATTTTTAGGATAGCTCTATCAGTTGTCACTGCGTTATTTTTAGGGTCCTTCTAGCCCCGAGACAGAGAGGCTCCGGCATTCCTTGTGCAGGTATATGTGCCAGACGAGGCCGGTGGAGCTCTGTCGCTTTTCATCCTCTTTTAGAAGGACAACTTTGGGTTGTTTTCACTGGTCAGGCTGCTTTGTGGGCAACTTTAGTGAACAGGAACAGCCTCACCCCTTGGTAGAAGGTTTCCAGGAAAAATCCTGGAAATTTTTTTTCTTCTCTCTGTAATTTTTTTTCTCAAATATTTGAACACGACTGTGGAAATGATAGTGTTAAACAGGTGAGGCACAGACCCATGGCATGCGCTGTGTAATGCAGCGTGTGCAGCCAGTTGTGGAGCTTTTGGGGAAACTTCTCGATCCCAGGGAGCACTGAAGAAAAACAGGATCAGTTTTGAGTTGCTCTGATACGTGCTAAATTCCCTGCTGCTGCTCTGCGTTTATTGCACGGTCTCGCTCGGGTCTGTGGTGTCGCTGATGTCTGGGACACACCGCGTCACGGCGGCAGCATCTCTCTATTTATTCCCTTGATTGTCCTTGTGGTGAATCCCAGGGAGCTGGGCAGCGATCCGTTTCCGTGCCGTCCTTCTCCTTCCATCTCATTCCCTCCCCTGGGGTGATTCTTTGCCGATGTGCCAGTGGTGGCATTTCAGCTGCCAGGGGACATGCGTCCTCCCCCAGGCCTGTGGTGGGCTGATGCCCCCGAGCAGCGACAGCGGGGCTCTGAGGTCGCTGCCCCGTTGCAGAGGTCGCTGCCTGCCGTGGCTTCCCCCGCGGGAGCAGAGCAAACCCGCAGGAGCTGCTGCCGCTGCCGGAGCCCGCGCGGGACTGCCAGCCTCCGGGCTGCTGAGCTGTCATCGGCGTCACCGCGGGCACAAACCTCATCCCCGTTACCTTTTCCCGATGGAGCCCAGCGTGCCCGCTAAGGGCATCCCAGCCTTGGCGCCGCAGTCCTGCGCGCTAAATGAGGCTAATTTGTCTTGCCCTTTGCCGCCCAGCCCCAGTGCTCCCGTGGACGGGAAGGTTAAGTGGCATTACCAAGGGATTGATTTTTCCCAGGCTGGCTGGGGAGACGGCCTCAGCCTTCGGTTGAGGAATTTGTGTGCATCTCTCCACACAAGCGCACCTTAATCAAGGACTCACTTGAATGTTAGAAGTGTCTTCGTTAAGAGGGCTGGCATTTCAGAGATGCCCTTTGCTTAATTCCAGTTGTCTGCTTAATTAGACATTTGAGAGTGCCGTTAATTGATTGATGAACAATTAAAACAGCTCCGGCTTCTCCCCTGACTAAGATGCATCCATCAACTAACCCTTCTTGTCTTCCCCTCCGGGAATTTGCTCTGCAGTTGGTTAGCTGTTACCGCGCCTGTTTTGGTCTGTAGCTCTAGAAACACGCAAGGCAAACACGTTAGAAGTGTCTCTAAATAAACACAGGTTAATGCTCTGGGCTCGTCATGCGCTCGCAGCCACCGTTACATCCTGGGAAGAGAGGGCTGGAATGGGAAAAAGCAAAAGCTGCAGAAGCCAGGGGTTTGTTTCCCTAGGATCTTGCATTTGCAGTTTCACATTATATTTTATAATTAGACTGAGGGTCATGGGGTGTTGTGACAGTCATGCCAGCTATAAATTGCCCTTTATCAAAACAGAAAAAAAAAATATCTGAGTGAGCATGTATTAATTAACTTTGGTTCAGGCTATCCGTGACCGCCAGCCTCACCCTGATTTGTGTTGCTGGGTATATTTTAATAACCCTTTTCGTTTAATGTGTAGAATCCCTGAGGGATTTGGCAATTCGGAGACATTTAACAGAGGAAGAGGTGGCATTAAAGGGAACGTCTCGGAGGGGAGCGTGCACAAAGCGCGGGTGAAGCCTGGTCTCGGTCCCGTCTCGGGGCCAGCAATGGCTGCGGTGATGCCGGTGTGTGTGGGCAGGTTGTGGCCGGCCGCCCCGGGAGGAGCACGTGCAGAGGGATCTAGGTACCCCGGGCAAAACGAGAAAAAAAAACCTCAAATAAAATTAAGATTAGATAACAGAGAGAGCAGCTGCTGCGAAGTGTGCGCTTCCCGACAGCCTTGGGGGCATTTCTTCCTTCCTGCTCCCACACAGCTTTGTAACGGAGCCCTGTGCTGTGGAACAAACCCCGTCAGGAGGCTCTTGGTGCTCTTCTGGAGAAAGCGGTGGGCTCCTCGCCAGGCTCTGAGGAGCCTCCCTGCTTCTTTGGCTCGTGTCTGCCCGCGCTTGTACCGCAGCCTGCAGCCGCTGTGTCCCAGCCCGCGGAGAGGGGACCTGGCCCTGACCGACACTGGAAGGGTGACGCCGCTGCTCTCGCTTGAGCAAGGAGAGACCCCCTCTCCCGCAGGAGCGCGCAGGGCTGTAAGTCCTCGGGGAAACCCGTTGCTCCAATGTGCCTTATTTCTGCACAGCACAACTTTGTGGTGCGTCTTAACGCTCCGGCCAAACACGCTTCTGTGTAGTGGGCAGGAGACGTGGTGTGTGTACCGCTCGGTCGCCCTTAGGCGCTCTCCCTCCCTCTTCCCCAGGTGGATAGGCTTCTGGTTTTCTTACAGATAGGTCACTTTTGCTGGAAAAAACAGTGCTTTTACGAGGCGAGGACGTACTGGCAGAGGTGGAAGGGGCGGGCTGGGGTCGGTTCCGCATCGGCAGCTCGGTAGCTGCAGAGCAGCAGGCAGAGCTGAAGGGTCGGGCTGGTGTTGGGAGAAGGGCGCAGGCTTCTCCTCCTTGGCTCCGCGTATTTCCGGCACCATGTTCCACACGAAGACAGCATCTGCAGTTTTCCACAAAGCCCAGCCTCACTAGTGTTCCAGCTGCCCCAGCACACCTCTGGCTCCGTTCCCCAGAAGATTAGAGGTCCTTCCATCTTTGATGGTAGTGCGAGACTAAGTCAACTATTTGTTCTCATTTCCCGGTGGTGAAAACACAGTCAGCCACTGTTTGTGTTCCTGCCTTTATCTCCTCTTTTCTGCAGGCGCACTGTGCTTTCCTGCTGCCAGATAAGGGCAGGTGAAGCCGTTGGTTTGGGAATAGCTGTGCCTTTGGGCAGGGCTTGTGAGTGGTTAGAAATCCATCACCTCTTCCTTACGCTGTGACCCTGTGGCTTCAGGGGGGTGTCCCTGTTCCCTAGAACCGGTTAAGGTTCCTTTTAATGGCTTTATTTTCTGCAGGATGCTCATCAGTGATTCTGAGCAATTTTTTTAAACCTGCCTACATGATATTAAAAGGCAGAGTAGGTGGTAGGGGACTTGGCTAAAACAGTGGGCATGGTCAGAATATGTTTGAATGAATTTCCTTGTTTTGCCAGATGTCCTTGAAGTTGCTTTTAAGTGGAAAATAAATACACCTGCCATGCTGGGGAAAAAAAAAAAAATCTGTCGAATATCGCAATGTTCTTGTTAAAGAGAGGAAGAGTATGCTCTCAGTGACTGGTCACAGCTCGTGACGTTGCAGTCTGAGCTTGGCTCTGTACAAGGTAAAAAGAGCCGTCGCGTTTAGAGGTGTTAATTGAAAAGCACAACAGAAGATAAGAAAATAAAGCTTCTGTCCCTCCACCTTCTCTGGCTACTGGGAGCCGACAAGCGCAGAGTCCCCTGTAACACGTTCAGAAACATGAACAGTGTCAATGCTCAGTTTCTGCTGTTGAAGTAAATCTCCTCATTGGGATGAACACTGCTAGAACCAGTTTTGAAGGAAGCTGAGTGTTCCCTCAGATTTCCCCCTAAGTTTTGCGGCGTTTTGCACATCAGGTGCTTGATGAGATACAGAGTGAGCAGACGTACCAGTAGCTCACTTCCAGCATGAGGATTATTTGAAAATTTTTTTTTTTCAGAAAGAATGAATGTTGATCTGGTACCGACTTTCTCTGTCACCAGATGATCTTCAGTGCCCTTCTAGCAAGATCACAAATAGCACAGTGCGTGTAATTTTGATGTAATTACATGGCGTCCCTTTGTAATGTTGTGGAAAGCTCAGTTGCTGGCTTAATGGGAACCCAAATGGCAGTGCTTGGAGCAGCAGTGATAGTGCTGATGGAGTCAACAAGGATAACTTTGGAACAGAGTTTTATTTATTTGGATTTATAAAGTGGCTTATGCAAAAGTAAGGAAGGTTTGTAGAAAGCAGTTGTCGTAGACTAAATACCAGATTCTCCAAACATCTGTTCCAAAAACCCTGTTAAATTCTCTTTCCATTCCATGGGGAAAGCCTGAGACAAAAACAAGCAGACCTTTCAGTGTAAGCTGAAGGAAATTAATTGCAGACTAAGGAGGAAGGGAGTTGAGGTTCCCAGGAACACATCCTCTCATTTTTGCTGCGGTGAGCTGTTAGCTGGAAAATTCCAGCTGCCACAGATATAAATGGACAGAAAACTAGTCTGTTAAGCGCATGCATTTTCAGAAGAAAATCAGTTAGTTAACCTGTTGTGTCCATCAGAAATGGCTGATTGCTAAATGCTGTAAGCGTGTGAGCCGCCCTCACGCGTGCTCCAGGTGAAGCCTGGGTGCCCAGATGTGCGCACGTGCAGATATCCCGTGTGGAGCGGCTTGGGAAGGTGTTGTGAAGCCCCGGCCAGGGCACAGTCCCACGGGCACACCGGGCTGGGTACGCCCGTGCCGTACAGCTTTCCGTTCAGCTGCTCAGCTGACAGCCGCCCGTCCTCAGTCAGCCTTTTAACGGCTGTACTTGTTCTTCATTCCTTGATGTCCTGAGAATGTAGCAGTAAAACCAACTATTACTTGAACTGAAGTGGACACGCAGTGTGTACAGTGCGCTCTGGGTGCAGGTGGGGCAGTACAGCCCAGCCAGCTGCTGTAGGGAAATGGTGCATCTCAATTTTCTAAAATCTCTCCTGTTTTAACCCCTGCGTCTTAAGAGTATTTTTGGAATTTAATAAACAGCATTAGTCTAGTAAACTGGTCCAGATAGTTCCTTTCTCCAGCTTCCAGCTTTTAATCATAGTCTGTTTTCACGTTAATAAAAGAGCAAGTTACATAAGTAATTTCACTAATATTAGCCCCAGGCTTCTCGCTGCTGAGAGTTTTGTGGTAGAGAGCGATTCTCTGAATCCCAAAGCTATGTGTAATTGTATCCACAATTCAGCTCACCATATGGACTTTATGTAATTGAGAAAATCTACTTAATTTTATCCACTATTAGAACGCAGCTTTAAACGAGAAATGAAACTAATTAATACAATGGACAATTCCTCCTGACTCTAATAAACTCTGTGTTTATGTTTTGTTGGTATCAAGCAGGGTTTATTTTATTACGGAACAACAAATATGGCTGAGCAGCCAGCCATTTGTCAGTGTCGTAAAGGACAGACCTAATTACAGGGTAGAGCTGACTGACCAAATAAAGCTAGAAAAACAAACACGTGTCGGTATCTTCCCAGAGATCTTTGGTAGGTGTCAAGTCACGCCCCGCTCGTTTCGGTGGAAGGGAGAGATCGGGCGCTTGCAGAGCAGCCGGGGCACGGCGGGAGGGACCGGTGCCAGTGACCGCAGCACGGGCCCTCGCCGCGCGTGCGCGTTCCTGAGTCCGGCGCAGCCCTCCTAGAGCTGGCGCGAGGGTCCTCACCGCTGCGGCCGGAGAGGCTCCTGCCTTTGGCTGCTGGGGGCATGGCTTGGGCTCAGGGAAGAGCCGCTGCTTCCCGGGCAGCACTGGGTCCGTCTGCACGGCCGGCGCTTGTCTCCGTAAGCGTTTACATCACCCGTAACTTTCTGGAACTCACTTTTTACACTCACTTGTCTGCGTGCTGCGGGATCTCCTCCCAGGCTGTAGTCTACGGCCTTTTGGAAGAGTGGGCATGATCCTGGGCTCAGGATTTGCCAGATAAAGCCACCATTGATGTGGGAGTCAGATGATGCCCACCGTTTCCCCTGCCAACAGACACCACAGTCCAGTGACTCAAGGAGAGCAGAGCATTAGGCTCCCTTGGGCCTTTGAGGTTCTACGGGCCAAGAGCCGAGTCAAATTCCTGCCCGGTTTGATCACCACTGGGATCTCAAAGCACCTTCTGTACGGCAGGGAGACCCCGACAAGAGGAAAATAAATCTACCTGGTCAAATGCGCTCTCTGCTTTGGAACCTCTTCGGAAAGCAGTCGGCGTGCAAGGCTGCCGTTACCTGGTGGATCCCACAGACGTCCCCGGGTACGCTTGGACAATACCTTATATCCTGAATATCTGCTCAGATCAGTATCTGACTGTGCCCCAAGCGACTTTTGTGGTCTGGTAGAAGTGGAGTTTGTCGCGCAGGCTCCTCTGCCGGCAGCGAGCGGATGGATTTCTTGTACCGAGCTCTATCATTAAACCTGGCCACACGGCTGTTTGCCCACCGGAGCAGGGGCTGCGCCAGGAGTACCGAGCTCTCCCCTTCCCGCACCTTCCCTTCCCGCACCTTCCCTTCCCGCACCTTCCCTTCCCCACATCTGCAGACCGTCACCTGCGTCCCGGGCAGCCACACCGAGCCCTGGCCGTGCCCAGTGCAGCCCAGTTGCCTTCCCACACTGAGCTTAGTCCCAGTCACCGGTAACTGGTTTTCAAGTTTCACATGAATCTCTTGTTTCCTAGGCTGGGGAAACGCCTGCCCTCATGCCAAATACTGCGCCAATGGGTGGATGAATGTCTGAGTGATGCATGGTTATTGTCTTTTTGCTTAATTAAACAGTTTAATTAAGGTATCAATTAAAAAGCTCCTCGCTGTTTATCTACAGTGGCAAGGGGTGCGCTTGTGCTGGCTAGGGTGAACAGCACGCGGTCACTTTTCCTGTAACAGTAGCCAACTAAAAAGTGCGCTTGATTATGGTCTGAAAAGTTTTTCCCAATAAATTAATTTCCTTCGCTACATTAACTCTGACTGGTGACCAAGGGGGCACTGTGAACCCTTCTCTGTGGAACATGTTTTAATTTTGCACTCATGGTCATGACAGGCAGATTTACCTCTGGGTTCGGAACCCACCTAACAAGACAGTGGAAATAATATCTTTGGCTGAAATATGTTCAAAACAGGTTCAATGTTAAGAAAACCCTCAAGTAATTCAGTGCTTGTTATTAAGGCAGCAAGAAGCTTAAACAAGATTTCAAATCTATATTTGACCTTTAATTTACCTCAGCAAGGCAGAGCTGAATTAACATCATGCACCTAAACAGAGATTCTGATTTCCAGAACAATGTGTGAGCCTTGATATTCTGCTCCAATTTCGCAAGCAGTGTTGTAGAAATGAGAAATGCTTTTTTTTCCTCCAGTCTGCCTGTTTGTGGAGTAAATGTTAATGACACATTTCCCCCTCTTTTATGGGCTTTTACGTGTGAGTGCTGGATCTGATCCCTTGCTCCGTGGCTGTACTCACTTGGCATATAAATTAGGATTTATAACAGAGTTTAACTCTTCCAAATGATGGCAGGGTCAGAGGTGACTGCTGCTTTATGGTATGGTCTCAGGCACAGAATGTTGTGATGTTTTAGTCCTGGTAGGAGAGTTTATGATACGAGCTTCCTGTGGTAACACAGTTTTTAGGAGGAAAATAATTCTGTGCATCCTGGCAGCTCTAAGCAAGGAAAAGGGCTTTGCTGAGCAATATGTATGTGGCTGGCTTAAATCTTTGGTACCCCAATGAGGCCTTTAAAATACATGACACTTGGAGGGGGCTGTTCCCAGCCATGATGTGTGTGTGCTATGGAGAGCGTTGTCCACGCAGGGCATCCGGTTGGTTTGCTCTTCAGAGGCACTGCAGCAATCTTAGCAGTGGGATCTGCAATAAGGTGAAGAATGACCTTTTTTCATATTTATTCATCGAGGTAGCCTAGTATTTATTATTCCAGGTATAAAGCCTGCATAAATAAATGGGGTGCAGCTCAGTCTCATTTCTCTGGTGCGCAGATGCAGGGGTTGACGAGTGGGGTTCCCTGCACCGGACTTCCTCTAATGCAGGAAAAACAGGTCGTTTCTGTGGGTCTGAAGTGCCTGGGACGAGGCATTACAGGTAGGGCTCACATTATGGGATCCTTATGTCTCCTGACTTAGTTGTGCAAGCCAGGAGGGTGAGTTTTTCTTCTTTTTCTCCAAGTTTTCTGTTGTAAAGTGGGGGTAGGGAGGCCTTTGTTGTGCTTCTGAAGCCGACTTGTGGCACTGTCGCATGCAAAGAAAACATTTGCACTTTCTAACTTGCTTGTGTGTAATTGCTCCTCATTAACTTGCACGCAGCTCTTCAGGTAGGGAGCCTCCAAAAAGGTTTCTTGACATAGCAGGAGGTCCTTGCCAGAATGAGGGGACGGGGAGTGAATTTGCTCGTATACATACTGGAAAAACCATGCTACTGCAAAGGCGATAATGCAGAGTGTCTCTGCCGCTCTGAGCTGGGATTTGCAGAGCAGTTGAAGGCGTGAGTTACGTGCCTCACGGTGCTGGTTAGCTGGGCCCTGAAAAGCCAAGCAGTAATCTCCACACAGCACACCAACTACGAAATATCTGGGGCACGTGTCAGTCCCACCCTTCTGCCATGGCCGCCTTTCCCTTTGCTCTGACTCGCTTGTTCCTCTGTCGTCTCCTTCTGCTCTTGTTCCTCGTCTGCTCTTACCTGTCGGTTCATCCAGTTTCATTTGTGGTTTATCCAGTTTCATTTGTGGCCCTCTGAAGTTGGAGGAATGGGAACAATTCTTGCCCCAACGGTGGGCTTCCAACCATGCCTCTGAGGGAGACCCCAGAGGGCGAGTGTTCAAAGGGGGCTTTCAGGACTGCAGTGCCCACTTGCCATGTATAGCAGGAGGAGGATTGAGGCATCCGACTCAGCTTTTTGGATGCTGGAATCGCAGTAGGACAGTGCATGGCTTATGTTCCTAAATGTAAACAAATTCTTGGTGATAACTTACCTGAGGAGGGGTTATGGGGGCTCTTTCCAGAATGGACTGGTACTGGCAAGTTTTGCAGAACAGATTTTGCTTTTGTGTCTTAGCTTGTTTGCAACGTTCATGAAAGGTGAATGTTTCACCGGCTGGAAAAGTGGCTGTGGTCACCCCAGCAGCAGGTCCCAGCGCCCCTGGGGATGCGCAGGGAGCGAGGGGGCTGCGGAAGGGGCTCGGAACAGTGCCAGCAGGTTCCCCAAAATGGTACCATCCAGGGCACGTGCCAAGCTGTGAGGCAGCAGAGCCGGCATAAAAGCCCTAAGCAAGGAGAGAGATGTAAAGCAGCTGGGTGCACACATCAGCACGCTTATTTTGTAGAGCTGATTTGTGATTATTTTATTTTATTTTATTTTTGGACCAGGGACAAGGAGATTGATAAAAGGGAGCGAGAGGTGGCCTCTGCAGAGGGTTTATCATCAGAACTTAAGTGCAGAGTCCGGCTTCTGTCTTCATAACTCTTGGCTTTGATCTCCCATCCTTGTGGTTTCTCTGAGCTTTTGTTTAAGAATTCAGGAGGATGTGAATGTTTATGTAGCCAAGCGTAGGGAGGTTTTAAAAATGACTTGCACAGAGAAAATCCCTTAAATATCAGGAGCAGCAAACCCCACAAGGATGATCAGTTTTTTATGATTAGTGTGGCTTATTTGGGTCAATGAAGAAGGTCTGCTTTTATTCAGAGAAACTGTGACTGGGGCATAAAAAAACATAGCAAGGACTGTTAAGGGATTTTTAAGTTCCTTATGAATTGTGAGGAACACCCAGGAGGCTCTCAGAACTTTTTCTTATTATTCTAAAGTTGTTTTATATTGCGCTTGGTCTTTATATAGAACACCAGAACTGTGAATGCTTCAAGCTCTAATTAAGTCGAAGGCAGTTACTGGGCTCAGCAGAGGGAAATAGTACTTTACAGGTGGTCACATTAAATGATCCAGTGGCCCCCTTCTGGTCATAAAAATGCAGGATTTTTTTCCCATTATCCTCAAATGTAAAATATGCACCGAGCTCTTTGTTAGCCTTTAAATCAAGCCACAGAAGGTGCTGAAAGCAAACCCAGAGTTTTATACCAGATTATGAGATGTATGAAGAGAATAAAACCAGGAAACAAAGCACGCCTAAAATAAGCCAGTGTTGTAGCACGAGGGGGCTAAGTCAGTTTAATAGACTGTCAGGCTTGACTGTAACGCGGAGCGTAGCAAGCTGCGGTATGCCTTGCAGGGCCGCCTGCTCGCTGGAGGGCCCCGATGTCCTGGGTGACACCCACGGGTAGGTCCCTACCAGATGCCGTGAGAGCCTGGTGAACCTCCTCCACCGCTGGGACAGTTCGTTACCTTAGTTGTTCGACTGAGGTGTCGCCAGCCAGAGGCTCTCCCCGCAGCCACGTGTGACGTGCCCGGGAGCGTGGGACTTGCCCCGCAGCCCACCTGACTTGCCGGGGTCCCCAGGACTGCGTGTCCCCGCGAGCCGCAGGCGCCCCGTCATGGAAACCGCCATCGTGAGCGCGTTCTCCTGGCGGGGGCTGCAGCAAAGTGCTCGGAGGATTGAGGACTGTGTCAAAAGCACTTGGAGCAGGAGCACTCCCATTAGCTTTTGCTAAGTACAAGTGCGGGACTTTTTAGGGACAGTGGGGGTCAGCCGGGGGCTGGGGCTGCTGCCGCACATGAAGGGTAGGAGTCTGACAGTTCATCCCACCCGTCGTGTCCACGTACAGTCTGTGAGCAACGGAGGGCTTTGGTTTGTGGGGCTGGCAACGTAACGCCGTTCACGGGGCACGGAGTCGCGGTAGGTTGAGAGATGAATCGCGTTTTTGAGGAGGCGTTTGGTGAAGGTGAAGTGCATCCGTGGTGCTGTGCGTGTGGAGCCTGTGGCTCTGTGAGGCTGAGTGGTGAGCATCAGTGACAGAGAGGAACATCGCGTGGTTCAGCCACAGCAACAGCAAAAAGATCCACAACTGCATACACGGGATTACTGTTCGCTGCCAGCTGTAGTAAGGGCTGACCAGCTGGATCTCCCACCGTCCTGACCTGCAGCAGCACTGTCCCCAGTTGCTCACGCAGATCTCCTAGGTTTTTTTTTTTTGCCCATGAGTCTTTTGAAAAGCATGGGGCTTGGTCTGCACAGTTTATAGGCCTATTAAGAAAATGCAATCCTCTTTTCTTACTACATCATTATTTTCTTGTAAGCTGTCAGGTATGTCCAGACGCGTATTTAATGAGCCAGGCAAACTATTTTGCATGAAATCTGATGGCACCATTGAGATGGCCACTTACCCCGGAGGGGTTTTAGTCCGTGGTGGCACGGGTTCCTTCTGGACCTGCCTCCTCTCACAAATGGCGCGGCTGGTATCTCTTCTTGTACCGAGAGGTGGAAGGCTTTGCTGCTTTGAAGAAACCGCTGAAATAACGTTGACTGCAATCCAGTGTGTGAGCAGAATGAAACTCCACCAGTGGTTTGGTCTGCAGACAGTGGGGACAGGTCACAGATGTTTACAGCTGGATCGCTGTCTGGCTGTGACGGGTCCCTGGTGGTGTAGACAGCAGAAGGTTGGCCTCTTGCAGTTGCTGTGATGGGTAATAATTTTGCCTTCTCCTCCCCCTTCTCCATCCAGTAATAACCTCTCCACTCAAGAGAGGCTCAAAAACCCAGAGGCACATTTAATCGACTGTTTGCAGGCGTTAGGTCCATCCCTGCGTTGGGGTGTTTTGGCAGAGGCTTCCCCTTAAATATACTGGTATTACCTTGAAGGCGCTGCGCTGCCCTGATGAGAGACAGCGCGCAGATATTTCAGGCAGCTTTTAGAAACTGGGAGGGGAGGAGCGGGAGGAGAAAATGCTTCACAATTGTTTGATGTGCTGATCAAAAGATAAACTAGAATAAAATTAAACCCCAAGGGTTTGTACAACCTTGCTTATGTTTTATGCAAGCCCTGCTGTACCAAAGGAAATAAAACACCGTTGCTTTTCAAGGCAGATGGGGTGCAAATGATGAGCAATTTTTCCCTTTTTTTTATTCCACTACTTACGTTGTTGTTTCACAGTTTCTCCTTACCTGTACCACTTCATTTCTGATTATTAGGAATGTGCGTATGGTACTTGCTGTTCATTCTACCACTTTGAATCAGGAACACAGGCTTTTTGGGTAGTATAAATTGGCATAGCAGTGGGTCTCCGTGCTGATTTGCAGCAAATGGCGTGTATCCCTTATCCCGGGGACTGTGAGCTTTCCACTGTCTCTCGCTAATGCTCCAAAATGTGGCAGGGAACAATACTTGTGCTCTCTTGTTCTGAAATGTGTTCAACACTAATGTAACCTCCCCTCTCCATCCCAAAACTGAACAGTGCGAACAGGGTTAGGGCAAGATCCACACAGAGGATTCCCCATCTCATTGCAACGGCTGGCTTTTACCGAGGTTTGCCCCTGTGCCAGAGGTGGTTGTACGAGAGACATGACTCTTTCTGTGAAGTCTCAGTGCTGGAAATGCAATGAAACACTGAAGTCTCAGTGTTTGGCCCATGAAAAAAATCCTTCCTTTTCCTACCCCTGAACTTCACAGCCTGAAGGGCACGTGTGTTTGCTTGGCGCGAGGCTGGGTTTGCAGGTCAACTTTGTGGATACTCAGCAGAGACGACAAATTTTCTTCATCGCTTCTTGTGCTGGCTGGAGAAATTGAGCTGTTTGTCTCTTGGCTTCTCACCAAAAGGCCAGAGGTGCACGGCGGCAGGGCAAGGAGACATTCGTTTTGTTCCCTGAAATGAAGGGGGAATTCAAGAGGCAGACTCTGTCAGAGACAAAATCTCAAATGTAGCGAGGTATTTTCTCAAATTAAACACCTCCCAAGTGTTCTAGATCATCCAAAAACACACAGGGAAGCGTGTAAGAAACAGTTCATCTCAGGTATGAACAAGTCACAAAGTATCGTAAAACGAAAACGGAGGGTGTTGCTGGCAAATGTGAGGCCTCTCGTGTTGTTCTGCTCCTGCAGGTCTCGAGGAGGCAGAGCTCCCCACAGTCTGCAGGTGCCGTGGCTGCTGGCAGGATTGCGCGTGTGAGCAGAGACTCAGATCAGCAGCGAAGTCTGCCCAGAGCCGAGAACAGCTTGAAGTGGTGATAACCACTGTCCTGTCCAGGCTCAGATCAATGGCCCGAGAGCGAGAGGCTTCACCTCCCGGTCCCGTGTTTGGCCCAGCAGTGTGTTTTGCAACAGCAGAGACCGTTTCTGTGGGCAGATTGGTGCTGGCCGCCCTTGGCTTAAATCTTGGGTGCTCTTTAGGTGAGCGGTTTAGCTGCGGAAGTGAAACGGAGAACTATCTTGGCTCGTGCCAGGAGAACCATATTGCATTTACAGGATGGTTTCTGTCTCAAGAGCTAGAATTCCCGTGAGTCTAGTCATCTCGTGTTTCCAAATAGCAGGAGTCAGTTTTCCTTGGACAAAGGACAGTATCAGTCAGCCACTGCTTTCAAATTTCTGGTTCTTTATCTTATCATGAAGCAGCGTGAGATGGTTTTATGAAGGTGGCTATTGCCGTAACTACTAGGATCGTTTTACTTGCTTGGCTGTATTCCTGCCCTTTTGTCTTTTGGTAGCTGGCTAGTGAAATACTGAAAGAGCCCATCGTGGTTGAATCCACAGAAAGGCAGTGAAGTGGGTACTAGGCAGGGTTCTGAGGCGCTGTCTCGTTTTTCACGATGCCACATTTATCTCTTCTTCACTGAAGCCAGAATACCCCGTGCCGGAGAACGCCCCTGTGCTTGCCCCGGGTGTTGCTCCCCCCGGGACAAACACGCTGTGCCAGCGGAGCGCGGCTGATCCTCACTGACGTCTGGTTATTCTGCCCCTCTGCTTGTCTCTCGTGAGACCCCCCTGGAGTCCTGTGTCCCTCTCTGGAGCCTCCAACAGGCAGCCCCCCCGTGCTCGCGGTGCCCTTCGTCCCTGGGCTGTGCTGCTGTGGGGACGTGCAGAGCTGTGCTCTTGGGGACGGCACTTCCCTTCCAAGCATCCAAATTTGTTGAGTGTATTTAAAAGAAAACATTAGATGAATGAAAACTGATGAGAGATGCAAGGGACTGAGACTGCTCGTGACTGTCAACTAAACTGGTTTTTATCTTTAAATTGCATTTTTTTTTCTTTTAAATTCTCCCTGCCATGGCAATCTGTGTACAGGCGGTGATAATATGGAAATGCTGACATTCACAGAACCTTTTTCTATCACAAAACTTCTGTATAAAGATGGAGTGTTGAGATTCTGGAGCTGGATATACTGTGTTTTTCTGGCCTGTGCAGGTGGCGCTTCTTTCTACATGTCTGTCAGTTATAGCACAAGGACCCGCGAAGATGAACAGCCTGGTGGTTAAGGGGCAAATAGGAGATGCAGGAGTTGTAGATACAGTTTCTGGCTGTCTTGCAGATTTGCTGCATAAACTTGAACAAGGCTGGAGCCCTTCTGCGAGGAGCTCCCTTCGGCTGCCCTTTGCCTGCCATCTCCTGTTAGCTTGCAAATTCTTTGGTATGTGGAAAGACCTTCTCCAGCGCTAGGAAAGCGCCGCTGTGTGTCCATATGAGCATCCAGCCAGAATCTGTTTTGGGTTGGTGGCTGCTGGCGGTATTGAAGTAATTGCTAATGAGGAGAGAGCACTTTCCCATCTCCCTTCTCTCCCAGGATCTGCCCGTAGACACTTGGAGCAAGTCTTGCAAGGACCAGGCAGTAGCGCGGCTCCTTCCAAACCGTCTCTCATCCATCCCTGGTCTCCCCAGTACGTGCCCAGATGCAAGGAGATAGGAAGCTCTTCCTTGGCAGCAGCATGGGGGAGACTTGTTCGGGATTAGCCCTGGTATGGAATTCTGAGACAGCGGAGAATGATGCAGCGCAATCTGCATTTGAGCAGCCCTTACCCATACTCCTGTGCAATAGGGATAATGAATGGATGCTAGCTATTAGCAAATGAGGGCCAGCTCAATTGCTCTGGCTTACACCAGCCAATTCACTGGATCAGAACTACATCCAGTAATAGCAGGCTGTTGCTTTTCTTGCTGTAATTGAAGGTTGGATTTGGGCCTCGCATCCAGCCCAACTCACCTGACTATCCTTGACTATCGCTTTTATTAAAAACTAAAATAAAATCTTACCAATCTATGCGTTCCTTGAAGCAAGTACAGGAACGAATAAAGCAACAGCGCACACAGGCTGCTGCTGGGGCCAGACTTGCCATATCCAGTGACTCTGCTGACCTTGTTTCTCAGCTGAGACACAACGTGGTGTCCACCAGGTCAGCCTGCTTATTCTCTGGAACAGGCAGGTTGTTGGTATGTACGAGCATTGTGCTCTTGTAGCCTTCAGTAGTCTGTCAGTTCACAGGAGCGGAGCAGACAGGCGTAGGACAGGGATGGCATGATGGATGCCGGGGCTTGGGAGTCTGCTCACCAGTAACGAATAGAAAGGCCACAGGATGGGAGTCCGTGGCAGAGCTCAGGCTGTTCTTGGGAGTGAGTTGGGGGTTTTATGATGTTTTATAACTGGTGTGCCAGCTGCTGATTTGATGGTTCTAAGTGGAAGGTGCAAAGGAGAGCACCTGACAGGGAGTCAGGCCTTGTTTGTAGAACTTTGTGTGCTTCATGTAGGAGAATTAGGGTGCAGAAGTTGCCGAAGGCAACCATAGTCATTCCTTTTGACTGCAGACTTTGACATTTTCCAACAGAGCGTTTTATGTTTCAATTTATGTTAACCAATAGTTTCAAAATATAAAAAAATCCCACTTCTCGGATGCCTTTTCCCAAATGGTGAAGCCACAGTGGTTTCCAGTGAAGTGTTTCATGGTCAGGAGTAATCACAATGATCTGTCAGATGTTGTCCTCTTTTGGAGGGGTGAGTACAGAATGCAAGACCTACACTTTAGCAGGGATGTGTGTCCTTCCTGAACCGAGATGTGATACTGAGATACTGTTAGCTTGTGGTCCTTCAGAGTGACATTGGCTGTGTTGAAAGAGGAATGATAAATTCACGAGGGAAAGCAGTGTAATGAGGATGCGACTTCGCCACCAAGGTTTGTGGACTACAGGATATTCAGCAAGTTCCAGCTGGGCTGTGAGGATTGTTGGTTGCGAAAAGCAGCAGGATGTGGTGCTCATCCAGCTGAATTTAGGTTGGAATCATTTACCTTTCTATGTCCAAGGCTGTGCTCCCAGACTGCCTACTGCGTCTTCTCTGTCGTTGGGTTGTAATGTTGTTTGACAAGGATTGTTCCCTCTGGAAAACTCAGAAGAGCTATGCTTTCTTGCACATTCACGGAGATCATTTAGTGACACCAGTACGGGGACCCTGGTGGATTTGAAACAGCGTATGAGTAACAGCCCTTAAGTAACTGCCTAGCTGCATTGCCGTTTTGCAGGGAACTCTTGTGTGGTTTAGTTTAAACAAAACCAATTTGTAACTTGCGGTGCATTGAAACGGTTGATCCTGAAGAAGGTTTCTGCTCTGAAAAATGTCTGTGCCCAGTAGATGTGCAGGTGGGCTGTATGAAGAGTCTGTCTTGCTGAAGTCCCGGCCAGAATAAGCGAGTGTTGGTGTTTACACAGGGCGTGCGTTGAGCCCACTGCAGGTGAGAGAGCTGAGCTGGTTTTGTTGCTTTTTCCTGCATCTTCAGCAAAAGCTTTACTCGGTTCCAGTCAGGAAACCGTGCAACTGCACTAAGCCTGCTGAATCTTTTGCTTAATAATTAGTGTATGTTGGAGGTACCGGGGAGAAGAAGCTGCCTCCCCTGGCAGCGCTGTCCCTGGATTCTCCAGATCTAGGCTGAATTTACAAGGTGACCGGTCAGGGAAAGAACGTGACCATCAGCTGCACACGTATGTACATACACGCATACATACAAATACACGTCTCCTCCCTGAGCCCATGGCAGTAGTAAGGCCACAGCAAGGAGACTGAGTGGGAAGGAGTGTTGGCCCCGAATCCGTTTCAGCTGCCGCTCACGTGAAGCAGAAATCACTGCAAGGCGATGAGCACGAGGCTGCGAGCAGCTCTGCCTTGCGCGGCAAAACAGCCGGGAAGGCAGGCAAGGACAGAGACGTATTCATCACGGATGAACTCCGTTCAACACTTGGAAACTGGAGGATGCAAATGACAGCTTTCACGGTGCCGGGGGAGTGTCTGGGGACTGGGAATCCAGCAGGCAGGCTGTCTCGCTCCTTGCCACTTGAGTGGTTCGGATGCAACATGAAGGCACACAGGCTTACCTCTGCGGCGTGCCTTTTTGGCTGGACGGGGCTGTGAGATGGCTCTCGCCGCGGTCAGCAGGGGAGGCGAGGAGAGGCTGACAGCAGTGGGGAGGAGATGGAGTGTTGGTTCTTGAGCTGCTTTCGGTGCCATTGCAGTGAATTGAAAGGGTGTTTTGGAGCGGTTCCTGGCGGGGGCTCTCGGGCACGGCTGCGCGGGCTGCCGGAGGGGAACTGCCGGGCAGATCCGCTGAGCAGAACTGGGTCTCGGCACTGCCCCAGCGAGGAGGCACTGGTGGAAAGGCAGTGTGGGAGGCAGTGTCTTTGGAAACAAGGAGCGTGTTGGATCCGCAGTACCTGTCCTGGGCTGAATGCACAGGGCTGTGTCTAATCTTGCAAGCAAAGCAGTTTTAGCCCTGTCCAGAGCTCGTGTGGGAGGTGGAAAAGAAATGCCAGATATTGTTGGTACGTGGCAAGGAGTCCTGGGGGGAGAGCTAGACCACAGAACTGAAGTGAGTCAAAAGATTGCGTTTTGGGTGCTGTGGTTTCTGCAGATGGAGGGGAGGCAGGAAAGGAGGTATATACTCTTGTGTGAAGTGCTTTAGGTGGTTTAGACAGGACTTTTTCAGACACTTCTTTGCTCTTACTTTTGGACTGTTGAAGCTGCAAGTACATTAAAAGTCCAGTTATTGACTTAAATGCTCTCTCTACATATAAATTCCATGCTTTATATAAAGCTGAAGCAGAAAACTGATAAAAGTATTTAGAAGTGCAGCGCTGTGTGTCACACACAAGAACCCCTCCCTGTCCAATGGATAGATGCTCTCAGAGCTGTTCCTCGAGATAAACCTAAATAGCAAACTATCCCTTCTGCATCCTGTTGCACATTTTCTCAAAGGGTCGTTTAGACAGCAACCTTGAATACCTTTTACTGCTAACGGTAGGTGGTGTCTCAGAAGCAGCCTGGACTCAAGAAACAGTCTGCAACTGTAATGTCAAGAGTACGGGGTTTATGACTGCTTAAACCAAGCCTTTTCAGGCTGGCAGCCATTGTACTGCGCGTGCACTATCTCTGCAACGTGTTGTAATACTACCTACTGTAGCTTGTGATTGTGATATATTAAAGTACTAAGCAATAGCATAAAATTAATACCCAACGTATCTGGACTTCACATCTTTCCCTCCCGTGCCATTCACACTCAGTTAAGACCTTACCAAAAAACGCTAGAGCAGTACGTATGGGATTTCCCGTGACTCACAGATTTCTCCTTAAATCAGAAAACCCATTTCAGATGGATTAAAGAAGTCAGCTGGAAAGTGTCAGCATGGGGGGTGCTTTAGTGGAAGGCCGCTGCCCGCCGTCCCCTTCCCTCGCGCAGCGCGCTTGCTGGGCCGCCAGGGCCGGGCGCGGGGGCTCGCTGGCTCTGGGGACAGCCCGTGCCTCTGGGCCGGGGGGTGCCAGCGGGCACAGGTGGGCTGAAGCCCGAAGTGCTGAGGGTTGTCCATGTTGCCCCAAGGAAGAGGGAGAACTGTGGTTGGCGGTGAGCCGGCGTACAAAAGTGAGACTGCCGGGAAGCAGTGCCTTACCTCCAGGGGGGAGTAGCAGCAAAGCTGGTGCCAGGGGACACTTGCAGGTGGCCCTGTGGCTTCTCCGGGGGGCAGGGGCTGGCTCTGGGGCGAGGAGGGTGGCAGGCTGGGCGCCTGGGGAGCCAGCGGTGCTGTTCGACCGTGGCTGACGTTGCTGCCATGGCTCTCCAGGCTGCCATCCACCCCCATCTCTCCTTCCGTCCCCCCTCCCGGGCCGGCGACGGCATGGCAGGCACAGACAGCGCGTGGGCCGCCCCCTGTCAGGGGGAGATGAAGCACAGCCTCGCTAGGGGAGGTGGCGTGCCGCCGCTCCTGTCCCCGTGCTGTCGGCAGCTGAGCGGAGAAGAGGACAGGGAGGTGCCCCGCGGGGACCTGGCAGCGTCTGAGGAGCGTTTCAGGCTCGTCCAAATGCGGCAGAAGAGCCACCGGGGCTTGCAGCCTCCACCCAGGGTGGAATGGGGAGGGAAGCAGGCTTCGGGCTGGCTGGATTTGGCTTCGCGTGGCAGGTGATGGCTTCCTTTGATCCTGCAGCTCCGTGTTCTCCCCCCTTGAGCAAATGTAGCTGTGTGGCTCGTCGCCAGGTGATTTGGGCACAGCAGCATCCTTACAAGCTGTCCTTAAAGACACCACTTAGCTCCCTGGTGTTCTCCAAAGGCTTCACGTGGTGATTTTGCTTCTGTCTCAGAGCGACGGCTGCCATTCCGAACCAGTACAAAACCAAAGCCTTTGCTTGTCCCTGGGGGCCGTGGTGTCTCTGCCAGGAGGAGGTGTGCAGCTCCCTGTCCCGGCTCTGTCCCCTCCACCCAAGCCCCCCTCTGGGACACGGAAGCCCTGCCGTGTCCCGGCGTGGAGGCACGGTTGGAAACCACAGCTCAGTGAAGATCATGGAGTGGGGTAGGTTGGAGGGGACCATGACGATCATCTAGTTCCAACCCCCCTGCCGTGGGCAAGGGTGCCTCCTACTGGACCACATTGCTCCAACAGAATCCTGATTTGGTAATAAGATACATCTTTACTTCATCTGGGGGTCCGAGCTGCTCGCTGCCTGTCTCTGAGCGAGGTGGAAGCGGAGAGGAGACGAGGGGGATCTCCCTGCGGCGTGCTCCTCGCCCGGGGCTCTATGGCGGCCTGGCCCCGGTGGGTGGATGCAAACAAGAGTCTGTCTGGGTCCAGCTCTCGGTGAGACCCCGCGTTCGCTGGCAGTGGACCGGATTTGCAGTGACTGAAAAGCACCGAGGGATGAGCTCAAAAGCCTGGGCTCTGGGGCTAGGCTTGCCTATGGTGGTAGTCAGGCCCTGGGGGGGAAATACCAGTGACCAGTGGGAGATAGAAACACCAGATACTGCTTAATTTACTGGCACAGAGGCTGGTGGGCTGGGAGGTGGAACCGAAAGCAAAACAGTCGCTGCGCTGCTGGGAAAGACAAGGGTTATAAGCTCTTGTAAGGGCCTCCCGCAATCTCGCTTTCATCGGTTAGGATAAAGAAAAAATACAGCCTAGCTGACAGCAACCCTTTCCAGCGCTGGAAATGAATGGTGATTGCGAGCAGGAATGACAGACAGCCCAGAATTGCGCTTTCCAGGTCTGAATAGAGCTGTTAAGCACCATCTGAAGGGCTTGAGCAAGGGTGGTTAAAGAAGATGCTATCTTCCAACCCTAGTGGGCTACAAAAGGTGTATTTTCGATGACTAAATCCTGAAACAATTATGGCCTTAGAGTGTAGTCAGGTTATTCCTTATCTTTGTGATGGCCTGCTGGCAAAATCTGTTTTCTTAAACAAGGTTTGTAATGTCTAATACTTCCAAGGAAAGATGGTACTGTGGCTCCTACGTGTGTGGTAGTGAGGATCAAAATGAACTAAGGCATGGCTAAAACTGTGTAGGCTTATAATTAATACCCCGTTCCTCAGGGAAGTGGTATTTTCACCCCGTTTACAGAAACACTTGTTGCTTGTTAGGTCAGGAGTGCTGCGGACCACGTTCCCCGTGTCTCCTCCTCACAGGGAGACTTGCCATTTGCAACGGATTTGTTTCTGCTTCGCTGGAGGCGCTTCTCCGGTGGAAGGGGAGTCAGTGCGCGAGGCTACAGCCACGCGCCTGTGCCTGTGCAGGAGCGCGTTGCGTGAGGATGGGTGGGTGTGCTGCCACCCAGCCCGGCCCAGGGGCCGAGTGCTATGAACGGGCTGTGTCAGGGAACAGGGTGCTTTATTCTGAGCCTGGTCCTTGACCGTCTTTTCCGGCCATTTTGCTGCGCATGTCCAAGATGGACAAGGTGCCAAAGTCCTTTACTGGCGTAATCTCACCGTCATCTCGCCTGAGAAGATGGTGGTCTGTGGTTGAGGTGCCAGCAGGCAGCAGTACGATGCGGGGACTTCCCCGAGCCCACCTGGGGCTGAGGGGACTTAGCACTGCTGCGCCTTAGGTCTCCAAGTGAGATAAACAGTGCCTTTGCATCAGTGATTTTTGTGAAGATAAGCACAATTTACTATGATAAACCACTTGTTTGTCAGCTCTTTCCGTGCAACGCGCTGTTTCAGTAAGGCCATTCCATTGAATGTTGCTTTCCCTGATATCCTGAGCGTTCTTAGGAGAAGTTTGTTTTCGCTTAAAAAGAAGCACCACAGGGATGCCCGTTCTGCTTTGCAGAGGCACCGAATTGATGGCAGTGCAGTTGGTGGGGTTTATGTCTTCCTACCGAGCAGGCAGCCTCAGAGCTGCGTTCAGGTGGTTGGAGATGCTGGTGCGCCCTTGTCAGGCTTCTTATCTGAGAGACAAGGGAAAAGGACAGATGATGGCAAAGAAGTTCAGATGGAGGAGTCAGAGGAAGAGGTGTGAAAGAAGGACAGACTGCCGAGAAGGGGAAATGCTGGCTGAGAGGCACAGGCCGCTGTAACGCAGAGGTTTCCCAGCAGCTGACTAGGAGCAGGTCTCAGGAATTTAACTGGTAGGTGGCGAAGCCACAATGGATTGTGATCTTCTGGAGTGCCCTCCTGCATGACCCATACCATGGGGTCACTGTGCATTAATTCCTTCTGATGGCAAAGCCTCCCTTTTGGCGTCACATCTCAGCCCCATGCACCTGACCAGGGAGAGGGTTCTTGCTGGAAAGGGAGCCACAGTCCACTGCCATGAGCAACCTCAGGGATGGTTTTGAGGGAGCTGAGAAAGTGTATGGAAAGGGGAGCTACGGTTGGGGTCGGTGGTGGGTCACAGAGATGGAATAGGCGAGCGCTCTTTGGACTTGGTCTTCCTGCTCGCTGTGCTCCGGAGCATCCTGGCCTGGGGTTTTGGAGAAAATGTACCTAGGTTTCTTTCCTGCTCTCCATTTGGTCAGATGGATATCCAAGCTTAGTAGAGAGTTTTCCACAGACAAAAGAGACCCATCAGAATTGGAACAGCAGTGTGGGAGTTGGGGGAGGAGAAGAAGCATCTGAGGGAAGAGGGAAGGAGTAGGATATTCCAAAATGACAATGGTCCTGAAAAGTACGGTGCTGCTGCTGCGTTGCAGGCTGCTCCCTGTGGCGTCTCTGAATACAAATCGGCAGTGGAAGTGGAATTTGCTAGGAATCAAAGGAGGTAATATGAGTAAGGGGCACATTGAAAATTGCCTATTTTAGAGAGCACTAAGGCTTTGAGATCCTTTTCGTGTCCTGAAACTGTGTTTTACTATTTTTGTTTTCATGCGAAACCTTGGTAACTGTGAACTGCCGCAGGAAGTATATGCTGTCTCGTTCTTGTGATCCTGCTGCGGTTTAACCCCAGCCGGCAGCTGGAACCGTGCAGGTGCTTGCTTGCTCCCCCAGTTCAGACGGGGAAGAGAATCGGAAGAGTAATAGTGAGAAAAAAACCACTTGTGGATTGAGATAAAGACATTTTAATAAGTAAAGCAAAAGCTGCTCATGGAAGCAAATCAAAACAAGAAATTCATTCGCTGCTTCTCATGGGCAGGCAGGTGTTCAGCCATCTGCAGGAAAACAGGACTCCATCACACGTAATGGTTACTTGGGAAGACAAGCGCCATCACTCTGAACGTCCCCCCTTCCTCCTCCTTCCCCCAGTATGGCGTGACGTGGCGTGGGATAGCCCTTTGGTCAGTTGGAGTCGGCTGCCCCTGTGCCTCCTCCCAGCTCTTTGCACCCGCAGCCTGCTGGCTGGTGGGGTGGTGTGAGGAGTTGAAAAGGCCTCAAGTGCTCAGCAACAACTGAAACCATCAGTGTGCTACCAAAAGTATTTCTTACCCCAAGTCTGGAGCTCCTAACCTAAGAAGGACATGGACCTGTTGAAGCAGGTCCAGAGGAGGCCACAAAGATGATCAGAGGGTCAGAGCCCCTCTGCTGTGGGGACAGGCTGAGAGAGTTGGGGTTGCTCAGCCTGGAGAAGAGAAGGCTCCAGGCAGACCTTACAGCCCCTGCCAGTGTCTGAAGGGCACCTACGAGAAAGCTGGAGAGGGACTTTTGACAAGGGCACGTAGTGACAGGACGAGGGGTGATGGATTCCAGCTGGAAGAGGGGAGATTTAGACTAGATCTCGGGAAGAAATGTTTCGCTCTGAGGGCGGTGAGCCCCTGGCACAGGTTGCCCAGGGAAGCTGTGGCTGCCCCATCCCTGGAGGTTCAAGGCCAGGTTGGACGGGGCTTGGAGCAACCTGGTCTGGTGGGAGGTGTCCCTGCCCAGGGCCGGGGGGTTGGAACGAGATGGTCTTTAAGGCCTCTTTAAGGTCCCCAAACCATTCTAATATTCTGTCCACAACATGGCACTATATCAGCTGCTAAAAAAAAAAAGTTAACTCTATTCCAACTGAAACCATGACAGATCCTTGGATCCCTTTGTTGAACTGTCACATTTCAGGCTGGAGGAAAAAAGCCTAAAACCCATTTAGGGAGTCCACATCTTTTGGCAGGCGAAAGCACGAAATCAGAATACTTTCAGGACTTGTAAATGAAGCTCATCTTTGCCAGTGTCTTTAATTACAGAGTCTAAAGGGTTACAGCCAGGAGCTGGTTGACCTTCTGGCACAGAGGATACGAAGTCCACTTTGGAGGAACTGTGGGTTCAGGCCCGTAGCATCTCTAAAGCATCTCACTTGCACCATGCTTCACTTCTGAAAAGCAGCCCTTTGTTGAAGCTCCTGACATCAGAACAAATTGCTGTATAGTGGTTGTGATTAAAGTAGTGGAGCAAAAAGCTTTGCCCTGTGTTCAGACAAACCTCTCTGCCCTTCAGAAAAGGGTTGATGGATAGGAAAGCTCTTCCCAATTTGCTAACCTGCTGTTGAACACGGGGGTAGGTCACAAGAGTGGGAAGCACTAGGGGTCCACTCCTCCTGCCTTTGAAGCCGGCGGGAGTTTTGCCGTTGACTTCAGCGGGAGCAGCCTCGGGTGGGAAGCAGCCTGCGGCTAGGAGTGCTGTGCGTCACACTGGAGAGCAGAGGGATCTCTGAGAGCAGCTCCTCGGGACGATAGCCGAGCTGTGTCCGTCTGTGCCCCTTGTCAGGTGCTGCCCCAGAAGCCAGTAGTGCAGTGTCTGCTGGCTTGAGGCAACCGCTGGTCAAAGACCAGGTTTTGTTATTTGCGCACCCTAATAAATACCTTACAAAGGCAGATGCAGAACTCTGGAAGCGGAAGGAAGGGCCGGTTGTCAGTGGAAGGTCGTCCTGGGATAGAAGCGAGGATATTTCCTCCATGTCCATGCAGGCCAGGTGATTGCCACGTGATTGCCACGTGCTGTGAGGGAAGTTTGAGGCAGTCAGAGGTGTTGGCTCGCAGAGCTGTGGAGTTCAGGGTGTAGCTGCCGCACAGCCGCGCCGGCGTGGCTTGCTCAGCGCTAGTGCCGGGAAGCACAGGAGTGGAATGGAGGGGCAGGGGTCGAAGGAGGAGACGGAGCGAATGGACAACCTGTGTCAGCGGGAAGAGCCTGGGAAGGAGCAGGAAGGGATGACAGTCGAGTTGCCCGTCGGCCACGCAGTCTTCTCCTTGCCGCAGTAGTGCCATATGGCCCGCAGCTGGTGAGCTCTGTGTGCGAGGACCAGCGGAGCCGTTGGGTACCTTTTAAAGTGTAACGGAGAAGTCTGTGGCCAGACTTCAGAGACGGGGACTGACAGACAGGTGGAAGACTGGGTTTGTTAAAAGGTTAAGAGCCGAGGGAGGGAGGGCAGGCTGAGGAAGTGTAAATCATACTCAGAGAGGAGGGAAGGGGGAAAGGCATCCGCCGCCGTCTTCCTCCTCGAGCGAGGCCAAGTGATGGACATTGCAAATCTCAGGGGCTCTCAGCAGGAATGGGTTGAACATACTCTGCTAATGGGTGGAATTTGAAGTGGATCAAAAATAGTGTGCGAACTGTATTAATTAAGGGTTTTCAGCTGTCACAAGGAATGAGGATGCAATTAAAGGTGCAGATCTTGTTGCACCCTCTTATTTCTGATGCTGGATAAGTATGCTTGACTGTCACTCTGGCATCCTGATGAATGTGTTGCCCTGATTCCCCGATGAGGTGCAAGAACCTCGCTTACAATCTCTGCCATTGCCTGACACCCCGGCCAGGGAGATGGACAGGTCGTAACATCTTGGGAAATGGAGGATGAAAAAGTCCTCCGAGACCATATGGTCTCAGAAAATACAGCAAATAAGAGCTGCTCAGTAGAGTGTATTTAGAGCTGTTTGCCCAGCTTGTTTCTAAACATCCCCAGTGTCCATACCTGTTCCCGTGAGATCTCCACGTGGGTTTTCTCCAGTGCAGGCTCACCGAGGCTCACCCTGGCTGGCATTCAAGCTGTGTGAGCACATTTGGGAGGAGAGGAGCAGTCCCTCAGCAGTACCCTGGGGAAGCCTGAAGGCTGGAACATGACTTGCTTATAAACACCAAAACCAAGAGAACTGTGCAGTGTTTGCTTCCATGGGTGCTCAGAGCAGCATATCCTCTCCAGTTTCCTACCAAATCGGGCAGTAAAGGCCACAGAGTCAGCTGGTGGGAAGCAAGCAACCCGCACGCGAGTGTGACTGCTCTGCAGAAGAGTCTCCTGCTCCAGGAGCTTTCGCTTCTCTGTGGGCGCTGGGTTTATGCCAGTAGCTCGGAAACAAGCCGAGAGGTGGGCAGGGCCTGGGGACAGAATGCTGCGAGGCGTTGCTGAAAAACATAGTGATCACGGTGGTGGTCACAGTGTCATTTACTTACTGGTCAGACTGGTATTAAATTTTTTCAAGGCTCTTGCAAGAAGAGAAAGTGCTTTTGAGTTACATTCATGACTTATGCTAGTAGTGGCCGGGCTGGTGGATGTGTGGAGGTAGTGTATCGGATCTTTAAGAGTGCCAAGAACATCTCCCGCTGGCTTAACTGGACCTGGAAGTGGAGTAGACTTGCTAAACCTGCTTTCTGAATCCTGAGTACGGCCCCTTCTTTCTTCCTAAGACAAGACAGACAAATTTGGTGACAATGTTATTGTGCCGTGATGCACAAAAAATGTGATTATTGAAGAACAAAAGCATCTCCGTGAGCTCAGGGAACAGAGGGATCAAAAGGAGAGCGTGCCACTTTGGGATCCTGGGTCTAGACCTAGTGAAGTACCTGGGACCTGATGTATGAGATGCGCTTTGAAGCACTACAGGTTTTCCCGGATGGGAATGACATACTTGCTCAGACACATGGCATCAGAACTAAATTCAGGCTTTAGGAGTTGCATCTTTTACTGACTGGCCCATGATGTCTTTTAAGGTGGCTGCGGAAGACTGAATGTTCACATCCAGGGGAACAGAGGTGAAGGAAAAAATTGTGCAGTTTGCATTTAAACTGAGTCTGGGGACAGCAACACTCAGATGCAAAGGACCCAATAATCAAATCGTCAAGAACAGACCTTTTTCAAATTATAAATTCCTGAAATTGCAGAACTTTTCCTTCACCCATGTTTATGCATTTAGCTGAGTGCTTAATGAATGACAGTTTCTCTAAGATATTCCCTAATCGTAACCGTGCTCTATGGAGACCACTTACAGCATCGTTATCGTCTCTTACTGTGTGAACATGTTATGTCAGGTTAATGATGGTTGCAGTGGGAACGAGTGATCCAGCCCGCTGAAGCCAAGATCTTGCTAACATTCCTGTAAATGATTGAAGGTACACGAGTAATCTTACTGAGTTCGTTTGCCTTTTAATTTCGAACTACCACCCTGAAAAGCAGATTCAAGTGGTATATCTAGGAATTCCACTTTGTACTGGTTTTAAGACATGGCAGGAGTTCGGATGCTCATTGCAACATCAATACTGTGGTCACTACAATTTGTGGTAGAGGTAAGTACTTTCAGTCTAAAAGGAGAATTTCTCTTTTATGGTTTTCACAAGTCACAGTGGTCAAGGTGGTGGTGTGTCTGCTTTCCTCTCAGTCAGAAGACACGGTGTCGCTGCTCTTGTCCCCTGAAGAGTGCATTGGGATTGCAGGGAGCTTGGTGGCAGCTGCCCTTGAGAATGCCACGTGGTGCCTTGCAAGCGCCGTCGTCTTTGTCACCGCTGCCAAGGGGCAGCTCATGAGTGCTGGAGTGGGGAGCTCCAAGGAAGGCATGAACGCTGCAAGGTGCTAGAAGCTCGGAGGTGGCCCAGTTTCCCATACACCAACATCAAGGTCCGGGAACACAGGGTTTGAAGCATGGTGGTGCTACAGGGTGGTGTCTGTTTCACTAGAAAATCCAATTGCCTGAATAAACTAGTCTGTTCTTTAAAAGCTGTGCACCAAAGGTACTGGTATTAACACTCAGACCATTCGTGGTGATGCAGTTCCAGACAGAGGGTTGTAAGTCTTCACGCTCACAGTTTTACACTGTTTTTTTCAAGCTGGGCAACTGTCCTACTCTACCGCTCTGAGCTGGGACTGCACTTGAAGCAGTTGCCTCCTGATACGTGCTGCTTGTGGCGCGCAGTGGCAGCCAGGCGTAGCGCCCAGCGGCTGCTGCACCTTGCTAGCCTGAGGTCCCCTTGTGTGGGAGGAAATCTCATCAATAGCTGGGGACACTGGGTCTCTCGGATGCGTCAGCCGGAGGTCGTTGTAAAAGAGCAAACGCGTTCTTCTGATATTCTTACCAACGCAGACAGCAATCTGTTGCTCTTGAGCTCGAGGTGTTGAAAGTGTTGTGAAAGGCTCTATTTAATATTGTCTGGGATAAAATGTCCTAGTGAGGTATTTCTCATGTCCCTTCCCCTTCCTCGTGCTTCCTCTTCAGTGGTCCCAACCATGCCTGAGTACATGCTGCAGCGTGAGCCCTCGTGGAAGCGTCGGATGGTGGGGAGGAAGCAGCCGGGCAAACGTAGGGGCTTGGGGGCGAGTCCGGCAGAAAGTAACTCCTTATAATTCCTGGAAAATGTTATTTCAAAGAAAGAAAGATGTAAAGAAATCTAGCAGCTCTGTCCCATGAAGTGCAAACCCATCTTTGGCACTAGATGAATACACAGGGTTTAGTCTCAATGTAAAGGCCCCTTAACGCACAGCAATTAACAGTGCGGATAGCAATACTTACGAATGCATCCAAGGAACAATTGCATTGTAGTCACTGTGGGAATTGCAACTTCAAATTCTTAAGACTTCTATATTTGAAAATCCCCGCTAAATTGATATTTTTGGTCCCATTAATCACACAGAGACGTGCACGGAAACCGAACGTCAAAGAGCACGCAGAAGTGTGCTTCATTTTGTTTATGAGTACTGCTACAGCCTCAGAAGTAAGAAGGGGATTGAAAGTGGGGAAAGAAAAAAATTTTAAATGTCTTTTAAAAAAATAAATCCTTGCTCTAAAATTTCTACTGCCAAATTTCATCATGGAGTAATTCCTTGCAGCTGAGCTGGAAACCTCTGTGAAAATAGGGGTTTACAGTGGAAACACTGACTATAACTATAGCTCTGCGGTCCCATGAGTAACGACGCTCTAAACATGCCTTGTGATCTACCAAGACCTGGTTTCTGTACCGCCCGTGAGCTTTTGCTGGTTGCTGGGTTTAGGAGCAAGGGGTTTTTTTCTTGTCTGTGGTTTGCTTCCTTTTGTTGGTATTATGTTGGCACATACTTTTTGAAAAGCTCTTCTCTGAAGGGAGCTGGGCAGACAGCTATGATTAAGTATGAAATGATTGGGTGAGCTGTTTGTCAAAGTTATAAATAGGATACCACACAAACCCAACACTAATCTCACTGAAAGACAGATACTGGCAACATTTCTTAGTCATCTGTTCCTGACGCTCAGGGGAGAACAGCTACGCTTCCATTAAGTTTTCAAACAGAAGTTGCCTAAAATAAATTTCTCTGGTAAAATTTTGGGCTTACGCACTATGAACCATGCTGAGATCTAGCAGGGCATTGGAGGTTTAAACGTTCATCCCAGTTCAAAGCTCTGGATCCACCAAATCCAGGTGGTCCTCTGGATCACCCCTATGTGCAGGCGTGAAAGGTGATGGTTTCTCTTTTGTGGAAATAGAAGTTTTTTCGTGAAAGTGTTGTGGCAGGCCCGGACTGGTACCATCATCTCCTTGTACCCCTGGAGTAATTTTAAGGGAAGAAGAGGAGGTTGTTATGGCTATCCGTTGCAGCGTTAGGTTTTTGGGCAGCTTTCTGTCATCTGCTTTTGGAAGATCAAATGGAGGTATAAGAAGAAGAGCAATGGCACAGGTGTCACCTACGTGCGTCTGCAGCCAGAGGCGAGAGGCAGCATAGTGAGTTCGTTCCGCTGCAGGTCTCTCGCGTGCGGTGGCCAGAGGTTTCTGCAGACTCCAGCCTGGCACTGACTGGTGCCAGTACTCATCGTCCAAGTTCTGCATCAGCTTTGTCGAACTGGAAGTCTCTAATTTCACGTTCCCACAAGATGACCCCGTACTTGCCATTTCCTTTCATGGTGGTTCAAATTGTAGGGAAGGGCTGCACGGTTGTTCAGCGCTGTTGCTGCCAATGTTCATTAGACAAATAAAGCAAATCAATAGCTGAAGAAGAACCCAGCATTTCTGGGGCTGACAAAAGCTTCAAGTTGCAAAATGAAAAAGCCCACAGCAACCAGAACTTGCCCCTCCAGTCCTGCACCTTCCCACAGCCCTGCCAACACATACAGCAAAGAGTTTCAGAGGAGGTATAAGCACTCCTAATTTATGGCACGAGCCAACAGCTCTGCATAGGTGAAGTTTCCTCAATTTTTACAAAGATCTAAAAAAGGATGATCTTGAACTTGTAGGGTTCACAAAATTCATTGCATGCATCCTTGTATTTTTAATGTTGAAAAGGTGTACTTTTATGGAGTTTAAGATTATTTATGGAGTTTAAGATTAATGAGTGTCATTAACCATAATTTCTTAAATTTTTAGGCACAGTCATTTTGGTTTTGCAAACTCTCAGAATCAGATTCAGATGCAAGGACTTTGTTTGTTTAATAACTGTTTGAAGACAAGGTTTTTTGCAAACTCAGGAGTCATGTGCATTCTTACCAGCAGACAGAGCGGTTGGGGGTTTTTAGTTTGTTTATTTTCCCTTTGGAGATTTTTGCTGCTAGAAGGCAAGATCCCCCTTGGATGCACACATCCTCCTGCAGGAAAGGACTGAGCCGTCCCTGCCAGCCTCCTGCCACCGGCGCCTGTGGCTCTGCTCCGCCGGAGGCGCAGCGTGTGCTCCTCGCTCGGGCGAGCCAGCGAGCAAGAGTGGGGCTCCTCGAGGTGGGCACCGTGTGCGTCGCGCCCAGCCTCCTCCTCTGGCGTGGCACGTCCCGCTCGTGACAGCACCCTGCGAGGGTGGCAGAGGGCTCAGAAACAGGGGGTGCCCTGCAGGGACCCCAATGTGGAGCGTGCGTCTGGAACCCAGGAAGGCGACTTGCATCCTCTTCAGACCAGCAGCTGCTGCTTGAGCAGCTTCGCTGGGGTTGGAAGGGAATGTTCTCTAAACGCTGCCTTCTCCGTGAGAGGTGAATCCCGGTTTCTTCTTTGCAATGAAACGGTCGGGACTGGCCATGAGTACTCCCACCTCTTGAGCAACAGCCTTACAGCAGCTTGTTTGTCTCTTGATCCCAAAATAACCCAAAGTGCAGTGTCAACATTTTACTTGCAGGGCTTCAGCAGGGGGACTGGAGGAGCCTTTTGTTTTTGACCAGACCCTTCCTCACTTTTCTGCCATGTTTATATGAATTATTGACAAAAAACTTTTTTTTTTTTTTTTAAATGGAGAATAAACCAAAAGCCATTGCTTCTTAAACCTCTTAGTGGAAACTGCATCTTTAATCCTCAGTTTACTATTGAGATTCCTTTTCCAGTCTGATCCTTCTGGCAGCAAGCTGCCAGGACATCGGGAAGGGCCGACAGTTTCTCTAGTAGGTATTTTTCTGAGAAGAAATTGAAAAAGGTTCTGCTTAATGAATTGCTTTGCCTCTTATGCAATAACATACTAATGTTGTTATGAAGCCTCCAGTGAAGCTGCATCTGATGAGTGATAGGTTTCCAGTTTGATCTTATTTTAGATAGCAGCAAACTGAGGATAAAAAGACTCTTTGTTCCAAGAAGGAGAAAAAAAAAGAAAAAACAAAAAGCCAAAACATCTGGTGAGAAGCTGATGTGCTCAGGACAGCTCTGAAAGAGGTTGATAGGGATGGATTACAACACACAACTTCAATATGTCCTCACAAGTGTTATGTGAAGAGACAAGATAATTCTTCCCTTGTCTAAGATTCTTTTTAAGAGTTTTCTGTTTTTCAGAGACAGGGAAAGAGCATCACAGGGAACTCCCTGTGCGTTTCTCCGTGATCCTTGCAGCTGACCTAGTCTGAAATGAAGGCTTCTTTGAAGATTGATTTATTTGGAGAGTGCTAATTGTAGACCATGTCCTGGCTTCCCTTTGAAGCCTTTCAGAATGGATCATCTCCTTTCTTGGAGCAGAGACCCTGCTCAGAAGCTCTCCGATGGTGGGGCCAGTGCCCAGAGGGAGGATTTTGGTGTCTTCAGTCAGTTCTGCTAGACAGGAGGTCCCTCATGGTTTGTGGTACATGTGGATTTGGCCCTCGTTCTTTCATTCCTTTCTTGAACTGCTGAAAAATATATTTTCTACTGCAAATTACAAAGCATTTCCTACATTGTCCTTAAACACAGGCTTGGATCGTTGCACCCTGTGCTTATTGCTCCTGCGCGAGTCAGGCCCGTGCAGCTCAGGGCAGATCCAGGTCCCGGGTGAGAAGCCGGGGAGCGGAGTGATGGGAAGGGGTGTCTGGAGCAGTGGGTTTGTCCGGAAGGACGCTCCCAAAACCCAAACGAGCAGTGCATGGGTGGAAGTGCTTTTGTGCAGTTTTTTTCAGTAAGAATCAAGTCTGTTGTCAGCATTTGTGACATGTTCTCTGTTCCCTTCCTTTGGGCAGTTTGCCACTGTAACACAGACAGATGACATGAGTATTTTGAGACTGCCATTTCTGAAGGCAGTCTTATCTACTCCCTACTTAATATTTTTCCAGGACACGGAGGTGGCTCTTTCTCCTCTGTTAATTAACTTTTTTTGCCCATGTTAGCCTGCCTTATAAATTCCTCTGACATCAGGGTCTAGGATTAAACAAATTGATACTGCACTTCCAGCGTGCGAGTGTGACACTGAGCTGACAGCCTCGGGACCTGAAGTATTCTGCCACACCAGCAGAGCAAATACGGAGGAAATTCCCGTTCAGCCTCCCCCGCTCCCTGGGAGCCAGGCTCCTGACCACGGCTTCTATCGGTAGGAAGCAGGGCAAAGCCCCCTCACCCGTCGGAGGGTTTCTGCTCCGAGGACGCCAGTTGTGGGATTCCTCAGCAACGCCCGTATCTCCTCGCTCTGGGTCCCAGTTCCGCGGTTGTGCAGTTACAGAGCGGTGATGACCTGGTAGGGAGCCAGCTCCGCTCCGTGCACAGATTAACTTGTTTTATTTGATTAACAGTGTTTTGATAGTTTGCTGAGTCCTGGTAGGAATAAAAAGGTAAGGAGTGGAAAGAGCAAATCTTAGGGATGATCTGGTCTTGCTTTCTCACTTCTGTTGGTGTAATGCTGGTCCAAATGATGAGCCGTGGGAAGAAGTATTTAATGTTTTGCTGTTGTCTCATCTTAAATGCAGGCGTTTTGCTTTAACAGGATAAGCATATTCTCTAGATATTTTTTGCTGTTTGCTGTTTTTATCACTGATGTGGAACGCAGGGCTTGTTTTCTTTATCTGCGACGGAAATGTTGGTTCATCTCAGATAGCAACGAGCGATTTGATCAGCCGTCAGATGGAACGGCGTTACGAAAGCTGCTGACACGGGACAAATTCAGACCTGTGGCCTGTGGCTCAAAGAGACTTTGTGCCCTTGTTTTCAGTCCTGCGAGATGCCCGGCTACTCCCTCAGCAGCAGCAGAAGCGGGTGGGTTGTGCTTGAGCCAGATCCCCCTGGTGTCAGTGAGGCTGGGAGGCAGCAGCCGTGTGCGTGGGGAGGCTGGCATGGGTGAGGCAGGTGAGGCGGCACCTTCCTCCTCCCCGCAGCCCTCGGCGTGAGCCATGACACCACTGCGGTGGCCTTGGGCTGGCTGAGCTTAGCCTGGGTCCTGCTACATAGCGGGTGCCGAGGTCCATGAGGGGGTCCTGCAGGGTGCTGGTGGAGCAGACGGCTTCTCTCTGGCTCTCCTCTCCCCGTTTGCCGTGTTAGGTCCCAGTCTGGCTCAGCCCAGACATCCAGAGAGTCCACAGCGGGGCCAGGCTCCCAGATGTGCCCTGCCACCTCCGCTCCTTGGCGTGAAAGTGCAGGAAAATTGTGAGTGCGACCCTTCTTTGTGACCGCTAGCCCATATTCTGCCCCTGATTTCTTGGCCAGCCCCTACCCCTGTCCCCTCCCACACGTCCTCACCCCGTGGTGTCACCGACACCAGGGAAGAGCAAGGTTCAGTGCATTTTGCTCAAAGTTTGAAGGTTTGCCTTACCATACTTAAAATTCAGGCCTGCTGTGACTCCCCTGACATTATGTGCAAACCGAAGCCAAACAAACCGACATTCCTAATGCATAATCAGAAAATAGAAGATACCGTATTTTGCCGCCAGCTGACTGCAAATCAAAGGAATGGGCCGCGCAGCACTTGTCTGACACCTGCCATTGCAGTATGGGCAGATTCCTGATTTGCAGTCTCCTTAACGGAGCAGCCTGGTAGCCGGGGCAGCGTGGCGGTAGCGGCCGCCGTGAGAGACCAGCCGTCTTACGCACCCCTTACATGAGTACGATGGGGTGTTTGGAAGCGGCTTCTCAGCTGATGTTTCTCAGTGCGTCTAGAAGGAAAAGGCCATGCAGAACTCTTCCTGGGAGGGTGACCCAGGACGCTCTCCTTGTCTGAATGTGTTTTGGGTGCCCCTGTTGCCTCTAGGAGTTGTGTGTGACAAGTCTGGGTTTCAAGGTGGCGTCGCGGTACACTGGTGCCAGAGGCTGTGCCACCGGTTACTTATCAGCATGTGCTAAATCAGGGTCTCTTTAAAGAGATGTATTTCGAGAGACGGGGACGGGAGCACCTGAAGCGGGAAAAGCTGGGAGGCGTAAGGCAGGGGCTTGGCTTTCATTGTGCGACCTCTTTGCAAGGTGTTTTTAACATCTGTACCACCTCCGCGCTCGTTTGGCATCAACTGCAGACACTTCGACATGGATAAAAAAAACTAGAAGAGGGGAGGGGAAAAAAAAAGAAAAAGAAAAAGCCATGGTCTGAATTGCACTGTTTTGTCGTCAGTTCCTGGCTTTGATACTCATTAGCCTGGATGGGATCTGGGTGTGGGGAGGGAGAGGCCGGCGAGTGGGGGTGCCTCCCGGGGGCAGTGGGAGAGGACTGGAGCTCTTGGCTGGCTGCACCGGGCTGGGGGCTGCATCCCGGCGTCCCTCTTGTGCAGGGGGTGGGCATCAGCCAGCCTCATCTCCTGAGACACGTCCCCCCAGAAAGCCCCGAGGAGGGTTTGGGCTGTAGTGTCCTGGTGAGAGGGACAGGGGCAGCCGGGGCTCAGTCTTGGAGCGTGAGATGAGGTTTTGGAGCAGCTTGGAGAGTGAGCGGGAGGAGAGTTACAAATACGAGGGAAGAATCATGACGGATTTATCACAGCCTGAAATGAATTAACCTCTGGGAGGAATGATTTTATAATAATTTGCATTTAGATACTCTGACACATCCAAATAACCCCAAACCTTCTGCAAACACTGTAATGAATTCAACCCCCGATGTCTAGGGAGAGGGAGAGAAATAGCACCATTTACATGGGTAAAGGAGCCGGGGACTCTCCTCCCGGGGCTGTGTTTTCCACGCCTGGGACTGTTCTTCCCCGCTCTTCGTGGCCGCGGAGTCTGGCGGTGGGGTCAAACGCAGCGGCAGTGGGTGGCCGGGGCGCCTTTCTGAGCTCAGGGAGCCGAGATGCTGCCGCCCCGGTGCGTTACGCCACACGCCATGGCCCACGGCGGCTCCCGGCACAGCCCATGGCCGAGGGGAGCCTGCGAGGGCCAGGGCAGTGAGGCCGGGAGCAGACGGGGGAAGAAGCTGGGATCTGAGCCCCGTCTCAGCTCGTGTCGGGGGTGGCTGCAGACAGGGTTATTCCCCCTGTGGCACCCTGCCACAAAGCCGCCCGGCTCCATCCCCAAGGGGAAAGTGGTCAAGTGATTTAATATTCAGCACTCTCAAATGTGGTAATGAATTTGATAGCCAAAACGATCTGCTAACCCAGCCGGCTGAGAGGGTATTTGAAGGGCGATCCAAGCCCGTAGCCAGGCAGCATGATATTTTCTTGTCATCAGCCTCCTGCCTATTCCTTTCCACTCCAGGGCAGTTAATCATAAATGAGATATTTTTTCGATGCTGTTTTCATGCATATTCTGCCCTATCTCCATTTCCAAGAGACCGTGAAGCCGGTGGGTCACGTCCCACCCCAATTTCAGCAGCCATGGCAGGAGGGCCGGCTCTTCCAAGGGAGACCCAGATCGAACCCTGTATTTTGGCTGCCGAAGGCTTGGGCAAGCTGAGGGTTTTCTGAAGGGAAGCTGAGCGCCCCAAAGTACGTCTTCTCTTACTCACACACGTGTCCTGAGGGCGCAGGCAGTGCAGAGCTGGTGTTAGCCCAGCCGTTGGATGGAGCCTGGGAACCTCCACGCTCCGCTGCCAGACCTGCAGGGTTGCAAGTCGAGGGCTGGGGGGAGATCGCCGGGTTTCGGTTACGGACTCATACAGGATAGCATAATTCTCTTTGCACCTAACCCAGAGCCGGCCTGAGTCCCCAGTAGCCTGTCTTCCTTCTCTTCAAGGACATGTGGAGCCACCCCTCTGCTCGCTGCGGGTTCGCCTCCTGCCCCGCTCGCTCCCTTTTCTGCAGAGCTCTGCCAGGGGCCGGGATCACGCGCTCCCGGGGCAGCGTGTCAGAGGTGTCTCTGCCGCAGCAGCGGAGAGGAGGATGCACGCTGCATCTTGCGGGTTTACTCCTTGTAAAACACCTCCATCTCTCTTTGTAGATAGCTGTGGATAATTTATAGCACTGCTTCAGCAATGTTAAGGGCCAGTTAGCAAACAAACGAACTTTGAAATACAAGGAGAGCAAAAATACAGTCTAGAGTGCATTTATTTGGGAGTCAATAAAAGAAGGTTAAACAATAATAGCAAACATTTCCAGGGTGGGTCAGGTTAAAAAGCACAGACAGCGAAGCGTTTGCATCGTGCTCTAAGATTGTTTTGCCCGCACTGAGTTTGAATTACACAGCCTCAGAGAGGCCGGGCACTCCAGCCTGGCATGTCCGGAGGGCACCGAGGGGTGGCGTGGAAGGAGGCACACAGCAATAAAACAATTGCCAGCGAAATTTGGTCTCCTCAGAAATTCTGTGGCAGCAGAAATTGGTCAGAAGAGGCTGGACAAGGAGAAAGTTTTTAATTAGCTGTGATGGGAAACAAAGCTGTGTCTTGTCAAAAAATTGTAGCTCCCTTTTTCTGCCTCTGTCACATGTCAGTAATTCTCACGATGATTTTCTGGTACAAATGCAGCTTTACAGAACTGAGCTCAGGGAAAACTTTTTTGAGCTTTTTTTTTTTTCAGTGGTGCCCAGTGACAGGACAAGAGGTAACAGGCACAAACTTGACCGTAGGAAGTCCCGTCTGAACATGAGGAGGAACTTCTTCGCTTGGAGGCTGGCAGAGCCCTGGCACAGGCTGCCCACAGAGGTGGTGGAGTCTCCGGCTCTGGAGACATTCCCAACCCGCCTGGACGCCACCCTGTGCCCCCTGCTCTGGGTGACCCTGCTCTGGCAGGGGGTTGGACCAGATGCTCCAGAGGTCCCTGCCAGCCCCGGGGACTCTGTGGTTAATGAGTTGCAACACTCTGGTTGATGAAGGAAGGGGAGGCTTAGCAGGCACTGTAACTGGAATTGCATTTGGTACGGCAAGCGTCCAGCCATGGGATGTTTGTATTTGACTCTTAATTTTTATATTGAAGCAAGTTGCTTCTGTTCTTCTTGTTTTGACAGCATGGCACAGTGGTGCCTGGGTGCTCCTGGGGACTAGGAGGGGGGTCCTGTGGGACGTGGGAGCCCATGGGACATGCCACCCTCCCTGCTGCCCCTCTCAGGTGGGAGTAAGGCACGAGCCTGATGATGGGAGTTGCTCTCCCGGGAGAGGTGGTGAGCAGCAGTTCCCATCTCAGGGGCAGGAGAGCTGCTGTCGGTGCGACTGCACGCGATAACCTGTTTTCCAAGGGCAGGCTCACCCTTGCTCCAGCGCTGTCCGGGAACAGGGACCCGAGGGCCAGCAAAATGCAAACTCATCCTGAGTGGCTTCTGCCTGAAATACATCAGCTGCAGAGCACGCCTGTCAAAGTCGCTCTTAGTCAGGCTGCTAATGACCTGGCGTTCACAAGGGTGGGACACGTGCCCAGTTTCAAAGACCCTTTAGCCTAAGGCACCCTTTTGCCAAGGGCTCTACACTGGAAATAGCTAAGGACTTCAGTGGGGAGCTCCGGAGGAATGTACAGGTTCAGGATTTGAGGCTGTTGAGACACACAAGATAAAACACAATTTTAAATATATGTTTCAGCTCAACTATGACGTTAAGATAGCAGTCCTGTAAAACTGCCAGAAGGATCATTGGCAATCCCCATCAAATTATGTTAAGCATGGTAACTTCATTTTACTTGGTTTATCTCAGTGTGTGCGTGGAACAAGGTGGGTTTTATTCTTTACCAAAAAAAAAAAAAAAAAAATAGCCCTGATGTTTGTTTTCATTCGGGTGGATTCTTATTGCTGGGTAAGGAGAAACGTAGGGTGTGTTTGCGGGTGGATGTGTCTTTGTTTGTAAGGATTCATAAAAACTTAAGCAATTATTTTTAAAACGGTGCTGACTCTGCCTATGCAAACGCTTGCTTCTCCACAATAAAGAGGTGGCAGGAGGCAGGAGGAGCTCCCGTCCTGGAGAACTTTTCGCTTTGAGTGCCGAGTCCTCTTACCTTTCCTGTCCTTCCCCACAGCCAAGGGCGTGTTCAATCCCTGATTGTCATAGCAACCCTTGTTTGGGTGGTCTCGTCTCTTTCTGGGAGAGAAATTTCTTACTGAAAAAGTAGTAAATGGACAGGTTTCAAAATGTGCGGAAGGGAATTAGTCACCCAAATTCCACTGGCATTCAGCGTGTCTCAGGCTTTTGAAAAGTGCTCACTAGACTCACCTCTGCTTACGGAGGCGCCTTCTCAGGATAGTCTGGGGGGTGAGGGGCTGGAGTTGGTTAAGGAGGGGAAGCGCTTTGGAGTCGAGTGGTTTTTTTCTCAACAAAGTAGTTTCAAACAGTTGTTCTAATATACACCTTAAGTCTAATGAGGACGATTAATGTGTCATTTAATCAAAGACTTTCATGTCTTCTGGGATTCTAGGCAGAGCTGGATTCTAGGGCAGACTTTGAGCAGGAGACACGTGTATTTCCCTTCTCCTCGCCCCACACGTGAACTTTATCTCCTTCAGTTGTCCTTCCCTCACGGTCAGCAGGGAGACAAGTTGTACCTGCATTCGCACCAACCACTGTGCTAATGTAGGGTAACTCAAATTCGGGGGTAAACACATAAAGCCTGATGCGGTCCAGGTTACTAGGGAGCTGGAATACTGTTATGCTGAGGTTGTTTGGGATGAAATCCTTCATTTTCCAGACCTGACCGTTCGACTACATTTTCTCTTGTTCTAGGGGAGCACCTGCGAATCTGCCCGCAAGGCTACACCTGCTGCACCAGCGAGATGGAGGAGAACTTTGCAAACAAAAGCCGAAGTGAATTTGAAGCCATGATGAAAGAGGCAGGGCGCGCCGTGCAGGCGACCCTAACAGCGCAGCACAGGAGCTTTGACAGTAAGTGAACCTGCTCGGATCCCCTGGATCCCCTTCCCCTGCTCAGGATCCAGTCGCTGCTTGACTTCCCAAGCGCTGCTTGAGGGATTTGTGTTCCTCTTGCGCTTTCCTCTGCATCTTGCTCAACAGCACGCGTGACGTGTTGACCTTCAACAGGAGTCGTACCTCTGGCAGTGTCTTTTGAGAGTCATTTTGAGAACTCCCCTTCAGTGAAGCCATTGCAGGAGGCTGGCGGGCGCTCGTACCAACACCTTGTGTACCTTGGCACCCACACAGCTTTTACAAGCGTGGCGTAATGGGGTCTTACTGCAGCGACACAGCATTTGAGGTCGTGATGTAAAACTTGGCCCTGTGCCTTGAGCTCAAAATTGAAGAATATGGCGAAGGTGGCTGGGTAGCCCTCGGTAGATGGAGAGGTTTTAAGGAGACATGGATTATTTTTTTTAGTCCTTTCCATGTAGATTGCAAATGAAAAGGAGGTTGGTTCACATTACTTTCAGCTTCATACAAACATCAGGAAGCGTTGTACAGCAGCGAAGGTCTCAGAGACTGTGGCATGTAGGGCGTTGCGGATGAACATACTCTCCAAAGTACAGCATCCCTCCTAATGCACTAAGCAAAGGCTGAGGATGGCTCTCTTACTTTTATTGTTCCCCAAAGAATCCATTTTGCAGTGCACAGTAAGCCTCAAGGTCTGAAGGCCACTGGAAATAAATGGTTTATTGGCAAAATTGAGATGACCTATGATTCAGAAACTGTATCCATTATCAGATTTTGAAGCAGGTCAGACATTGAGAGTCACAGTCCTCCTAACTTTATCAACAGTCATCATGTGGAGTTACCGTGAAAAGGAGTTGGGGAAAGAAACTGTAATAGCTGGAAAGGTGGAACTGGAAATCTCAAGCATTAAATAATAGATCTAAAGAAATAAGCCTGACCTTCAGGGGGCCAATAACCAAGATTAAGTGCTTTTCCACTGAATAGAAAGAAAAGGCAGTGCATCTCTGCAAAATGCATTGTAACTGCATGGCCAGGGTTGACCACAGTGAAGGCATTCCTTTAAAAGCTCAAAATTAATTGATTTTCACCTGCCTTAAAAAGTGATAACCAGGGTTTTCCAAGGAGTCTTACAATGCTGGTGGCTCAGACTGATGGCTGAACGGCACCTGAGGTAGCTGCAGCTGAGCGCTCTCGCTGGGCTCTGAAATCCAGCCCCTTGCGGGGGTTAACGCGGGGCATCCACCACCCTGGGCACCCTCTCCCTCCACTGCCCATTGCAGTGTTGGCTGCTCTTTATTTTGGCCAGAGACACTCAAAAAACCATAGCTCTGCATCTGTCAGGGAAGAGTGGAAAACTTGGTGGAAGCTTTGAGGATTATACTGACGAGCAGAAATTGCCTAGTGAACAACTGGTTTGGTAGGAGTGTGATGTTTTGGTGGATTCATAATAAAAACAGTAATAAGAATAATAGTAAGCAAAACCCAGCATATGAAAGGGGGATGCTTGTGTTGAGATGACAGTTAGAGCTGTAAGGGATTTCCTTTTTGTTTTGTTTTGTTCTCCAGCATTTTACAAAAATAGAGCTTGATTTCTGCGGTGCATTCCTGAGTTTCTTTTAAGCATCAAACAAAGTAAGTCTTCAATAAGCTAAGTATTATTTCAAGACCATAATGCACAGATTATTGGTGTTTTTCAGTGAGAATAACCTCACTTGAGCCCGCAAGGCCAGAAGGATGTCTACTGCTTCCATTATACATTTTCAGTTTGCTTAACTACCCTTGCAATCAAGATTGAGTTTATAATTTATGCAAGACATGATTTAAAAATAAAAAATTCATCATATCATGTCGGATTTTCAAGCACAACTTTACCTGTAAGCAGTATTATTATTTTTTCTTTAGCATCAATGGTTTAAAATTGAGGGAGTCTGGCAATGGGGCAATGGAATCACCTCAGCTCCTGAAACAACGCCGTAGAAACCACCCTATTTTCCAGTTAGTGTTATTAATCTCACAGTTAACAAGTTGTTTTACAGGTAGTTCTGCTGAGAGCTGTTCAGTAAATGAATTTTTTAATGTCAGATTGATGAGTTCTAGTCTTTCAGGCACCGGATGCCTGGTTTTGCTGGATTTCCTTGGCAGCAGCTTAGAGTGCAGGGTTTGGGTTGCAGAAGCATGGATGTGCCGCTTGTCTTCATATCGGTGATCTGGTTTGGCCGTAGGAGGACGCAGTGGGAGAGGCTCTGCTGGATGGGGATGTCCAACCCTTTCTTGTAGTATTTGCAGCCTGGAGATCAGGTTATTCATATATTCTCTGCTAGCAGGTGTGACAGATTGAATTTTAGGCCTGGAGCTCTTTTTATATAGATTCATCACAACAGATCTTGCTTTTGTAATCTCACCGCTGATCATGGCAATAGTCTCCACTTGTACATTGCCCTGAAGCTCCAGCTAGAAAATAGCAAGGCCACAGCAATCTGCCTCTGAAGTAATATTCTCCATGCTAGTGTTCAGCATTTTGCTTTGGAGAATAATTCATCCTTGCAGGTTGTGATCTGTAACACCCTAAATTGTTAGAGCGCCTTTATTCCAAGCTACGGCTTTGTCCCGTTGCAAGGAATTCGAATTTGTTTGTCTCGCTTGGGGCAGACACTTCGTGGGCAAAAGGAGAGTGTCCTTATCTTGTACAAAGTATTTTTAGAGGAAATAGATGTATGAAATACAGTTGACATGCGATAGGTGTATATTCAAAAGTGAGATACGTGCAATAGGATCCTATGGCTTAAGTCCTCTCTCTGCGTAGCAGGGGACACGTGCCTTCTGGGGTGCCCTTCCTCCAGGATCTGCCAGGGCTAAATTTAAAGTTTAACAGCCTGCAGTACTGCTCACTGCTGCATTTGTTGGTTTGCTTTAGTTTACTCCTGTTAGCAGGATTTGGAGGCTTCGGATCCAAGACACATACGTGGTCATTGGCTTGCTGTTAACCTTTTAGCTGAAAAGGTAGTATTTTGCTCACCAACCAATTGGTTTTAATTTTAAAAAAGGGGGGGAAAAAAAAAAAAGACCATGAGTGGTGGGAGCACATGCTTTTGATAAGTCAGTGTTAGGGGGGACGCTGAGGTTGGAGTAGCGGTATGGCATTAGCAGGATTGTACACACAAATTCTCTATAATCCCTGCTCTTGGTCGGGCAGGGAGGGGGGATGTGAGTTACCTGGGTGGATGGCCTGCGCTGGGGACGTGCTGGAGCGTGCGAGGTTGGTTTTGGTCAGAGTTTATTTGCCTGAAAAACTGTACATACCCCGTACTTTAAAAGAAAAACGTGAATAATGAAAGTGAAAACAAGATAGGGAGCTGGGACAGTCTCTGCTGGGACTGGTGCTGAGTGTTGTTTTAAAGATGCTACCAACACCGTGGGTGCCTCGGCGATTTTGATTGCAGAAGGTACTTGTTTTCAAACCAGTATCATCTCAATGGATGGGAAATATTCAGTGTCTGTTGTTATAAAATGAAATACTTGGACAAGGAAATTTGTTCAAGCAGATGGTTTCAAGAAAGGGATGCGAGCTGCCTGTTGCCCCCTCTGCCGGCTGCAGAACGGGAGTCAGCCAGTGAAGTGCTTTGGTTCTTGAATTGTGCTGGGAGCAAGTTGTAAACGTGGGGCAGCTCTGGGGGAGATTCCTTGAGAAAAGGAGCTTTTTTTTGCGTATCACACAACTGTATGTCAGTGCTGCCCAAAGTCACGGGACTCCTGTCCTTCCCTGTGAAACCTGTGCCTCCATACTCTGTTACAGAGATGAGTCTGGACAAAAGCTTTGGACCCTGCGGGCAGGGCTAGAGGAGTGATTTGTGACGCCTGTCCGGGGCGGCTGCGTCCGGAGCCGGCGCAGCCTGGGGTGGCAGCAGGGCTGGGGGCGGAAAGAGAGGGAGCAGGAGCCAGCGGTGCTCGGCGTGACAGCGAGGGGCTGCGAGCAGCAAGGAACAAGGCTGGTTTTCTAGTCTTGATGAAAGCTTACTTGCTGAGAGTCTAATCCTTGTCTGTCTCTCTCTCTTCTTTCCTCTTTCCCCCCACTTAAATCACTTTTTAATAATACCGCAATGTTGTGCCGGTCTTTCCCTCCCGATCATTTTGGTACACTTAGCAAGCGCTCCCTGGGTGACTGCTGACCTTTAGCTGTGAGCCAGGAAATCTGTCCTTTCAGAATTGTTTCATGTTTTCAGGAAATATCAACAAGCCAAACGAAAGACCTGAGCTGCTACTCCACACTGCGCAGTCTAGAAACTATTTGTAGCTCTCATAAATTCTGGAATTCTTTAAGGTGCGGCAATCCAATGCAGATTAAAAATTACGTATTTTGTAGGGCGCTGCTCATTGGCAAGTTGATGTCATGTAAAAGCTTTCATAATGTCCAATGTTGGTAGCTGGAAATGGCATATGCTGAAGCACAGACCACGCAGATAATGAACATTATTTAAGAGTTAGTTTTAGACAGTTACATATTTCGTACGAAGATGAATCATAGTTTTAAATGTTACAAGGTGGGGAATGTCCTAGAAGCTGTTGCACATGGATGGTTAAAATTTTAGAGATTTCTAAAGGCCTCCTTTAAAATTCAACCCAATGTGTCTTTGTCAAAGGAACTGACTTATTTAACCCACAGCACCGAGGGTTTCAGCCCCTAAAAGGACAGTTTGGGGAGAGCAGCATATATACATGTATTTATTTTGGTACACTGTGGGTGCTTAAGGAAGCTGGTCAGGAGGCTGTGGAATAAACCCAGCAGGCAAAGCTCTGTCCTACCCTGCTGGCTTTAAACCCAGACTATAAAATCCGTACCTGAATCAGAATTTTGCAAGTGTGTTTTTTAATTGACGATGCTAATGTAAACCAAGCTCTGCCAGGCAGAAGTGGTAAAGTATCCGAATTTGGTGGCCCACGCACCAAAAGGTGCCTTGTGAGAGATGTGGGACTGCTCTGTGCAGAAGATGACTGAAGCAATGACTCGCTGGGCCAGGGGACTGCAGCGCCTGCGTCCCCAAACCCCCTGCCCCAGCACGGCCACTCCGCGCCCCCGCGTCCCACTGCCACCGCTCTCCGCTCTGGCTGTTCCGCGGAGGCTTTGCGGGGTTTGGGTCTGGGGAGGTGCTGTCTAAAAGACACTGTGTTTTATGTAGAAACAGGAAAGAAATTTTCCAGGGGCTGGTTGTGCCTCAAAATATGGAAATGCTGTTGCGTTTTGAAACAAGTTCCTTTGTTTTCAAAGGTTGTGGAAGGGAGCGCGTCTGGAGGCAGCAGTGTCCCCCTGGCAGTCCCAGCCTGCGCTTGGCCACCCGCCGCCCCTGGCATCCCACCGGCTGCTCCCTGGAGTCCAGCCTTTGCCTTTGGACTTTAAATACACGGCTTTTGATCCACAAGCCCCTAATTAGCCAGGGATGCTCTTTTTTGTGGTAGCTCCCCGTGCTGGGGCTCTGCCCCTGGAATGGCGGTGTGTGGCCCCAGTTGGTGGCCTTGGCCGCGGGCTCAGCTCTGCGGGAGAGCGCAGGGCAGACGGGAGGCGGCAGCGGGTCCCAGCGCCCTGCAGGGCAGCGGGCTCAGCCCTGCCTGCGGGCACGCGGCAGGGGCACGGGGGTGACTCTGCCTTTCCAAGCATCGCTCTGTGTTGGCCTTCTGCGCGTCTGGTTAACTGAACGTCATAGAACCATGGAGCGGTTTGGGTTGGAAGGGACCTTAAAGACCATCTCGTTCCAACCCCCCTGCCCTGGGCAGGGACACCTCCCACCCGACCAGGTTGCTCAACCTGGCCTTGAACCTCCAGGGGTGGGGCAGCCACAGCTTCCCTGGGCAACCTGTGCCAGTGCCTCACCGCCCTCAGAGCGAAACATTTCTTCCCGAGATCTAATCCAAATCTTCTCTCTTCCCGTTTGAAGCCAGGAAGGAAAGAGGAGGACAAGAAACCCGTGAGTCAGGTTTTTCTGCTAAGTAAGCATTCGTCACCCGCACTGTATTTCTCTGACAGGCCAGGGGTACCCTGCTTGGCAAAACTGCGCTAGTCAAAGCACCGTTAATTGTTTTGTGCCCCGTCCTGCACGGCGCTTGGGCAGCATGGAAGACCAGCTCTTCCCCAGCTTTGCATCTGGAACACGTTATCAAAAGTGCTTGTAGGAGGGGCTATCAAAGATTATTCCAGTTGGGGCTGGTTTGGGTATGAGGGAGAACATCCTTTAACCTGCAAATAAAAAAGCAGGGTCCCCAGGCAGATCCAGGACGGAGAAACAAATAAGGGGGTTCCCTTGGAGGCCTCCTTAGGAGGAAGGCAGTGAGCACCCATGGTCGCTCCTTCCTTCTTTCCCCCAAGGAACCACCTTAAGCAGACCCCGGCGGGAGGGATGGTAGTCCCCGTCACTGCCCTGCAATCATGCTGGGCAGAAAGAAGGCACTTTCATGTGTGGCGCGGAGCATCTCATTCGGTATTTATGGTTTCCTGGAATGGGGTGCGGCGTCTGCTGAGGCGCATTCCTGGGCTCAGCAAGATGGATCCTGACAGGCAGCTGCCTCGGGGAGCAAACGCTCAGGCTCACCTGTAACAGCTCCAGCACCTGGAGTTTCCTCTCCCCTTACAGCCACTTCTCTGCACATTTGATCTGCAGGGCTCCGTTCCGTGCTGCAGGGTATATTGCCATGTACGTGCAGCACTTTGTTTAACAGATGGCATAGGCACAATATTCTCTTTTACAGAAAGAAAAGAGAATAAAATGGAGGCAGCGGCAGCGGTGGGGATGAGAGCAGTGCACTGGGGTGCCTTCTGCCAGGGCCTGCACACCCCGAAGAGACGAGCTGCTTCATCCCTGCAGAAGTCAGATTAGATAGAAAAGGTAGATCAGGCATCTCGGTTTCAGCAGTTGTCACCGTGTTTTGTCACACACTCAGAAAAAGCTGCCTCCGAGTGCTCAGAGAACAGTGAAATGTGCATCTGCTTGGGGACATAAAAGAAAGCACCTGCTCTCCTGAGACACTGGATGACACAGGCGTCTTTTGCAAGAAATTGGTGATGTCCAGATAGTAATTTCAGAAGGAATCGTTGGCAGAGTTTATTTTAACGTTCAGGAGTCAATGCACGAACCTCTTTGAAACCCTCTGATTTCACAGAGGAAGCGGCCAGGGTTCTGTGAGAGGGGCTGGCCGTGGCCGCGGGCGAGTGAAGAAGCAGGACAGCCGGAGGTGAGCACCCCCGCGCACCCGCCGGGCGGCCGGAGGCAGGGCAGAGCAGCCGAACGGGGGCGAGCGGCGAAACGGGAGGCAAACAGCGCAGGTTCCCCTGTGTGGGTCTTCTGCAGAGCCTGTGTCTTGAACCAGTTTACACCCAACCATCTTCCAGCTAGTTTACTGGTTTCCACGGGAAGCAGTTTTCACTCGTCAGCTCTCTGGTGCTCAGTGTTTCTCGTAGGAGGAAAATACTAGGATTTCCTGGGCTACTCTCTCTGCAAAGAAATGTAGGTGCTCGGAATCGACTCCCGAGTTGGTAATTCCCCCCCCAGCTTGGCGTTTGCGAAGAATTCCTAGCCGGGTGCTGCAGTAATTTGGGAGCATGAGGGGCTCCGGAGGCAAGGTGCTGTCCCTGCTTACAGATCAGCATGCGCAATGAGCTTGAATCTACGCTACTGAAATATGTGGCATGTCCTGACAGGGGAGGTTGTTATTTTGAGTGCTTTGAGATGTCTGTTCTCATTTGAGATGACAGAAGCACTTTGTTCTCTCTCACCAGCAGCACTCGCAGCACACTGTTGATTCGGCTTTATTAGCTCTTGGCATCGAAGGAGCACGTCCATGGAGCCAAGGAGCTTCTTGTTACCGTAATGCGCTGCAGGGCATCCTGCCTGTCGGAGGCTCAACCTGTGGTCCAAGGACTTTGTTTAAAAACAAAAAAAACCCAGCAAAAGCTCTAGGTTTGGGTGAGTGGAGTATGGAGGGAAGTGACAAGTGGAAGGTCATACGACAGGTTTGTGCTAGAGGTGGGAACAGAGCCCACGTCCCCCGGCTTTGGCTAAGGCGCAGGAGTACTGGAAGTCCTTGTAGTCCATAAAATGCAGCAATCTTCTTCCGGTAAGAGAACAAAATACATCGTGTCACCCCGTGCCTTACGGGCATTTCTCAACGAAGTCCTTTGAAAGCATTCCTTCTCATGCCCCCCCTCCTAGGAGTGAACAGGCACTGGCTCTAAATGCTCCTCGGGTCATTGGTACGAGTGGGTTTTTGTGTAATGCCCCTTCCAAAGTGGAAGTAGTGATCAAAGCTGAGAGGGAGGTCTGCAGACAACTTGTATAAACGAGGGTAAGGATATAACAAGAGGTTTTTGGCACCTGGTAACCTGCGTGATGAGGGGAGTTGGGCTGATGTTCAGTGTGGCATGAGTACCAGTGGGAGGTTGAAGGTGCTCCGTGCCTATGAAAACAAGGCTGAGAACTGATCTTTCTACAGGGACAGTCAAAGATAATCCCTCTTTGGGGTGGAAAGAGGCCAAATGTTCCACTGACAAACATTTCGCCTTCATATTTGTCATGGCTGGTCAAGGATGCCTCCCTTCTCCCCCACTTTTCCATTCTTGTTTAATTGCCTCCTTTCAGACCAACACAGTTTTGAATTTAAAAGCACAGTTAACACGGTCTAATATGTGCAGAGCTTTTTCCAGTGCTTCACTTCCTTTCCAGGTTGTCAGGGTATTTTGATTGTATTTCTTGTATTTTCTGAAATTAGCCAGGTTAGAGGGAAAGAAAACTCTCATTTTACCCAGCAGTTTGTAGCTACTTCTGAAGAAACCGGGTAGTGTTAAGTCATTCTCATTAAACCTGCAGATTTGGCCAAGGCACCGATGAGCTGGGTTTGTTTAACTGTGAAGAGAAATAGAAATGAGAAAACCCAGCTTTCCCAGGTCTCTGAAGCACCTTTTTGATTACCTAGCTTTATTTTTGCATGTAATGCTGGAGCTGTTGTCTGCATTTGTGGTAGCAACATCTCCAAGAGGGATACATACATTTTCACGTTGATTGCTGCACCTGCTGCTTAAAAACAACGCCCATAATCTCCTTCCCTGGCTCAGCCTGCAAGAGCTGCCAAATGATACTCTGAAACAAAATTAAACAAAACAGGAAAAATTATCGTAAAGAGAACCACGGAAATTGCAGTTTCCTCATAGGCAATTTTTCTTACGAAAAGAATGAGGGTTGTGATTTTATTTTTTTTTTTTTAGAATAGTACAGTAAAGAGTGAGAATTGTTGAAACTTGGAGGTGTTGATTAAGGGAGGAGGACAAATACATAGAAAAATATATATGTGCGTGTAGGTATGTAGACAGGTGTGCGTATTTCCATTGAAATAGGGCAAGCGCAAATTTCCGGAATTGCTGTATTCTTTATAGGTGTCACTGGGGATGAATATTATAATATATTTACATGTCAGGAGGTAACAAGCGTGTTAATTTGACTTGGGAATGCCACAAATATCTAGTTAAATGTGAATGCTAAATTGTGGTCTCCAGCTGTTCTTAAACAGAAATGAAGGAGAAGGCAGATACAGGAAGAGGAGCAGCTTCGCTGTGAGTACTGGGGGCTTCCGTCTCACGGTTTCCCCTTCCAGCAGGGCTTTGCCAGCAACGCGCTGCTGAGCGCCCCGGTGGCGGCTGTCTCTGCTCTGCGGTTTCCCAAGCTGTGTGGCGATGATAAAAATAAATAAACAACCTCCGACACCCCCAGCCTCCCTCCCCAAAAGCCCGAGGCAGCTGCGAGCTGGGGATCAGACTGTCAGTTCGTCAGGAGCTGGGGAAATACTGTTTGTTACCATTTGAGTATCGAGTCCGGATGCCGCTTTTAGCAGGCTGGAGATAATTGCGCGGCTTCCTACAGCCCCAGCAGTATAGCGATTCACTGGTAAAATGCAACCTCTGTTTTAATGCTGCTAAAAATGAATAAATTGGTCCTCAAGGACTAATGAATGCCAATAAAAGTATTGCATGGCAGCATGTAGTAAACTTGTCTTGGGGAAATGGCTGGAATTTACTTTCCTGAGAGCGGGATTTCGACTCTCTTCTAGTGTGCCCGTCTGTGCCTGCGGCTCTGCCCCTGCCCTCCTTGGCCTGGGGAAAAGCAAGGGCTTAGGTGGACATACCCAAGAATAATATATATCTATAATTTGTTTGCTTTGTGCTTTATTTGTGACATCTGAGGGCAGAAGAAAAGCATCCTCTTTGTCTTGATTTGGTGTAAATCAAAGACTTGCCTGTGTCTTTGCCGTGCAGATTTGGCTCCCAGTAGTGGTAGAGATGTGGCGTTCCTGCTGCTCCAGCGCTCACCGCTTTGGCTGGCATGGAGAGCCCGGCAGCACCGGCTGATCCTCCTCCCCCCTTTCAAACGACTAGGAAGGCCACGTGGTTGGCTGCACCCATCCCAAAACCAGCCCGTGTTTTACATGTTGGGCATGTATTTGTGCAGCTCAGAGAAATCACGGCTCTTTCAAACCTGCGTTTTGTCCAGCTTTGAAGGAGCTCTTTGAGAGGAATATGATCGCTCTTGTTTCTGCCAGATTGGGCATCCTCCGCGTGTTGCGTCTGTCGCAGCGGTTTGTAGTCAGGTTGGAGGGGACGCGGTTGAGCTGAGCCAGGCGAGCTGTCCTCTCATCCCCTCGCCAAGTCACGGTGGAGCCCAGCCCGGTGGCGCGTTTGCCTTCCTGGTAGTGCCCGATCTGTCACCACCAGGTCCCCAAACTGGTACACAGATAGCCTCTGTTTGGCCATGGCTGCTGTGTGAAACAGGCAAGAAACAAGGAGCATTTTCATGTTTGCAGAGTCTGTCGCAAAAAAGCAAGGTGGCAAAAGACTAGAACTGAGATTTCTTGTGCAGTCTTAATTTGCTCCTCCCTCTCGGGCACAAATACGCTATTCATATTCACTCTCTAATGATGTGATCTGAGACTTTTTCTTTTTCTCACAGGCCCCTTGCTGGGCATATGATAGACGATGTCTGCTGAATCATCATCCTTCGTTGTGCAGCGTGGTGCATTATTTACTGTACAGCAGCCAACTCCTGCACTCAGTACATAATTATTAATTTCCTCATAGGCTAATTAAAGATTGTATCGTAATGCACGTGCATCAGGGAGTTGAATTGAGGTTTCACCGGCAACTTGAATTTTTTTCCTTTCCCTGAGTATGGCGATGTTTGGCTTTGCAATTATAAGAGAGACTTGACCGCGTGGGTTACAAATGTCATGTGAGGCCCCACTGTTACCCCAGAGATTCCGGTTTGGAGCGTCAAATCGTCAGAGCCAGTCCAGGAGCCCAGCGCTCCGGGAGCCCTCTTTGCGGGGTGCCCAGATGTGTGCAGCTGGCCCAGGAGCCGTGGCCCCGAGCGGAGGGCCGGCCTGCATCCCGCTGCCCCCCGTCGTCACCTCCTCCGAGGAAAAGGGGGAGAAGAAAAGCAAAGGTCGCTGGTACCGCAGCAAAGCCCCGACTCCTGGCCGTAGGCTCAGCCTTAGAAACAGTTCACGTGCTCGGCTGATCTTCTTCCCCAAAATGCATCGTAAAGCGGATCCCCGGCATGGGAGATCTGCCTAAGACACGTAAGGTAAGTTTGTAGGAGGTGTGTAATTACAGGAGCAGAGAAATCCGGGAGCTTTTCAGTCTGCTCATCAGAAATTGGCATCAAGTATTAGTTAGTTAAGTGAAATCTCTAAAGACATCTTTATTTGATTACCCCTTTTTTTTGTCATTGCCTAAAAGAGAGAAAATTGCATATTTAGACAGGAAAAGCTTTAGAGAGGGGTGATCTTTTTATTATATGTTTCTTCGGTGTTTGGCACAGTATGGTTGAGAGCTTCCAGCGCTGTAATAACAGTTATAATAAATGTGCGTTGCCAGTGAAATTGTATTTTTGTACTTCAAGCATCACAGGTGAACTGATACAGAATCAAACTGTTACCTAAAGAAAAAAAAAATAGCCTTTCTTTGTTGGTGCCTTTAAGTTGTGACAAGCATTTCTGTTGGAGAATGTACAAGTGCTTTTTTGCATTTTTAAAGTTAATGCGCAGAAAGTCTTCAGTTGATTAGCAGAGGTCCTGCGTAGGATGGCTGTTTCATTACCAAGAGTTTAAGTGAGCCATAAATATATTTTATGTCCTTGTATGAGTTCAGAGTACCATGAAATATAATTAAAAGATTCTGGGTATTGCATGCATGGAAGCAACATAGGAAATAAACGTTTGACCTTTCTTACCTTTGGTCACCAGTAAGCAATTGCTCTGTATGCTTCCTGCCTACGTTACTTACTGTTTTGGCTTCAAGACAAGAGGAAAATGCCTACTGAGAATGCTGAATGAACACTGACAATTCGATAGTTCTTCAGCAGTTCTTCAGAGAAGATTTTTCTCTTCTCTAGAAGGTGCAGTGGAAAATGCCAAGCTGTTAAGAAGCTAACAATTACCTTTAATTACGCAGACCAGCTTTGGCTATGAATGAGCGAGAGATTTGGAGTCTATTGTTATTTCCTCTTATTTCTGAAAACAAAACAAGAAATGCTAATCGAGACATTTTATACAGTGTTGTCTGAAGCAGTTCCGTTTTATTCCTAGCCAAGGAAAACGCCGTACATGTATCACACCGGAGTAGGATCCGCCTGTGGATTAACAGCCCTGAAGATTTACTGGGAAGCTGACTCACTGAAGAGCCTTTTCTGCAAAACTGAGCCAAGTCTTGACACTGCATAAGTTGATGTAACTGGGTTAGGACATGGCCCAATGATTTTCAGGTTTGCATTGGGGAATGAAGCTGTGACGAGCTATATCATTCTGAAAGAAACCCGGAAAATTAAATACACAGTAACAAATATAAAATTTTATCTCTCGGGGCCAAAGAAAATAGGACAAGCCCTTGTCTGCTTTCCCTGTAGAACAGGGAAAGACACCATTGGTCAGCGGAGCTAACGGAAATGAGTTTACGGGATGTGATTATCTGTTACTTGAGCCTGTAGCTACCGAGCCGAGGGCGCGAGCCTGTAGGGCGCTCAGCCTCCTCCCTGGGGGAGCTGCACGCTTCTCTCACGGCGGTTTGGGGGCGTTTGCGTCCCCCAGGGTGGGTGCTGGTGGGGCTGTGTGTGCAGCCTCCCAGCTGGGACTTCTGTGGTCAGCGATGCTTGTCCCGGTTTCAGGACCGTGGCAATGCCAAGGTCAGTCGTGCTCCTGGAGCGGCTGGAGGTGGCGGTGGCGGCAGCTGGGGATGCTTCCGCTGGAGGTGTCCACGGCAGAGTCAGTAGGCACTCGCCTCCTGCGTCTCCAAAGGGAAGGGAGGAGGTAGCTGCAGCAGGAAATGTGAACTGCGTGCTTTGCTGTAAAGCTGCTCGTCACTGCCCAGATAGCAGCTGCCCCCCGGGGTGTGCCCGGGCGAGCCGAGGGCGGAACACGAGTCACCCCAAGAAATAGTCTCGTCAGACCGAGCTGCCGAGGGAGCAGCCACAGCGACGTTCAGCAGTTGGGGATAAATGTCTCTTGTTGCAGCGTGGGAGCTGGTGGGGCGCAGGGGTGGGGAGGACGTTCCTGCCTCGTCCTGCGCTGGGTGGTGCGGCCAGGCATCCCTCTTGGGGCACCTTTGGCTTCTCCCGGCAACAGGCAGAAACGGGCGCTGCCAAAAACAAGGCTGGTGAGACAAACCGGCCTGTTCTCGCAGCAGCTCTCTCCCCAGGATCTCTGCTCTCTGTTCCTGACTGAGTAGACACGCTCCTAGTCCCCCGGCCCTTCTCACGGAGCGTAAAGCCTCCCTGCCATTTGAACGAGCATGATCTGATCCAGAGGCTGTTGAAATTGCTGGAGGGGCGCTTCCATGGCCACTGCAGTGGACATTGTGTGGAGAAGGTGAAGAAAACACCTCGAGACTTCGGTGTGAAGAAGCTGGAGAGGCTGTTTTAACAGGCTGTCCCTCCTGGGCAGCAGGGCTGAGAATTTTCCTGCTTGGCACGCTCCGCATGTGCAGATCAGAAGGATTTTCTGTGGCCAGTGACTCTGCTTTGAAGATGGGGATAGCTTAACACCGGGAGAATATACGACGAGCCTGGAACCACCACTTGCACCCCCCCATTCAGGGTCCTTCGAGGCACGTTCCTGGCACACGGAAGGGGGATGCTGGCAGCAGCCCTCGGGAGGGAAGCCACAGCAGCAGCAGTCGTGCCTGGACACCTAGGGGCTAGATTGGGCCATATCAGCAACGACAGAAAAGGGATCTTTCTTGCAAACATAAAAAGCACGTTTAAAGGAATTAGGAGTGATGCACAGAAGTCTGTCAGCAGGCACAGTTTAAGGTTTGGTCTTTTTCCATTAAAAAATAAAAAGGATAGTGATTAATTTTCATTAAAAGGACTAAAAAGATTGGAATCCGTGCTGTCGTAAAACTTGCAGATCTCTATTATGTAGCAGATTTTAAAAGGACAGGCATTTGAGATAGCGGGCGATATCTGTGCAAACCACAAGCTGCAATATGAATAAAATGCTTCCCTGCCAGACCCCAGCGATGGGTCGCAGCGTGTTGACTGAGCACTTTCATCAGGGTAATTGGACTGTTTGATATTTGTTGTGTTCCGCACCAGAAGCTTCCCGAGCAAGCCAGGAGGCAGGCAGCCACCGCCAGCATGTTTAAATCTCTCCAGGTCTCCCCTGCAGTCAGAGCGCCACAGTAAATCTCGCTAATTATTTCACTAGAATTTTGTCGTCTTTGTATGTAAACCCAGACCTTTATCTATAGAGTTGCAGATTTAGAGTATTTCGTAGCAGCGTTGAACTGAAAATAGAGTACGTTTTCTCCATACTTCTAGAGATTCCCAATGAACTGAGACAACTTGGAACCCGAAACCGCTTACCCAAAGTTCTTTTTCTTCTGGTAATAGAAATTCACTATGTCAAACTAAGCTGATAAAATACTTCCATTTCAGATAGCTGCAACAGGCAATTTGGGCAAGGAAGCAGTGGCACTTTGAACTCCTATTAAGAATAAAATTATTTTTCATCACTGCCACATTAGCAAGGCGAATACACAAGGAATGATGTGTGATTTCTTATTTACAAGAATTGCTGATTTGGTGAACAAGAGCTGCGTTCGTGCTCCGAGCGACTACCATCGTGACCATGCTAGCGTGTTCATGTCAGCCGAAGCGAACAGTGAAGTCCAAAAACCTGATGCAAGCCTTTGTAAGGGAGTTCTCATCTTCATCCCTCCTACACCTAACGCACCTGCAAACGCAGTTGTTTGTAAGCTTAACACAAACCCTTGGTTTTAACATCCTGGAGTACCTCAAGCCAATATAAAAATCTGCCTAACAGGCTCAAGACACTTTTGCGGGCTAAATAATAAAATATTAGTTAGAGTCTGGAAATAGATTCCACTTTAAGGAATTTAAGTGGTCAATTTCCAGACAAAATTCTGTGGCTTTAAAGTAACGAGCATCAAAGGCTGTCTGTTTTTAAGATGTTGAAAGACGTTGAAAATGTTCAGGTAGTTAGCTTGGATGATTTAATACTTGGCTTAATTTAAATCCTGGAAAGATTGAACTAACGCATATCTTAAGAGGTAATTGCTTTGAGAAAGTGGAAAAATACCGTCCCTTCTTTATGCAAAGCTGTGTCCCTGTGGCAATTAGGACGGAACGGTATTTTGGGGTTACTCTGGGCTCCTTAGTGACCGTGGAGGAAAAAACCATGTCTTCCTGTGGTTGCAGGAAGGAAAAATTTTCCGCCTGCACTGTTCTGGCGAATATGTGGCCGCTGTAGGTCATGGTGCCGCTCCTCAGGAGGGCAGGACGCTTGTGGTTCCCCTCCCGAGGCAGGAGCTGCAGCGTAGCTCCTTGGTTTGGCCACCCCAAGGCGCCTGTGTGAAGCCCAGTTTTGAGACAGCGACTGTTTGTTTCTCGTTATGAAAACGGTGCACTGTTACCTCGCGCCGGAGCGGCTGGCTGTTTGCTTTGGGAAGCGTGGTGTCCGAAATAGATACCGGTGTTCGGCAGCAGCGTATGCTTAGAGCAGTTCCCACGCGTGGGGCACAGGAGCTGCTCCTGTCGTGCCGCCTGGGTGGGTGGTTCGTGCGTGTTGTACCTCAGACCTGGGCAGGGGACTGGCAGACCCCCCAGGAAGGGTGGAAACTCCCTTTTATAGCCCGGCGTGCTGGTAAGGGTGTGCGGGCACAGGCGCTGCACGGCTGCCCAGCCCTCACCCCAGCACGCTCCGCTTCGCAGAAGCGACTGCACAGGGCTTCTGCAGAACAAAGCCAGGTGCAAAGGGCAGTAAAAGTCTATTTGCTGCTCTGTAGGGAAAGAAATCGGGAGTGTTGAGCTAAACAAGAGATTTTCGGTAGTTATTTGTGGACTTTTATGCAGAGCCTTTTGAGAGAAAACTGAGCTGGATTAAAGCGGAGTGTCCCAAAGCGGGTGCAGCCAGTGTACGCCGACAGGTGAAAGCTTTTAGCAAAGATGTGCACAGACAGAAGAGAACGATGACATGATTTTTACCTTATCTAATATCTTTATCCTTTAGCAACATAAGGCTAAATCAAAAAGGAAGAGCTGGTCCAGAAATGAGCCCCTCAGAGACTCTGGAGAGTGGTTCCCTGCTTCATTTAAGATGTCCTTTGTGATTTTGGGGACACAGTGGAGGCTCTGAGCCAGAAAAGCCATGGGGCAGCTAGTCCCATTTATCTCCTTGGCAGGCCCCTAAATATCTCTGATGTTCTGAGGCCGAGACTGTAATAGGACTTTCCCAGCTCCCACAGGTATTATGAAGATCGATAGACTAAAAAGGTGCACACGTCCTTTAGTAACAACAGCCACAGAGGTACCTGAAATGTGCTTTGTTATGCATGGAAGGAGTAGGATAGAGGAAGGATAACATTACGCGTTCAAAACAGAGGTGGGCTCTATTAAAGAGGAGCGGTTGAGAAATAAGCAATAGCCAGGAGAAAACCATGTTAAGAAGCATTTTTATAGACATGTCTTTGCCTCGTTTTTCTTTTCTCTCGCTTCTCTTTATTCCAAGATTAAAATGAATGACTGTTTCTTTTCAGAAAGCCCTGAACCCAAAAATTAGACTAAAAACTTGCCTGCGTATACTGAGGGAGAAGATAAGTACATCATCATGACACCAAGAGGTAATTTCCAGCGCTAGATGGTCCCCCATTTGTAAATGGTCATCCTTCAAAGCCATTCACTTACTGCGCTTGCCATGATTGTCCGGGTTACTGGAATTTTACAGCACAGAAATATTGGTTCTTCTCCGTCTAATTTCAGAGCAGTGTAACAGAGGTAACGTACTCGCCGCTGTCATTGCTTGGTATTCCGCAGACCCACCAAAACCAAGGAGCGTTTGAAGGGAGGCTCAGGATGGTCCGAGACCGGCACAGTAATTAACAATTTAAAGACATTTCCTAGGCTTTGAAGTGCTTGCGGTGATGGCATTTGTAGATGGATTTCACTCAACATAAGCATGCTGGGAAGATGAAACTGCAAATCACCAGGAAATAAAGCTTTGCTATATTCTTAATGTTTTAAGGATATTTTGGGTTAAAAGGCTGACAAACTCTTGCATGAGGAAGGAAATTGTAAGCAGTCAGACCTCTTCACACAGCGGTGCTTCATGGGACGCTTTTCTGTCTTGCTTCCGTGTACTCTGAGAAATAGTAAAATGAAGAAGACGTTAAATTTAGCATTAATTTTGGAAACAAAACCAAGGGGAATTTAATATTTTCATATACATTCACTTTCGGCAGCTGTTCAGCCCGATGTAAATTATATACAATTCCATCACACTGTAGCCTTATAAAATGGAGTTGTATGCAAAGATTTGCAAAGCATCCACTGCACAGGCTGTATAGAGTTTTTCTTAATAGATGCAGAAATCAAGCCACAGTGAAGGTGTCAAAAACCAGCCCTTGAAATATTTCCTCTTCCAGCTTGGAAAGTAATAATATGTCTACTGCTGCTAAGCCCGAGCCTGGCGAATATTTTTCTGTCATTAAAATCAGCATTTCCCAATGCTATTTCCTTCCTGTCACACCAAGTATTGGGCTATAATTCTCCCCGCTGCTGCTTTTGTTTGTGAGCGGGTGGAGGGGTCTAGACGGACCGTGGTTTCGACCCTCGTAGCTCTCGTGTCCTGGAAGGGCACAGGTTTGCTATGGACGATGCGGTGGTGGTGTCTCTTTCACTGCTCATTTGAGGCTGTACGTGTTTGCTGTTGTAAATAGCCCCTTGGAGCTGGTGGGAGTAGTTGTGTGCTTAAGGCAAACAAAGTTTGACCTTAAAATAACATAATAGCAAATATACAGGCTCAAATTGATGGCTCAGTGGACAGAAGTACCAAGAAGTACCTACAATTAGTTGCTCACGGATTAGAAATTTCCTGCCTTGCAACCCTCATTGGAATCCTGGTTTTTTCCCCGCATGTTTCAGGAGACATGCCTTTGCGTTTGCGTTAGTATGAATGATGAGCGCTAATCTGAGGTGACAGAGCAATTTAGAACTGGCAGTAAGCTGCCGAGGTAATAGCTAAAATATGAAATGTCTCATTCGTTAGGAGAGGTGGAGATGACGAGCTTAACTGCACCCTCTCTCAGACTGGTTTCATGCCAAGGCCAGTCTGCTGATTTTTGTAGAGCCCGGGCTGTCTTTGGACTGGCTTCAGTTCAGATTAGAGTTCGGGTACAAATACCACCTTTTTCACGGTAGCTCAGCAAGGTGGGTATAGAAACCGAGTGCTGTATACCTGTCAGCAGAAAGCAAACAAAAACTGTTACTAGGGACTTCGCCCTTTCTTTTCCTAGCGACAGGTAAGATAATTTAGGGCGATCCAAGAAGAATTAGGTCTCTTAAGCAAGGCAGTCTGCTTCCTGTCTTTAGAGAAAGGGAATGACAGCTGTCCTTCTTGAAAACGCAAGTGACGCTGTGGCACAGCTGGCATAATTCGGATTTTTAGGAGGATGCGCAGCTTTTTTCATTACAGGCTCCGCTAAATGATCTTGGCCAGAAATATATGACCAGATGGCATTCGAGCTACTTTCCCTATACGATTACAAAGTGCCACTGTTCACAATCTCAGCAGCTGAGAGATTATAAATTACTGGCGCAACCAGTCATTGCTTTTTCAAGCTCGTTTTCTTGATGCATGGGGAGTCTTTAGGTTTCTCATGATAGCATCTTCAACTTAAATATGTCAGGGTTTATTGGTTGCCTGTTGCAGCTCTCAAAGCCACCTCTTCTTTGTCGGGAAATTAGCTGGATGTTGCATCCTCCTCTTTTACTCTTTCTTGTGCTTATTGTCGGCCATCTGTGGGCGTTCTCCACATCTTCGCCGCCGTTATCGGCTGCAGTGTGTGTTTCTGACTGTGCGCTGGCTTGAGACTTTCCCTGTGAAACATGCGGTGACATTCTCGTGTGGCAGATACACCACTAAAGAGGTAGCAGTGCTCTCCTTGCTGTTCGCATGTGCCTAAGCAATGAAGGCACATGATTTATTCTGGTCTTTGTCCATCTTAGGTGCTAGGGCGTGCTGCCGGAGTAATAGCTTATTCCATAGTAATAGTAATTCCACGGTGAGTGGAAGGGATACTCATTAATCCTGAGCAGTTTCTGGGTAAGGGAGGGTAGCAGTGGGGAATGAACCTTGCTGGATGGTATTTCTCAGGTCCTCTTTGAATATCAGCTGTTGTTTTAGCAGGCAATTCTATCAAATTAGCCCAGTCTATCCACGTGACCCTGCTTGATAAGACCATGGAAGGCAAGGATGAAAAAACTTTATTGTAGATGCCTGGCTATGTCCATTTTTTGAAAGTCAGCTCTACAAGTGTTAGATGAGCCCAGAGAATCAGATAAAGAAGCTCACGGGGTGAGCGAAAGAGGATGTGTGGGTGTAACCTGTACTTTGGGAGGATGCCGACGGTACCCCTGCACTTCCAGTGGCATACCAACTGACACTGAGGTTTTCTACGGTGGGTGGCACGATGAGTTTGTCTCACAGGTTTAATAGCAGCACTATTTTGCAAATGTGATATTTGAAATTCTCTGCCTCTGCTGGAATTCTTTGGAATGGAAGTGAAAAATACTGTGTTTGCTGGCCCACTAACCCCAGTTAAGTACAGAGCACGCTAAGTCTTAACAAATGGTTTTAGAGGACCAGAAATAGGTTTCTCATTAAGCATTCCAAAGAATGTTTTGCAGATAGGCATTAAAAGACATCCTCTATCTATATACATGTTTATTTATTGCCTGTAATTTTCTCTGCACCGTAATTCTGCTTGCACAGTGCAGCTGGGCATAAATCTCATTTTTAGGAGCCCGGCTCATGTTATGTTTCTTGACTTTCTATAATAACAAGAAATGGGATGCTTTGAGGTAGTCCAAACAAAGGAGTGTGCAGTGTAATAACATCTAGAAGAGTTACAAAGGGATCATTAATGCTGGTGGACCTAATGACTGAAGCCTGATCATCGTCGTGATGTGACGGTGACCTGAATTGGAAATGAGTTGCAGCTGTGCTGGCCAAACTCCAGAGCAAGGTAGAAGGATCCTGATGTGAATGAGCATCAGCTGGGCCAGCATTCCAGAGAAGGGACTGCCCTGCCAGCCCGTGGCTGCCTGGCCAGGGCTTCTCCTCACGGCGTCTGATACCGAAGGAAGAAGAGAGCGGATGGGGACGAGCGTACCAGGAGAAGGAGGAGGTGGGTGAGTACAGACTACGGAGCCCGGATGGGCAGAGATGTTGTGGGTGGGGGTGTGAGGGTCTCTTCAGACAGGGCTCCAGGAAACAGGCGAGAGCAGCCCCTGCCTCAGAGCCACTGCTCAGAAGTAGGTGCTGCGGTCTCTGTCCGCGTGGCATTATTACTATTTTTGCTACGGGCTTCAGCGTGCGTTAGGGGGGTGCCAGCCTCTGAAGGAGGTCTGGCCTGTGTCTTCACCCACACTAGCCCTGTGTGTGACCTAAGGCAGATCCTGGAGCAGAGAGAAGCAAAGCAACCTTTAACTTTTGCAAACAGTGATTACTTCTAGCTGTGTTTGTGATTATGGAGGAGAAAAAGGAATCAAAGCTGGGATTAGAGGCTTAGCAATCACGAGTGCATCCGTGGGCAGCTACTGCTCTCGTCCAACGCTGTAGCTCGTGGGTGTCGCTGTGCTGGTGTTGTGCTGTTGTCCCAAGTGAACTGCGGAAGTCACAGTGGCTGCACCCAGTGAAGAAAAGCATCTGGGTGGTTCTTGGCTTCCTGCTGGAGACATACTTGGTTGTTTCCTAATAAGCTTCTGTATTACGTTTTCTTATCCTCACTGCGTTCGTCTGCTTTCTGCCTGCTGTTGGATGTGAAGGATTGCCAGTTTGTGCACAGGGGAAATTTCAAATAGTCGGAAAAGTTCCTTCACAAGATAATACTACTTGGCTGTGCCTGTGGCTTACTGGCCTGCCGTATCTTTGCATTGCTATTTATTGATTTGCATTTAGAGTTGATCTCTCCAGTACGAACCTGGAAGAGTTGTTGTCCCTTTCTCCTGGCCTCTCGGAGCCTTTTTCTACTCAACTACTGAACTGTAGCCACCCCCTCACCAGGACGGGCAGGGTCTGTCTCTCAGCGCGTCCCGCGGAGCAGCGTGTGGAGCAGCTCGCGTCAATGAAATGCGGTGGCTGTGTTCCCTGGCCAGGGCCATGTGGCTGCTGCCTTGGAAAGCACGCGAGCCCCTTTTTAGGGAAGCATTTCTGTTTTGAGCAGCCTAAGAACATGGGCATAAATCATTTCCCAAGCTAAGATTTGTTAGTGTGTAGAGGTTCCCAGGCTTCATTTGCCCCCTGCCCTCATTTTAAGGTGACTAATAATTGTCACATTTGGTGTTTGTTCTTTGCAAGTAGCTCTTTATTGGAAAAGTATTTTAATTGAAACTTATTAAAAGAAGATTCCTTTAACGAGTACTTGCCCATTGTTGTTCTGTGTGTATGTATTTTTATATTTTGAAGAATATTAGCACTCGATGTTACATGAGTCATATAGGAGCTCTCTGAAGTTGGGCTGAACATTTTAAAACATCACTTAAATAGGATGAGGAATCTTTAAAGGAAGATTTGTTGTAAGCTTTGTATTGTTGCCTCTCATAGCCTTGCATGTCTGTTTTTCAAGCGGCATTTTATAATCTGCAGTAAGCCCTGAAGGGTGCTTAGTTGTTATGGTTTGACTTATTATGATCTAAAAATGGCTAGTAATAAATCCAATCATTTCCATGTAAAGGAAACATAGGATTGGACTGGTGGAACTATTATACCTGACTCGGGGGGCAAGAACTAATAAATCCAATATATTTGCTCGGGTCCAAAATACCCACTTTAATTTGGTGCAAGGGGGGAAATTAAAAAGTACAAGGCTGTATTTTGAAGTACAGCACATTGGTAGTGGGAACCACATCTTAGCTTGTATTTCGGGGGCGGGGGGGGAAGGGGGGGAGGAGGGAGATTTGGTGTGATTAATACTGGACCAGGGATAGGGAAAGTTGAAAGGAAAACAGAGCTGTCTCCTGAAGGCTGTTGATCTCTGCTCTGGGCTCCTGGCCAGTCTAACTGTCCGCTGAAACGACTGTAATTTCCTGAATTATACGGAGCCAAACTTCCGTTTTTGAAAAGGACAAACTAGGCCATAGGAGAATCACTTGTCTTTACAGCTCGTGACAAAGTGCTCCCAACTTAGAGGTTGGCCTCACCTTTCCTTGATTTTATAGAGCTCTTATTGGCAAGTACTAGTCTTGTTATGTTTTAATCAATATTAATCTCAGTTGGAAGGATACTTCTGGTTGCTAATTGAGATCAGGTTCAATTCCATCTCGTCATATTTGCTGTATAATTATTAGCTGCTTTACATCATGTCAGAAGAGTTCTTGGCTAATAGCATCAGTATAACATTCCCACATGCCGGCACAACGTACAGCACAGAAAGAACTTGTTGCCATCTATGCAGGGTATAATTCCCTGAAGTTCTCCAAGCCATGGCAAGGTTCGCAAAACCTAGCAGCAGTTGTCCTGTTTCTGTTCAGCACATGTTGGTACTCTCTCATTTATAGCTTAGTGTTTGTGAATGCTTAAACGTGATGATATGGCTGGATATTTCTGATTATACCCTTTTCTGTGTGTTTACCTTGAAATGAGAAACAATTTACTGGGGGATAAAAGATAATTGACCGATACCACCTCTAAAATGACTGTGATGGGAAAGATGTATGTATAAGAAATAATATCCACCTGAAACCATTTCTTCTCTTCTTTGAGAAAGAGAAGTCCCGGTGGGTGTCGCGCTGACCAGCTGCATGCACACCACATCCAGCAGAGATCGTCCGCGGTACCGTTATCCAATCTCAACGCACCTCCTGCGTACCACCAGCAATTTTAGTTTGCGCGGGTGCTATTGAAGAATTTCCTTCTACCTCAGTTATACCCGTTCCCCGGCTGCTCCTGCTGCGGGTGGCTGCACACGTGGCTGCCAGCTCCTGCCCCGCCACGGGATTTGCTCCCTTCTCCCCATCCCTGCCTCTGGCGCGGGGGCAAACATCAGGGCACTGGGTGATTTCAGTGGGAATCGGGAGGTTTTGACAAGAGCGGGATTGTTTTTTCCTCTCTTTGGTACGGCTGCCCAGCTGTGGGTCTGCCACGCGCTGGCTCTGGCCTCCGACTGACGGGTTGTCTCTAGCCAAAATGACTGAGATTAACCCAAAAAAGGGTGCACTTTGTGTCTTCTGTGTGGAGGGGGATACAGCATCGGGCCTGTGGGAACTCCTGGGATGCCAGGGCCGGAGGCAGCGTTCAGGTGGGAGGGCATTGCCCGGGTGCCGGAGTCAGGGCTGGATTTGGTGTCGGAAGAGCAGCCACCCTGCGGCTCCCGGGGAGCCTCGTGCGCAGCGGACTGGCTGCCACCTCGGGGATGCCCACATGTGTTTCTAGAGCTGTGTATTGCAACATGTGCAGATTTATCAGAGCTTGTTAATTAAAATTACTGTGGCGAGTGCTTGTTACTATATCTGACCAAAAAGCTTCCACAGACAGTTAAAAGAAAAACCACCAAAACCCACGTTAGAATAAATGCAGGTTAGTGACTAAAATGGGGAGTCTAAAAATAGTTGCGCAGCAAATAAATTTAGGTATTTATGTGGTGGAATTGCTGCTTTTTTCTGCCTTTCGTTTTATGGGTTTCTTTAAAGATTTTCTGGTTTCTTTTTTTGTCGTATATATTTTTTTTATTCATATGTCCAGAAGCCATTTTTATTTCCATGATATTGATCCACATGTACAGCAGACAGCATCGATTTCTGCTTGTATGTAATACATACACATTAGCAATGGCATCCACCCCTGGGAGTAGCGAGAACCTGGCTGACTGTGGTCTGCAGAAGGATGGAAGTGATTTTCTAGGATGAAATCTAGGTGTAGGAAGGGATAGAGAGTGTAGGGTAGGATTTAGCTCAACAGTACACAGGATTGTAAGTGGGAATATCACAACCGGTTTCTAAATAGATCCACGTGAAAGACAAAAGAGGGTGGAGAATTTAAACTTACAAGAAAGGGGGGTTGGAACTAGATTATCTTTAAGGTCCCTTCCAACTCTAACCATTCTATGATTCAAAGACTAAGGAAGAGAATGCAAACAGATGAGAATATCGGGACAAAGAAATGGTGTTTCAGAAGCAGCTTAGGAAACTAAAGAGGGTATAAAGAGGCCAAAGGATCCTCCCTCCAGCATCCTCTCAGCCCGTAAACGTCCCTGTGTTGTCAGCTCTTTTCTGCAGCAGGCGCGAGGTCCAGACCCCATGGCTCGGGCATGAGCGGCGACCAGACCACGAGGCAAGGGGGAGCTTTTTTTTGCATATTCGCCGGCGAAACCCTGCTGGCCTGTCTGGGCTGTGACCATCTGGCATCAGGCTGGCAGAGCTGTAGCTGCTCCTTTACCTTATCAGAATTTGTACAACATTCACAGTTTTTTTCTTCTGAAATTTGTCCAGTGTTTTATGGGTTACTAAAAGTAACTATAAAAGCTACAACAGTTTTAGCACTCACAGATACTGTGTAGCTGAAGGTTTGGGTGGTTTTTTTTCAAATGTGCTATTTCAGTTGTTAGTGTTTTACCTTTACTGCTGGAATGAGAAATATTGGGCCATCACCCTGTGATAGCACTGCATTCATCTGAATTTTTTCTAAATAGCGAGCAAATAGAATTACTCTCCCCTTTGTGTTATCCTTGGCAAGTCTGCTAGTTCTGCATAGCAATAGCTCCATGTAATTGTGAAGGTTCTTTTCAAGATCCTGAAGTTTTTTCTTAAAATCTTTCTCCTTGTCCTTTTTGCTTCTGGCTATAGATTCTCCTCCTTGCTTTCCTCTGCGCTGGAGCATGGGCCTGTCTGGGCTGTGAAGAGCCCAAAAAATATTCTTCAGAGGTTCTGTAGGAAGACCACTATGGAACATCCGTCTTATTCAGGTTGTGGTCTCTTTCTACAGGAAGTCCATGGTAATTACTGTTTTTAATAAGCAGCCACAGAGAAGAGACAAGTAAGGAAACGTCTCACTACCAGCCTCGAGGAGGACCGGAGCAGATGGTTTCCTGAGGTCTCTCCCACCCTGAGGTAGTGTCGCATTTTAACACTAACTTTGAAGTCTGTGCTGTCAGAGTTTTTCAGTCCCGGAGCCCAGAGGTGCGATGCTGACAGACCGCATCACTGGCTGTGTCTGTGACACTCCTTGAGAGCTCCTCCACAGGGCGATGTCCCCGAGCCAGCCCTGCTGCGTGACGGGAGGGAAGGGCCGCCGGTGCCCTGCGAAAGCCCCCGGCGCTTCAGCCGGAAGAAGGGAGGTGCCTGTTGGCTTTTAAGGCAGACATTAAATATTAAACAAGGTTTTACTGTTCTCCTGTGCCAGAAGTAGAGATGAGCCCTAACCAAAGCCTCCAGGGCCAAATGTCCACAGGAAGGGAGGGGCGTATGGCTATAAATACTGACTCCTCGCTGAAGCCCAGCGCTGCCTGGCGTGGTTGTGGAGTCCGCTTTCCGCACGGCAGCGGGATGGTGCCGGCCAGCGCAGGTGGCCCTGTGCCCTTCCCAAGTGTCCACCTTGGGGCAGCAGGACCTTCTGAATGAGAACATGACAAGGGTTTGTGACTGTGTCTGAGAAGATGTGGAGCGTAAGCTTGTCCTGCAGCTACGTAGTGTTTAAAAATCCTTACTTCTTATGGTACCCAGACGCGTGCCAGATGTTTCACCACACGGAGATAATGCCGTGCTGCCTTCCCGGGAAGGACATGGGAAGACAAGGTGGACACAAGACATATAACAGGAGAGTGTCTGTCGGATAGCCTGGTAGCTCACTAGAGCTCCATGTAGACGCGTGTGTTCTTGAAGAAACAAAATAAATCGCAGAGCAATGGGAGAGGGAAAACCCTTTTGCGGGGTTTTCTAAGTTGCATCCAGGATGTGCAAGAGGGAGCGGGAGAACAGTAGCGGCTGGATAAAAGTCTGTACTTGGCCTCCTTCGTCACCCAGCATGCTCTCCCTGTTTGAGGAGAAGGACAAACATCGGGCGCACAACCTGCCCTTTACACGGCTGGTGGGTCTTTGCACACAGGGCTCTACTCGCAGCCAGGGAAAAGGCTTTTTTCATGGCTGCTTTTTTAGTTTTCTGGTTATTTTCACGGAAAGGATAAACGTGCAATCTAAGTAGGGCTGAGCAAACAACCTGGGAGCGTGGACCTGGAGAGGCTGGGATGGCAGATGTCTCTTGGAGCATCACAGGGTTTCCGAGACAGCCCCGAAGGCCGGCAGGCGCTGTGAGTGGGTGGCCCCGTGGAGAGGCTGGGACAGCCGGGTGCAGCCCCCCGCCCGTGGGACGCGGCTCCAGGCTCTGCGGCAATGCTCCTCGGGGATCGCTGGGTGCCCGTGGGCACCATTCGGGCACCACCCGGGGGACCTTCCACATCTGGAAGCAAACAGGCACGGTGTTGTGATACAGCTGGTGGGGTTTAGAAGTCCAAACAGTTTCTTGCTGCAGTATTCCCAAGTGTGGGCTTGGGTGTGTTTGTAAAAGCTCACAGCGTGCCGGGCACTGTGCTTTCTCAGCTGCCAAGTGAGTAGGACTTCTCCTGGGGCACGTGGTGCAAATATACTCCGAAATTTAGAGCTGGTTATCAGAAAGAATTGAGTAAGAAGAAAGTTTAAATGTAGGCAGTGCACGCTTTGGCTGCTTCAGCTTTGTTTCAGAGCTGAGCTCCGTGGGCTGGGGAGCATGTGCTGTCACTGAGCATAAGTGTTTCGTAGCAGCCTGTCGTTGCCGGATGGATTTTCAGTCTTTTTTTGCTGGTGTGATCACGTTCCCTGTTCATGCTGTTCATCACGTTGTCTTTGGAAGAAGAAATCCCAATATTACATGTGTTCTCAGAGTTGAAAAAAATAATAATTACTAATAGCTGGAAATGAGACGCTGATTTAGGTTTCTAGTCCTCCCGCAAGATGTTGGGCAGCCGGGTCCGAAGAACCTCTCCTGGCACCAGGCCGGAAGGGATGAGATGGGCACGAGCAGCCTGCGGCCCCTCGGGGCTCGGGGGGTGCCTGGCAGCTCCGGCACAGGGCTTGTTCGTCGGAAGCGTTTGCCCGCTTGGAGAGTAAGCAGGCTGAAGCCTATTAAGCACGACTTTTGGGTGGTTGTTTGACGACAGGCATGAATTTATGGAATATTACAGTGAACGCGGCGGGGGGACCAAACAACAAACTGCATCAGAGTTGTCTGTAAACGTATTTGTCTCTTCAGCTGTGAATTGAACGTTACAAATGTAATAGCAAATTAAACATTCGGGCCAACCCCCCGAGCGTTGTTATGTAGAAGTGGAGTCAGGAGCTGCGGGCCGTTCCCGTTCGTGCTGGCGGGGCTGGGCTGGGCTGCCTGCGGGGCTGCCAGGCTGCACCGCTCGGTCGCGGGAGCAGGGAGCATCCCCAGGGATGCGCTTTGACCAAAAACCCCCAGACAGGGTGGTGGCCGTGAGGGAACTGAACTACCGGTCCCCCTCACAGGCTGTCCAGGCTGAGATATCTCGGGATCAGCCCTTCCTTGGGAAATGACACTTGTGGCAAAACACTTTTCTCAAAAGCATTTTTCCAGCAATGCAAGTTTTGTAGAAAAGTTTACCATCCTTTCCTGATTCAAAACAATTTGCCAATTAAAGCCATCCATACTTGTTATTTACCAGAGGATAGTGGTCGCAACAGCCCCAGGCGATGTACCCATAGCCTGTCTTTTATAGCAGTAGTTAGTTGTGTTTTCTTAGTTATAAAGTAAATAATTTTTCTTTGTTGTGATAAACAATAAGACAAATTTCAATTATGACAGCAAATCATTACAGAATATTAAGATAAAATCAAGCTAAAATGTGTTGTAAATAAGAATCCATAACTTATCAGAATTGCACGGGTAATACGTTATTGGATTTTTCCTGTAGCCCCATGGCAAAAAGAGAGAAATTTTATTAAACATCTTTTTGCTTTTGAAAACTTAAAGTTCACATTGCTTTCATTTTCACTAATAAATTCAAGATGTCCATATTAGTTTAACTTGAAATGAATTTGGTTTATTGCTGAAACTGAAATTCCCCTGTGACCGTCTCAGTGGATTAGATATATATTGGTTATATTCTTCCATGATTAAGTTTTTATTGATTTTTATTTTTTTTAAAGTCAGTCAGTTTATGTATGTTACTCCTCATTGCCCACCTGTATTCTGCTGTACTGCCCTTGGCACGTCAGAAAGGATGATATGTATTTAATTTACTTGGTCTCTCAAGAAGATATTAATCTTTATTTAACACTCCTGAAGGTATGCTAATTTGGGATCTGAAATAGATGGTGTTTTATACAGCAGGATTCACCTAGCGCTGCTAATCTGCGGAAGACCAACACGGTAGCCCATTCTCTCCTGTCCTCTTTCTGAAGTGCGACGAGGAGGAGGTGTTTTGTCTGTCCTGGCGCCGTTGGCGTGTCCCCCGCGGCGGTGCTGCACCACCCGAAGAGACGGGGAGAGGAGGTGGGTGTGATCGTGGGCAGCAGTGGGTGCCTCACGCTGCGGATCCCCCAGGAAGGTTCGGTCCCTGCTAGGAAGGGATTTGAAACACTGGCCAGCGTTCCTCTCGGTAGAAAGAATTACTGTTTTTGTAGAGAATGATGAAGTAAGTCACGGTCAAGCTTTTCAGAGGGAGAGAAATAACTGTTACTCTTACAAACACAGCTTGTCCCTAAGGTGCTGCAATCCAGACCTGCAGAAGCTGGATCAAGCGTAGAACATTTTGCAGGAGTGGCCCATCACACTATTGCATACACAAGAAATACCAGGAGAAGTCAGAAGTTTCTCTGTGTTTAACTTAGGTAATCCCAATTTGTCTCCATTGGCTGAAATTATTGTCTTCCCAGGCATGTGAAATCACTAAATTATTTTTTTCCATTAGGTCATGACTCAGTAGCAAGACTTTTATGATTGCTTTTTTTCATCCCCACCCAGCAAAACTCTTAAATACAGAGACAACCAAAAAGGCTTTAGTCATCATAGGGTCACAGCTTGCATTCTGCAAAACTCAAACGGCTGCGCGTCTCCCGCAGCCGCACACCTCGCACGGCGGAGTCCAGGCCCTTCAAACACTGGATCTGCTTTTGCTTTGGGTCGGTTTTGTTGGTGGTGACAGTTTGGTCTTTTCCCCTGGAGTATGAGGTCAGAAAAATTCATAGTTACTTGAGCAGGTTAGTGATCTTGATAATCTCCATCACCTTAAATGATTTAGAGGGAAGAGATCTGCCCAAAAGTACAGTAAAATCCATTTTGCAAGGAAGAACAATCGCTGGAAGTGTGGCTATTGTTTTTCTGCAATTTGAAGGTCATTTTCACACTGCATGGAGGCTTTCAAAATGCATCCATGTATAATGCGTCGCCTGTTAGCATTCTGCTGTCGTAACTCTATATTGATTGTCCTCTGCAAAGATTTTTAATAACAGCAGTAACATAAATTCACTTAATGTGAATAGAGGCTAATTAAGAACAAATGTGCCGGTCGTGTTAGGAAGTTGTTTATCACTAATTATGTACCCTTCAGCTGTGACTTGCCGTATGTACTCTGGCCCAAGCTGACTCTACACAGGCCAGTCCTGCCTACAGGTGTGTGGGCTGCCAGCCCCTGCCGAGGAGGAGGAGGAGGAGGAAGGGCGCGGGGGGGGCAGCCCAGCCCCTGGGTGGGAGCGGGAGCGTTTGCCAGAGGAATCTGGCTCTGCTGGGAGAGCTGGGGGAAGCTCCAGTTCTAATGAGAAGCCCTTTCGCAAACTCTCGCATACTTTGGCCCTGTAAAAGCCCCGAGAAGCGCGCACAGATGTGCCCCAGCCACCGCACGTGTCGCTGAGTGACACCCCGGAGCGGCTGTGTTTTGAAATCGTGATACTTCGGCCGTCCTCTCTGCGAGCCCTTTGCACAGCTGAGAGAGAGGGGGTTGTTTGCCGCGGGGTGATGCCGAAGAGAATTCTAAATGCGCCCACTCGAGCATTTGTATTGGCGTTAGCGTTTCTCTGTGTCAGGAGATACTACTTGGCAAAACCGGCTGAGGACCCTGGCGCCGGGCAGTGAAATGGTTGAGAGAAGCATCCCGCAGTATGCCGCGCAGGCAGGACCACCCGTGCTGTGCTGTGACAACGGGGAAGCAGGGCAGCGGTGGCACGGGTGCGTGGGACGGGAGGGTGCTGAGCAGCAGCAGGACACCAGTGCTGCCCACCCTCTCCCAGCTCAGGCCGGCTGTGGGCATCAGGCAGAGCCTGAAATGCAGGGTCTAAATGCAGGCGCTAGCTCTTCCCCCTCACCCCTTTCCCTTGGAAAGGCGCCCGTGCCAACGTAGCTGGCCCTGGAAGGAGAGCAATTCCCTGGTGCTGCTGTTCCACCGTCTTTTGCTGGGCTGTTGAAAAGCTCCAGAAGTTTCTCGGATCCTCTCACCCAACTTGGGGGAACCAAAACTCCCTCCTGGGGCTGGAGAGACTGGCACTCCGTGGAGCTTACAATAGGAGGCAACAGGTATTCTTGCAAACAGTTTGTGATGAAGCTCATAAAATTTTAAAAGCCCCTGAAAATGATTAGGTACCTTCAAATAAAAGGACGGTATCTAAGAAGGATTGTTAATTAAATAATTGCCTAGTGTTTTCCGGTCTGTAACATGCGTATCCATCCCACATCACAAATTATTAACTTAAACCAGATTTTCTAAGGGAACAAAATCCGTTGTTTAGCTTTTCTCATGACTATGCTTCTGTTCTTGGGAGTGATGTATCATTACAGCCTGCCTTTTGCTATCAACTTCGGTATATTTGCTCAGAGTGGAGAGATTGTATTTGCTGTTGGAGATAGGCTTTATCCCGAGCTCTGTCCGAGCTGTTCTCGGGTTTCCCGCTGTAGCGGGGAGGGATTGCGTTCCGCGTTGGAGAAGGCGCCGTGGACGGGCTCAGCAGCTGAAGGGAGCTGGCTCACCAAGTGGATTCTTGAGACTTTCCCACCCCAGCTGTATTGACAAGAAATTAAGCTTGGGTTTAAACAACGCTGCTCTGTTTTCAAGACATGATATATAGTCACTGGTGCCATAACAGAGTGATATCATGTTGTCCAGTGAAATCCCTTAGCAACTGATTCAATATTTACAGAAAACTAGTGGGGAGGGTGGAAGCCAAAGCTGCCGAATGACTGACAGAGCCCCGGCTCCAGCTTGCGAAGCTCTTCCCTGTGGGCTGTTTCGCACATTGGATCCTCGGGGCTTCTGGGAAGCTTTTCAGAAGTAATGATTCAATGGTACCTGTAGATAACAACTTTTTTTTTTTTATTTTGAACTAACATTTGTTTAGTGCGTGAAGCTTGGCTGGCAGCTGCTTCTGGCACTTGAAGCGCCCCAGAGCTGACGTTTCGGTGACATGAAGTGGGCAAGGCTGTTCGGTGGAGACTGTCGTACGCTGAGCAGCTCAGGTCTGAGGGAGACGTTCTGTGGCTGCCTCTGACATTTGCCTTAACAAAGAAGTGCTGTTCTACCGGAACAGCCCAGAAGACCATCGTAATGCCTCCTTGGTGTCTGAGGCTGCTGTTGTGAGGGCTTTGTCTCTGCATAGTCTTCATGCCTGGGGGGGGCAGGGGGCGTAATTTTTTTTTTTTTCGTTAGAAGGAGGGGAACAAATTTCCTGTGAATCCACTGGGACCTCAGCAACTGGTTCTGTTTTAGTGGGCTGCTAAGATTTATTGCACAAACCATTCGGAATACTATGAAGAGCTGTGCCGTGCATCTTGTATCAGCGGAGCTGTGGGAACAGAAAGGTTAGCCCTGGCGCTGAGTGACTCCCCTAAGAAATGGACCAGTTTCTCCCAAGTAGATGAGAGCTGCTGCACTGGTTGAAGGCATTCGGTGTGTTCATCACCTTGTGCTGTAACTAGCTGGCCTGTTAACTGGTGACGAGAGCCCAGCTCGGGTCAAACCAGCAACTAGGAGAGCTGAGCTGGGAAGTGGAAACCTTCAAGTAAGCAGCGGGGGCACCTAGGTGGGCACACAAACATTTTTTAATATACTGTATGTTAAATTTAGTTCTTTTGGAGGTTTTGCCCCTAGAAAGGTTCAGGAATCGTGCCAGAAATGTGATACATAAAGCCTACCTTTCACCACGGCTGTCTTCCTTGTTTTCCCTGTCATTTGCTTCTGTATTTGTGCTGTCAGCACTTCTGCTTTCCTTACGCTCCAGTTTGTTTTCTTTCTGGCCGAGTCGTCTTTATCTCTTCTCCCCTCCTAAGCTAAGTGCTTGTCACTCTTCCCCCGCCACTTCCTTTCAACCCAGGAACATGATATAATTCTGCTTTATCTGATTTCTCTTTGGTGATGTCTGTCTGAGGCAGCTGTCAATAATCCACTTGCATCTCGGTGTTCAAACTGTTGGATGCAACAGCCAGGCTTAAGCTTTGTACTTCTGTGTTTATATTCTGTCCAGCCACTTGGACTTCGAGCTCTTTCCTTATCTACTGCTTCTGAAAATGCATGTTTCCTGTTATTATGGGCTTATTTGCCATGTCACAATCTGGAATCCAGGAGAAAAAATAATAAATAAAAAAAATTTCAAGTCTGAGTATTTCGCAATAAAAGTGAGAGTAGAAAAATATATATATAAAATTTTAATAGCATCTGTTTTCTAAATACTTTATTTTTGTGCGTATCTATTTCAGTTATAAAAGGCTGTAATTTGTTTCAGATGTGCCTGGTTTGATACTGGAATTTGATTGGGTTTTTAATAGCATGACCCTATATAGACTTGAACTTTGACAAAAAAGAGGGTTGTGATTTTATCGTGAGACCATTGTAATAAAGGAGATTAGTTCTCTTTCCAAACCACATCTTGCTAGATAGTGGAAGTATTTGGGCACACTCAGCATTTAGGCTTTTTAATCAATTGTCCTTGATTGCAGCCTCTTTGTAAATGCACTGCAGGAGTCATCTTGGAGAATTATTGGTTTACTTTTAATGCACATAGAAGGCAAACCCAGCCAAGATATAGTATTTTTATTAGATTTGTTTTGGTGTACTTGCTTTTGATTTCATAGGATGTTACTGAACATTTGTGCCATGCGTTTCACCAGTCTGACAGGTTTTTCTCACAGCTCTCTAGCTGGCGTGGGCTGGCGAAGGTACTGGACATCAGCAAAGCTAAGCTGGAGATTTGGCCCTCTGATCTAAGCAGGTCCATACAGCTGCAAAAATCTCTGCTCCACGCGTATGGGGAGAAAGCATATTTTTAGGCTTGTCCAGCTGAATACCAGCTGCATTGATTTTGCTCCAACTTTACAAAAACAGAGAAGGTTGAATGATGAAGCGAAAATAGAGCAAGGCAGGAAGGCTTGGTCAACCAGAAATACCTCGGGCGTATTCTCTGTTTCGTCTCTCCCGTAGCCTCTGAAGAGCCTTTACTGCTGCCTGGATGTTCAGAGAGGGGAATTAACCTGTGCTGCCCTTGGCAAAAACGCTGTGCATGTGCCTGCTGCCTCTGGCGTGCTGCCCGCTGCTGCGGGGAAGGCACAGCGTGGTGGGACGCTGCCGTGGAAGAAGTCCTCTGAAGTCTCCTTTCACAGAGACAGCGTTTTCCCTGCAGGGAGAGAGGGTGGATGTTCCTCTGTGTGCGTGCCCGTGGTCCCAAGTAGCTGGCCTCTGGAAGGACCAGTGGGGAAATTGGGACCATTCCCATTGTGGCCATTGGCGCCAACATGGTCTGAGCAAGCTAGTGCTTGTCAGCCACGGCAGCTGCCGGGCGGTTTGATGAGCCCAAACTGGGCTTGTGTGTGCTTCTGCTGAGGTCCTTGCTCTCTCTCTGCTTCTCAGTTGTTATGGGCATGTTATGAACAGTTGGAATATTAAGTGTTTGATTTGGGAAACATACTTCACCCTTAATTACAGTTCCAAGATCCCAAGTTTATCAACGCATTTGTCCCTGTAACCTTTTCTATCTGTAGCCCTGCTTCCCTTTACGCTGTCAGGATGTAAGTTTGCAAACCACCGCCAGTATTTGATGACTGCTTCTGCCGAGCTGAGCCTGCTCCATCCAGGAAGCCTCCATTCCCACTCTTTGGTGCGTCCCTGGCATCTTCGAACCCCCAAGACTATCCCTTAGCTGACACCGTTAGCCGATGGTGAGCTGCTTGTTTCTCCTGCTGGCCCCAGCTCCTCTCAGAAACCTCGTCGTTGAAGTCACGTTGCTCTTTGTGCAGGGAGTGGAGGCGTTTCAGGTTGCCACTGCGTTAATAATGCTCCTGAAGCTGAGCAGATGGAGCAGGCATGTTTGTACAAATAAGAGCAACGTGTCCAGAAAACAACAATTTGCAAGAGCTTGCACTGTGTTCTGGTGAGTCTCCCTGTGATGGAAGGAGATTTCTACTGCTGAGGCAACTGGCCTGCTGGAAGGGAGAAGGGCGTTCCTACAGTAGCCTGCAGCGCGGTCACCGCGTGGGTCCCCCGCTCGCTCTGCTCCCCGTTGGAGCTTGCACGGTTGAGGTGGCATCACCAGGTGACTGTAGGTGGTTCCTGTGCGCTTGGTTATTGAGGCAGGAAGTGGTACGCTTGGAGAAGAGACAGGCCTGTCTAAACACAAGTACGGTGTATGAAGACAGAAGATTGAGCATGAGAAAAGTGTAGTCCTAAATGCTGTGTGTAGATGGGATTGAATCCGGTCATTGAGTAGCTGTTACGCAGGTAGAATATTGGGAGAGTTTTGATACAAATCGGAGTGCTTTGCTAAACTTGTTTTCGTTGCAAGTTGGTGCTGTGGGGATAAGAGGAGAGATGTGTTAGAGCAGGGAGACGCCTGCCCGCCATGCAGCCCGCGTCTGCAAGGACCGAGTCCATTGTGGGAAGAGTCGCAAAGAGCTTTTTCTTTGCCGTCTTCCCTGCGCAGAGGGGTACAATGGCTCGACACATTCAGCCTCTGCTTAAAGTTCTGTTTTCAAATTGTCTGGTTTTAAACATGGTGTTTCTACATTAACTTACAACTTTAATCCAATTTTCTTCCTGGAAAATCACAGGGAGGAGAGGAGAGCTGTTTCTCATGCAGTGTGTCTTGTTAGTTTGACCCGGCAACGTGCTTTCCGATCTCTGCGGTGGTTAAAGGCCGTGCTGCACTGGGAACCAGCTGTGCCACCGAGCTACCCCAGTAATGCTGGGGTCTGCGCAGGGGTCTCCTGCGGGCGGGGGAGCTGGCTCGCCGCACGGCACCCCTGCCGGACGTAGGGCTGCTCCCGCGGGAATGGCCTGGGAGAGGCTGCAGCCTTGCCGGGGCTCCTGTAATTTAGCCAAGTGTTCTTTTTCCACTTTCACTCCTGAAAGGGCTTTTCTTGACACTTCTGTCCATCACCCTGTAAAGATACTGGCTCATTTTGGAGAAAAAATCCCAGTTTCAAGACCAGCCCTGATGAAGGCAGCTGTTCTTGGCCATTTGAGAAATAACGTAGTTTTTTTGGTTATAAGCACTGTTCCCTGGAGCTTTTTCCTGAAAATAAAAGGAGTATCTTTTTGCTAAAGATAACAGCACACATTTCCAGGAGAAGTACAGGGCTGATGTGTTTGTTCATTTTCTTAATAAGCTGTGTATTTAAACGCCTGACAACCTCCCCGAAGGAGCCTTGACTTCAGCGAGTTGACTCCGGGTTTTGAAGAAGAGTGCAGTGCTACCTCCTGAAACAAGAAAGGGGTCTTGCCAGCCCTGGGGCTAAAGACCCAGTTATTTTTGGTGGCTTGAGCGTTCCTTTCTGTCCTGGCGGGGGTTTTCGGGTGTTACTGCACAGGACGTGTTGCCGACGTCTGCAGTAGGTGGCACAGCCTGGACAGGTCGGGAAGAGCAGCTGCCTGGTCTGGCAGCCAGACGGGGCTGGGGTCCCCCAGTGGCACTGGGAGGGCGGCTGCCCACCACGCTGCGAACCGCAGGGAGCACATGGGCGGCGGGAGCAGAGCCATCCCGGGGAGCCGGTGCAGCCTGTGGGTGCCCCCGGCCGCACACGGGTGCGGGTGGTTAAAGTGGAGGGAACGGCCTTGTACGAAAGGGGGTCTGAGGGGCAAAATCAGCACTCGCAGGGTGAAGGGAGGTTGTTTTAATTGGGAGGGGAAAGGGAAGGGAGGGGAATGTAAAAACCACCGAGACATTCCTTTCCCTACAGGGCTGCCGGTCACCGGCCCGTTCTTCAGGGGGAAAAAGAACTGTGCCTTTGGAAAGGCATTTGAATAATTAAATTACTAGTTAGTGAGACCCTATGGGATTTGGGTTGGTAACGTTGCCTAGCACAAAAATTTCCTTGTTGAGAGATTTTTATTTTTGCTCTGCTGGAATTTTTTCCTTTGGCATGTCACATCCAGCTGCTCCTCCAGATGGAGGCGAGAGAGTAGTCACCAGCCCCCTCTGGGACCAGGAGAGGGATGGGAGTGATTATCCAGGAGCCGCCATAGTGCAGCTGTTTGGCTGCAGACGCTCGAGACGCTTGGGCTTCCTGGAGCTGCTCGGCCGCCCGCAGCCGCAGCCCCCACCGTTGCCACCGAAAGCTCAGAGGCCTCACCGGATGGCCGGGCTGGTGGCTCAACGGCTGGACACGGGGCTTGTGGCCCCTCGGAGAGCGAGCCTGTCAGCCCAGCCCCAGGTGGGGGGGTACTTTGGGGGCATATAGTATGGCACTCCTGGGCTATTCTGTATTCCAGCTGCTCTTGGGGAAAAAAATTAAAACAGAAGGAAACTGTGAAGTTCTAGAGATCTTTCCTAGATGCTGCTCATCTTTTTCTATAGTATGACTTCCGACATTGAGATGTGTAGGATTCAGCCTTTCTGGGGAGCAGGGAGGGATTTTATCTAGAGCGTTTTCCGTTGTTTTAGGTTCCCATCGGAGATGCAGCATGGCACACGCGGCCCAGCAGGCGTTCGCAAGCCTACCTCGCTCATCCAAAGCGATTTGGTCATGGTTGGTTTGCCAAGATCGTGCAGTTCTTCCAACTGATCCTGTTTCGTCCTTACAGTTCCCAAAGGGCTAATTTCAAGGTGAAGCTTCCTCAGAGTTTGATACCATTTTTTACCCCTCCAGTCTTCACATTTAAAGGCTTTCATTTCAAAGTATGATAAGGCCCTTTCTGTCCTACAACACTGATACGCAGTTATATCACGCTTTATGTATCCACGCTGTCTAAGGCTCCGTGTTTCGTGTCATTCCCTGCACCTTCAGGGAACAGCACCTCCATCCCCGAGAGGCGTTCAGAGGCAGAAGAGATACCACTGAAAATTCTGCCTTTGCGTCTGGTTACGTGAGGTTTATACTGAAATCCAAGATATGGTGAAAGGGATGAGGGCAAGACAGAGCTTGCGGTGATCATCCAAACTTCAAAGCCAACTGACTTTCTGTTTGCATTCCCGATAAGGAGGCTGGAGCCCACGGAGCTGCTGCGCAGCGGCATTATCTGGAAGTTACTGGGGGAAGAGCTCGGGTGTTAGGATTCAAACTTGCAAGGTTTCACACGTTAAATAGTTGCTACTGTTCATATCTCCCCGTTATGTTCTGTAGACTGAAGATGACTTCAGCTGGAGACAAGCCTTAATTACAGAGAGGGTCTTGAAGCCTTTGGGACTTACTCTCTGTTTCCAGGTCTTTTTCCCTGGCATTATTTTCCGCTTGATTTTGATTCCACGTTCTGCACCACGTCAAATTTTGCTTATCCAGACTTTACAGGTAGCTTTTGCCTTTGATTTAGCTTGACTGTAAATCGAACATGACCGTGGTTTCTGCTCATAGTGCTTCTGGGTGACTTCAGGCGCAGCCTGGCCTGTATCTCCCCTCTCTGGCGCTGCAGGCAGGAGGTTCAGGACACGCTAAACCTGTCCTTGCTCTGTTTCTAGTGCACTTCCTCTCCTCCCTTGACGCAGTAGCAGATCGTTTTCGGGTCGTTGTGATCCTTCTTCCAGCCTTGCACCATAAAAAAAAGTTGCAGAGCGGTTACTGGTGTAAGACACGGGATTCTCATGGAATCCACTGTGCTCTGCTGAGATCCAGCCGAGGCGCCTGGCTCTGGGGCTGGAACCGCACCAACAGCGCTGAAGGCGGCGAGTGTGCGTGGAGACGACAGGCACAGATGGTACAACAAGCTCAAGATTTTCTTTAGCCAAAGGCACTTGACAAACAGGACAGCTTTTCTCGGCCTGTCTCGTGATATTTATGCATTCTACGTATGCGAGGTGTTCCAAGCTTTCGTCTCCAAAATAGCAGGAATGGGATAAGTAGCACTGCCAGCCAAAGGATAATTAAAGTAAATCCCCAAAGAAGTGGTTTACAGGACGTAAATCACTTACAGTAATGAATGTAATCCCGTTGAACAAGTTCTTCATTACAATAACTTAACAGTCATCTGTTGATTTTTATATCAGATCATAAATGCAGTCTCTGCTGTTTTATAAAAGCATTTATTTGCAAATTATGTTGAAAACTGTCTGACGGACTAGGTCCCGTCTTATACACGAAGGGCAAAGCTCTGCATTCTTTTTAAATTTTTAAGAGCTTGTGAGTCTGCCCTCTCTGCCCGCCCGTGAGGAGCAGCGAGCTGGCGCTGTACGCGCCACGTCGCGGTGCGCTGCCGTCGCGTGTCGCGAGGTTGTACGACTGAACGCGCCACACGTCGGTGAGCACAGCCCCGTCCTGCACTCTGCAGCAAAGGGGGGGGGGCACGGGTACGTGTGTGCGTGTGGGGGGCAAATGAGTAATCAGAATGCCGAGAGCTACAATTAGAAGTTAGATATTTATTTTGCAGGCTTTGCTGTGATGTGCTAATCCCTTTCTTAGTACAGAAGAATATTTATTTTCTTCTGTACTTAGTGTTTAGCTTTGAAGTTGTGCAATAACATCTGCTAGTGACCACAGAAGACGTTATAATTCTGGTCCATCAATTGCAGCTTAGACTTCATTTGAGACTCTGTTAGAGGCGCTGGTTTTCTCTCAGTTCTCTGGTTCAAATCAACTTTTTTCCCTCTGAAGACCCTAGCCCTTAAGGCACCAGATAAAAATCTCATATTTTTGGTGCTACGCTAATTAGTCATTTTAATGAGCGTTTAATTACCTGTCTGCCTAAAACACTGTTTACAATGTCAAGAGAAAACTTAAAGTAAGAAGAAGGAAAAACAATTTAAATGACAGAAGAATCCATCCCCAGTTCCTAATCGAACTAAACCCAAGGAAGTTTTGGGAGTTAGAAACAGGCTAAGGCTCGTATGGCTGCTGTGGCATCCTGCCTTACCGCACTGCTCTGGCTGCAGAAACACAGCCGGCTCAAAACGAGCACGTCGGAAGAACAAATACGAACAAGATAAGGAAAGCAATGTGGATGTGTTTGCACAAGTGGGCAACACGCGGCTGGTTTTTTCTGCCCGTTTCTCTGAACCCAAACTTTTGAATAGGTTGCTGTGCAAAATAGGAAGCCGGTGGTTGGATTTTAGCGTCTGAGGGTGTGGGAACCCGAAGCCACAGCTCAGGCTTCCATCTGCCTCCGAGGCGTGTTCCCCGTCACCAAATTCAATAATCGCTCTTAAGAGCAGTAATGATTTGGTTGCGTGCCTTTTTTTAACCTTGCTTTTTCCTTCAGCAGTTCCTCTTGCATATCTCCTCCTTTTTGACGCTCCTTTATTTGTCTGTTTATAAAGTTTTTGAAAGGTGACATTTTGAGTGTTAGTGACGGTATATATTCGCATCCATCATATGACAATGGCCAGCATTCAGGATCTGCTGGATGCAATCCAAATCCCACTGGAGTCAGTAGGAACACTTCTCTTAGAGGGCTTTCAGTTAGACCCCTAGCTGCAAATACGGTCTGCCTTTTCACAAAAAAAAGTGCTGAGTAGGTAACTGTGGCTTGTTTCATTCAACTTACTATACTTTCTTCTCTATCTGTTGCTTTTCTTTCCTTTCTTGACACACATAAAGGACGTTCATTGTGATTCGGTTAATATTTCCTTCTGCTGCCTTTGTGTAAGTCAGCGTGTGCAGCGCAAATACAATTAGAGTGTATTCAGCAGAGCACACGTGTGCAGCAGCGCTTGCCTGTACATATGGGGTTTGTTCATTTCGAAGGGCAGGTTGAACATTTTTCTTTGACTTTTTTTTTCCTGTGTGGCAATTACCAATCAGATTTTGCTGAAAAAAAAAAATGCTTCTCTTGAGGGTGCGCATCGTGCTGAGGGAAGTATCCATAATCCACTGTTAACTTAAATGGATTCTGCCATGAATATAGAGTTTATTTTTCTAAGTTGATATATAACAAACTGATTTGTCTTGACAGACTGACTTGTATAGCAGCTCATCATCCAAGTGGTTCCCACTGTGGCATCACTTGGGTTTAATTATAAAAACTGGTTTGAGCGGTTGAGAGTGGAAAATGTTGGCTTAAGTAAAGGCTCAAATCCCAGAACATCTCAGGAAAATTAAAAGATCTGAGTTGACATGGGAAGACTCACATGCACAGAAGCGTTCCTGAGGCTTAGACCTCGCTGATCATCTGTTACGCTCCCAGGAAGCTTTTTTAAATGTTTAGATATAATTACTTTTCTCAACTGGGTACAGGGGATGAGTTTCGAAGAGAAGCCTGATGCACAAGCTGAATTATATTAAATACTGTGAAAAGTAAGTAATTCTAATGAAAGCGGCCAAGAATGGTTATTCCCTGCTATGCAGCCCTGTGTGCCCTTGGCTTTCAGTGTGGACAGTGTTCATCTGGCAAGGCAGCAAATTCCACATTTCCTGCTGACAGAAGAAAAAATACTAAATGTTGCCGTTGGCAACTTGCCATCGCACATTATTTCTTATGAAACGTGTTTTTGTGGTTTGATTATTATTATTTTTTTCTGAGTCATGCCATTTTTAAGGCAGGTGGAGGGTGTGTCAGGGCGGCGGGGCTGGTGCTGGGTGGGAGGCTCACCACCGCCCCGCCGGGCTTCCCACCGGCTTTTGGCTCTGTTGCTTATCTGTCTGCCGCTTGCCTATGGCTGCTGAATCACTTGCTTTAAGGGCATTTCATAAATCCCCCACAACAGGTGTCTAATACGAGATTTTAGTATAACAGGGGTTTGGTTTTGTTTTGGTTTTGCTCTAATTTGTTTTTCTCAGTAGCTTTAGGCTTAGCAAGCCCCTTAATTATGCATCATCACCTGGAGGCTGTTCTGAAGGTTACCACAATGCTTTAGTCATGGCTTTGTAGGTAACATATACATTATGTATGTAAGCAGCCCCAAATCCTGGCGCTTAAAGCCCAAATACTTTGATGACTTACCTCTTTGCATCTACGTGCCTGCATATAGCCAGGTAAACCAAACAGCATGATGTCTGCAAAGTTTAAAAAGGAACAGACGACACCAAAAGCATATACCATATCGGGAAGTACGACTCAAATACTGATGTGGCCAAATCTTTTTGTGTTTGCACAAAACACATCGAGCATTACCAGCAAAGCCAGCACTGGGACTGTAATTTCACCGCTGCCCCCCTGCCGTAAGACTCAACCTTGGCCAACCTACACTTTGGATGTCGGGGATGTCGGGGTAGGTTCTCGGTCATTCTCTTTTCCCCCCCTTAACCAAGCAGCGTTTGTTCCCGGCGCTTTTGTTCCCGGCTCACCAGTTTTTGCTGTGCACAGATAGGGGAGGTAGACCTGTCAAAGGCATCAAGCTCCATTGTAGGCAACCGGGTCAAGGAACAGCGCTGGCCACAGCGGAACGTGCCGCGGGTGCCGCTGAGCTCACATCACACACGCACCGTCACAGACAGGTAGGCTGAGGATCTCGGGGAGGCTGTGTCAGGTCATGAGTAGTTTACTGCAGAACACATAAAACAATAGCTGAAATTAACATTTCACTTTCTGTTGCTCTTCTTTTTTTTTTTTTTAAACTTGGCATACCTGGCTAGATTGTGAAACGCAGCGCGAGTCGGTGTGAAAGGGCAGCACTTGGGAAGCAGTTGTCGGGTCAGTAGCCAAGGTTTTGGAGTGGCTCCTTTAGAAGGTTGCATTGTGTGTTGTGTACTCCATAATCTGCCTGACACAAAAAAGAGGCACAGGAAGTTTGAGCTTTTTGTGCAGGTTAGTCCACTACTTTCCTTCTGAAACGGCCCTTCTGTAGCAGTGACCTAATACGAAAAAGATTTCTGAGCTGATCGCTCGTACTGCCACATCAGCAGTAAGGTGCGGATTTGCATGACTTACCCAGTGTTAACGTGGGAAAATTGTAGCAGAGTGTTGAAATTGAATAAAGGTACCCTTAAAAAGTAGGGTAGAGGAATAAATAAATTCCAGCACTGTTGCCCAGTCCTCGGAAGTGATTCTCATCCAGCTCTAAATGTATATTTCACTTGACAGAAACACGCATAGGTAACAGATGAAAATGGCTGATTTTGCTGTTTTGGATACAGTAGCAATTAATTACAGAGAATCCTACCATTTTGTTCAGAACTGCCTGTAGTGAGAGGAGACAAGAACGTTCTTACTTTGATTTGCTGTCATTTGCAAGGTTTCGAAAGGCAACAGCCCTTCATTTTCCATTTCCTATTCAGGGTAGCCGTGGGCTGGTCCCCAGGCCACCAATACTGGAGTGTACAAATGTTATACAGGAGCCTATTTTGCCCCTGAACAGAAACAGGAACATCAGCAGCTTGCAGTACCCTGGTAATCACATGCTGCTCTGACACCCTGCGTCTCTCAGGCTTGCGGTGCTCTGGTGCCTTCGGGACCGAGCCCGGCACCGCTGCTTCGTAAAGCTTTTTATCCTTTGGCGTGGGTGAGCAAAGCTTACAAACTTAGAACCATAGCATGGTTTGAGTTGGGAGGGACCTTAGACACCATCTCGTTCCAGCCACCTGCCCTGGGCAGGGACACCTCCCACTGGACCAGGGTGCTCCAAGCCCCGTCCAACCTGGCCTTGAACCTCCAGGGATGGGGCAGCCACAGCTTCCCTGGGCAACCTGTGCCAGGGGCTCACCACCCTCGGAGTGAAACATTTCCTCCTGAGATCTAATATAAATCTCCCCTCTTCCAGTTTAAAACCATTACCCCTTGTCCTGTCACTACGTGCCTTTGTAAACTTGCCTCCCTGCGACTCGCAGGCAGCAGCAGTGTTGGGCACAGCCAGTTGAAATCGCAGTTAATGTGGTGGGTCTTGCACCTGGTTGCTGGGGTGAAGACAGAGAGTGTTCGCTTCTCTCTGTGCCTGCTGAAAAAATGGCCCTGAAAACCCAGTAATTGCAGAGGAAGCCAGGCGGAGCAAGGACGGCGTGCAGTCGGCGGCTGCAAACAGGAAAGACGGATGGCGTTTGAGGGTTTGGGTTTTCTAGAGGAGGGCACAGGTTGGATGGGGTGGCCCCCGTGGCATCAGCGATACTGGAATATGCGTGTCGGCCTTTCTCGGCAAAACCGCCCCTGGCAGCTCCCCCAAGTGGGATGTGTTTCAGCTTTTCGCCTTACTGCAAGGTGGTAAATACTCGGTGACAAACAAATGGGAGTTAATTCGTTGGAGGGGCTTAGTTTGGGTCGGCGAATCTCTATTGCTTCTGAATGACTGAATCTCTCTTTTTTTGTGTTAAAAAAGAAAGGCAGTAATTTGGGTTGGTTTCAGCTGAAAGCCAGCTTTCTGCGGGCAAGCGCTCTGCCTGCCGCCCAGGGATGCGCCCGAGTTTCTGAATTGCACATGGCAGCGTCCCACTGACTGTCACCATGGCCGGGGAGGGCCTGGAAAATACAGGTTCCTTTCACTGGGCTCCAGAGGGGCTTGACAAAAAGCCACGCTTTTCAGACAAAACATGGAGGATTACATCAGTTGGAAGGCATGCCGTGCTGAAACCTCCAACACAAACCAGCTGACTTAAGCATGGCAACGTATCCGATTGCACCCAGATTACAGAGCTGTCACCAGCCGTGGCACGCTGCGGCGCTGTGAGTGCTTCCATGATGACCACAGGCACCAGTGCTGTCGGGCCTCGCAGAGAAAGGGGGCTTGTTTGGGAGGGCAAAGAACTGTTGAAGAGGTGAAGAAATGCATTTTTGCCCTTCCTTGGCACCGTTTGCCGAGGGTGGTGGGGTTTTTTTTTCCATTCCTTGGCACCATTTGCCAAGAAACTACAAGCACATGGGTTAAAAAAAAAAAAAAAAAAAAA
>VZSF01010067.1:740853-802468 GCA_013398295.1 Chionis minor
AAAAAAAAAAAAAAAAAAAATCCTTCCAGAGAAAATAAATATAATTGAGTAAACATTCATTCTGTTGCTGCGACAGCTGGTAGCAATAGGACTGAAGAAGTGCCTGTACAGAGAGAGACAGATACTGCACCTACCGAAGTTTCAAATCAAAGTTAGTATATAGCTGTGTAAATATGGGGTGAAGAGACAGTCCTCGGCCCCAAAAGCCCTAGTGGCAAATGCTCATCTGAAAGACAAGGACTAATCACGGCATCATCGATACTTTTGTAGGGATTTGCATGATTTAAAACGAGTTCATTCCATGCGTGAGAGGAACTACCCGGGTGCCTGTGCAAAACAGGCCTTCCATCAGCTCATCCTGGATGCCAAAGTGCTTCAGAGCACGATCGCCACCCTCACCTCTCCCGCTGGTGTCTGGAATACTCCAGTGTGCCCTGAAGAGTGAGAAACTCTGTGCTTTCTGCTCAGCTCCTGGAGAAACGTTTCTCCACTAGAGCTGCTCCTACCTGAAGTGCTTTGGTGAGCTCGGTTGAGAGGTTCAGCTCTCTGAGGCTCCTACTTGTGTTCCACTGGCAGTTTGCTAGCAGGCAAGCTGAGTGCTAAAATCAGTTTGATATAAACTAAGATGCGTATTCTAGCACCCGGGAAGACTAACTGTTGGAGCATATTTCTGAGACGAGCTACGGAGTCTATTTTTTTCTATACCCTTCTGGAAGATACGCATTACCAAAATGCAAGTTATGGTACTTCCTGTGCTGCAGCTGGTTAAATTTAGCGGTCTTTGACAGGAAAAAGCCTTGGTCAGCCTACATGACCCACAGGCACTTTTGGACTCGGGGTCTCTCCAGCTGTGGAGGCGTTATGCAAGTGGGAACATGTACTTTGTGGTTAACAGCTTCTTCATGGAGGTGCCTTGCTTTCTAGACTCCAGGTTAGTGCATGGGACAGGCTGGGTCGAAGGGACTTGCGTCGCCTGGTGAGGGTAACGTAGTGCTCGGACAGACCTTGCTGTTACGGCTTGGGAGACAAGCCTAGCAGCTCTAATAGTTTCGGTTCCTGTACAGCCTCTGGCATTCAGACCTGTGCTATCAATACAGTGGGGCGGACTGATTGCAGGCTTCATCCAAGAGATCCTTGCTCTTCATGAAATATGCCACAGGATCTCCAAGTTTTATCACACCAACTTCTGCATGAAGGATGTATGTGAAGGAAGACTTGTTTCGCAGGTCAACAGGCGCTTCTCCTTTCCACAGCTACTGAGAGCTGTGGGGTTTGGTTTATAAGAGGTGGTGTTCTTTGAAGCTTTTCTTCTCTGAGCGGCGTTGCCATGTTTCTGTGATGCATTGATTTCATCTGTGGAAATGCAATTTATTACTGCCATCGGCTTTTGAATAAAAAAAAAAAAAAGAGGATTGTTCTGTGTGGGCCCCATAGATTAGGTCAGTTAGAGAATGCAGAAGATGTCTCCTGAGGTTTATTAAGAAAATTGAGCGGAGCTATTAAATTGCTGAGCAATCTGCTCTACCAAAGCTATGTAAATTCTTTATCAGCAGCTTGTGGTTAGCTCCCATACAAGACGGCAGCACTAAGTCGAATGAGTGCATTGAGTCGACTCCATCAAAACCCCAAGAAGGCAATTGTCTTTTTCCTGGCTTAACAACCAGTTATGTTGTCCCGCAATGGGAAGCATTGGTGTACAGCACACCTTAGCAGATACTGTGCTCTGGGTGTCACTGGTTTTTAGTAGGAGCAGGAAGCTGCACGGGATGGAGCTGGTAAAGCAGAGCTGAACCCCACGAGTCCGACGGGGTCAGACCGTTTTCCCTCTGGGGCTGGCAGCCTTCACGTCCGCGGGAGAGGAGCTCCCTGGTGTTGTCTCTGCTGGTTTTTGTCAGGTCGGAGAGAGAGTCTCAGGCTGTGACTCAACTGAATCTCCTTGTGCTACTAGCTGTTAGGTGGGACTGAAGTTCCCGAAAGGTGATGGGTGGTTAATAATACAACTGAGAGTTTTCTGTCTTAGTGGACTGTGCTGAAATTTTCTTGAGTATTTGTGCAGAGCAGCTTGTTGAATGCTGCAGACCATGCTTTGCTGGCTCTGTTGCAGAGGAGGAAACCTCTCTGAGCAGCAAAAGGGTTGCTTTATTGGGCTGTTGATGCCCGTCTGCGTGTCCTCCCCAGGAACACTGGCTGCAGATTGAGTAGAGGATGAGGAGTGTCAAGCATAGAGATCTGTCAGTTTTGCCATAAAAGTCAGATATTTTTAACTCAATCAATTCATGCAAAGTCTGGAATGGAGGAACTGTTTGGGTTTTGTGAGAGTAAACCTCATTTGAAAACCTTATTTGAATTTCAGCTCTGGACAAATTCATACTCCTTTACTTGAACGGCCTGCTGGCTTTTGGCGTAGTGCCTTTGGGACCTCTGCATATGTTTATTTGATTAATAATTGGAAGTTGACTCTAGCTATGGCTGAGTTGAAGCACAGTAACACAAGAATAACAACAATAAAGTTCATGTCAAACCTCTTTAAAGATCATATAGCAGGCCCTCAGGTGCAGAATCACGTTTCTTAAGATGGAGGTGTACATAAGTAAATGGGCCCTCTTTGTGTCTGTAAGCAAGTTTTCACGCGGTTTGGGCAAAACCTCGGCTCAGAGGTAAAGTGTCTTAGTAAGGCTGTAGATGGTGTGTCAGCTGCAAGGTTTCCAACATGTTCACACTGGTCAGGCTTGAAGTTTCCAGCTCATTTCTCCGGGGTTAAGTTTCTTGAAGCGTTCTCATCTTCCCCACAGAGTTCCCCCAGGGCAAGTAATACTTGCAGTATGTGGGAATTAGAGTGATATGTCTTTATCCAGTGTTTTGGTAGTCCCATTGTTTGTATGCATTGGATTGCCTAGGAAACCATAATAATCTTGTTAAAAGAAAGATTTAATCTTTCTGCAGTGTTGGGGCTAGTTCAAAAAGCCAGGCTAATACTAGCAGGCTGCTGATGGCGGTTGGAGCAGGTTAATTCAGCCCGGCTCGCTTTCTGGGGAGCGGGCGAGCGCCAGCCCCCTGCAGCCCTGCCATGCGGAGCTTATCGCAGGCGGTGGCCACGGGCAGCCTCCGCAGTCGCTTGGGTGTAGCAGAAACCGAGGATCAGGGTGGCCCAGCTGCCACCAGGCAGAGCGGTCCACGTGCAAGCCTTGCCGGTGGCAGCAGGAGCAGATGGGGAGAGCCCTGAAGAGAGCCCTGGCCGGCATCTCTCTTGCAGGGCCAGCACGGCCGTTTGTGGGTGGCAGCTCCCGAGGAAAGAGAGCCAGCTGACAGCCACCTCCCCTAACCCCTTCTACTCCCCGAAGAACTGCAAGTGGAATAAACTGCATTTCCCTCCGTTCCCTGGGTTATGGCCAGCTCATTTGATACCTGCACGGGCAATGCAGTACCACTTTTAAAAGCTCTCTTCTGCTTAGTGTTTCCCTAGCGGCATTCACAATTACGTATTTTAGCAAAAGAATAGGCTGCCCTCTCCTCCTGCTCACTGTGAGATCCCGCTGGTGTAGGCTTTCCAGGAGGGAATCTGCTGTGGCCTCTGTCATCTCCCTCACAAAACCATCCCAGTGGCTGGGACTGGTGTGGGCAGGTCCACCATCCACTGCTGTTCCTCTTCTCTTGGTCACAGCTTTAATTTTGGATTATGTTAGGTCATTTGTACATATGTAGTTAAGAAATAAAAACCAAAGCGATGACCTCTGTTGACATCCAGCAGCTCCTTCAAACAGCTCCATCCTTTGTTCTCTTCCTCGGTTCTTAATTTGCACTTTAAAGTGGAGGCTGTTGCTTGGAAGGCAACGGAGTTGCTGATGGAATAAAACCTGTCACAGTTTGAAGATAATCAACAAAGTTAGTCCATGAAACAATTTCTAAGGTATAAACAAGATCAAAGCACTATCAGATGTGGACACCAACAGGCTAGGCTTTGATAATTTAATCTACCAAATTACCAATTTTAAGGCATTTGATTTGTTATTTCTGCAAATTAGGGGCCAGATGCTGCTGTACTTTCTTAGTTTTTAATCTCTTAAAAATAGGAGAGATGACTGCCAGAGGAATGCGCTGCTGAGGCACAGTGATGCTGATTAACACTTTTGTTAAGTATTTTTGATGGCGATTTCTCTTTCTTCTATGATAATATAACTGTGTGCTCGGTGCGGTTGTTCCAGATAGGTGAACATACAGGAGCTGCCTGGGACAGCAGAAAAGATCCATTGTGGTTTTGGCCACTTCTTCCTTTGGTTTGTATTTTTCCTGTCTCGGACATTTCTGCTGTTGCTGCCGTTCTCAGCCCAAGTAGGTCCATCCTGCATTTTCACAGTCTTTTCATTTCAGCCTGTCTCTCGCCCCTGTGCATCTCTCTGTGTACCTTTCTGCCTGTCCGGGCTCACGCCAGCCTCCTGCTCCGACCGTCTCCACCTCTGAGAGAATCTGCATCCGCTGCCCCGTACTCCCCTGGCTGAGCAAGGGCTGTGTCTGTGCCCGGGCGGTGGAAGGAGGAAGCGGAGCCGTGCGGGTGGGCGGGTGGGATCGCGGCAGCCTCGGGGTTGCAAAAAGGAGAGCAGTGCTGTAGGAATCCACTGGGATTTCAATAGCCGTCTTGGCTCAGCTCTGCAGGGCGTCCTCCAGCATGGCAGAAGGCACTGGGTGGACTGGTGCCTCTCCAGAATCCACTGGAGAAAAAGATAGCGGATCTGGCACTGATAAAAGCTGTTCACCTTATGCCTTTGGGTGGAGGAGGCTGGATTATGTGATGGGCAAGTCTGTGTGTGTGTATTTCTGATGGGATTAAAGAGCTGATGTGTGACCTGGCTGCTTCCCATGCTTTGGGCTGTTTGGAAAACCTCCCCTGGGGAAGGGAGGCGTCTTCCAGTGCCAGAGTTTTCTTCAGTGTAAAATAATACAGAATAAGCTCTCATGTTAAAAGTCTTTTTTATTGTTTATATTTGCTCAGCCCAAACTAATTCAGCATGTCTTCAAGCCAACAGAGGCTAACTGAGCCCCACCAGAAGTCAACAGCAAATTTGGTTGTAGATACATTCTTTCCTTTCAGCAACAGAACACAGTAAAGATCAGGAGGAACAGACGCTGGGGAAGGGGAAATTTTTATCCTGGAAGGGAAGCTTGGAAGCACTTCTAACCTCGGGGCGGAGAGCCTGGGAGAAACAATGGGATGACACATCTCCTGCTGCTGTTTTGCTCCCTTCCCACTCTCCCAAAAGCTGGTGTTGAAACGCTGTTTCCTCTTCTGCTGACAAGCGCTTACAGTGGCCTGATTTTTGGTGAGAGAAAGTTCGCAAGTGAGCTTTTTTATTTCTCTTTATCAGCACAGGTCTTTTTCCAATTCCATACCATCCAGCATCCTCCTACCCATTAACCCACTTGGAATTTTCAGCCCCTGAAAATGGCGATGGGGAGATATCGCTGGGGAACGGTGTCTTAGAGACATGGTTTAGTGGTGGACCTGGTAGAGTAGGGTCAACGGTTGGACTAGAGGAGCTTAAAGGTCTTTTCCAACCTAAATGATTCTATGAAATGTGGCCCACTTTCCTTTTAGCAGGAAGGGGACAAACCTCAAATAAAAGTGCTTGCTCAGGACGGCGCCTCTGTCCTGGCGTCCCTGCGATGGGTAACTGAGCACCGTCCCCAGCTGGTGCCTCTCTTCATACCAGCCCTTCGATTTGCCCACCAGCCCTGTGAGCAGAGCGGCACGAGGACTTCACTGAACCATGTCACCTGAGTTGGCAGCAAGGGATTCTGTTGGGGTGTTTTATTTAAAAAACCCCGAATAGTTCACAGGCCTTTAGAGCCTGTCTCACCCATTTGGCAAACACACATAAAAACAACCACCCTGCTGTTTTTTTGAGATCCCCGGGGAGCTGCCTGCGCTAAAAGGCGGCACAGGAGCAGATAGCGCCGAAGGAAGGCATGGAAGGGTTTCACAACATGAGGACAAAGTGATTAACCACTGCGGCTGATCGGCACTGGAGCCCGGCAGCCGGCGGCTGCACGCTGAGCTGCTGAGCTTTATGTCTGAGGAGCTGAAAATTGGGTATTGGCTCGATGATGAAGCCCTGCTGCAATGTCATCCTGTGCATGGTGTGGTGTGAAAACCCACTGCCCGTTCCTTCACAGCGATAAGAAAACAAATGACCAGACATCCCAGCTCTATTAGCATTCAGTTTTATGTATATTCATAGCAGTAAATCAACCAGAGATAAAAAGCTGGATACGTTCGTTTTGATACCGGGATGCTCTCTCCCACAGCCATCGTGCTGCAGAAGTTTCCCTTCATTCATGCCCGCAGGGGCAGCCACCGCTGGGGTGGACAGAGCTGCTGTGGTTCTCCCCACACCCGTGGTTTTATGGCTGGGTCCGACAGGGAATGCCGTGTTCAGCTGCGATGGCAGCGGCAGTGCCGCAGGTAGAATGTAAACGACTACAATTAGCTGGCATGGGGGTTGATCATGTGATTTATAGTCCCATTAATAATAACTGTTTATTTGTTATTGCAGTATATCAAGAGTGCTGCAATCCATCAGGTCTATACCAGACGCGAAATTATAGATTATGGACATGGAGAAAATTGGTAAAGGAAGAAGGAATGATTCGTAAAATCTCCTGATCGTACACATATCACAAATTTTCTTGGAGGTAGTTTGGTATCTATTATTTGCTGTATGAAGGCAGCAACGTACCCTTTGAGCTACTGGAGATCCCTTCCCTTTCGTGGTTGCCAGGGAAAGGTTTTTCCCCGTGTCGTTCGGGTTGGATGGGCAAAGCCCCAGCGCCGATACCCACTCGGGAGCGCAGGTTGGTCAGTGTTTGCCCCTGGGTGGAGGCACAGGGAGGTGCAGCGTGGCCCGGGGGCTCCGTGGGGTGGACCCTGGTGACGGTGTCCCTGCCTGGCGGCAGGGCAGTCCCAGCCCAGGGGAGTTCCACCCCGCCAGGTCATTGCTGGCTGCGGGATGAGTTTGGTGCGAGCGTTTGGAGACTGGTCCGGGGCGGGTGCGGGGCTCCCACGGGGTCCCTGCTTGGACCCCGCAGCCGGGGGGCTGCCGGCACTGGCTGCCAGCAACACTGCCGCCCCAGAGCATCCCCGGTGCCCTTGCCCTTCTTCCCGGGCACGGTCTCCAGCCGGCAGCGCTGACGTGCTGCGTGCTGGCGAGAGGGCACGGCGCGGGCCCTTTGTCTCTCGGGAGCCATAAGTTGTGCTGCAGACACAAGCACAAGGGCAGAGCCCTGGCGTGTGGCATCGGCTGCCACTGCGGAGCGTGCCGCCCCAGGGCTGGGGCATGTGGGGGATGCCTGGCCCCTGCGTTGCTCCTTGTCACGGCAGCCGCGGGACACCCGCGTGCAAGGGCCTGGTCAGCAGCACAGAACAGTTGAATTCAGTGCAACTAAAAATTACCTTTTGAAAAACCACCTCTGAGGCTTTCTGAAGTGATTTAGAAAATTTTTACAACTGCCTTTTGTGGTAAAACCAGTAGCTGAAATACGAAGGCTGGCATTTCCAATATCCTCCGCAAATAAACCCCCCCACGCAAGTCATGTCACCGAAATATCACAAAAACCGCGGCAGGCAAAGACAAAACAAAAGCAAAAATACAAATGAAGGCCCCGATCCCACAAAGTTCAGTTCTCGCAACTATTTTAACTGGTGTGACCTCTCCCAGTGACTCCTGACAGACAACCAGCGTGCTGCAAATTAAGCACAGGCACAGATGTTTTTCCTGAAAATGTCTATTTGTGGAACAAATTATTTATAATAGGAAATAGCATCTGTGTTAATTTAAGAAAAGCTATATATGCACCAAGCAGGGATAATGGGTGCTTTATAGCCTAAACCGGAGTGGGACTCCAGGTGAGTCCTCGCCTGCAGAGCGGTGGCACGGATGAGTTACAGCCTTCCTGCTTCTCGCCTCGAGGATCCTCACTCTGTCAATCTAGGGCCAAATCTATCACTCTTGTAATTTCAGTGGGAGGATTTTTTGCATCGTCAAGCCCCAGGCTTGCCTTTTGCAGCTTACAGGAATACTTTAAATGTAAAAGTCGAAAGCCCACGTGATAACCCTGAAATTCTTTTAGGAATTAATGGCACCCAATTTAGCCTTGTAAGACTGTAGAAGAGCAAAGAGGAAGGAGTAAAACCCTGGCAGTATAGGAAGAGAAATTTCATATTTTAAATTCTAGAAAGATTTAAGGTCTTTGAATCTGATGGTTTTAGTTAGAGCCCTCTGCTTGCCTTCCTAACCTCAGCTGGGGATCGTCTTGACTCCTAAAGTTGCAGAGGTCCGTGAGCCTTAATATTAAATTTTGCAACGCTTCTGACTGCAAGCTGCCAGAAGCTGCCATGCAGCTTGTGAGCCACAGGACTTCAAAGCTTTTGCCGTAGCCTTAAATCATTATTTTTCCCTCCCTCATGGAAAATTTGGCCATAAATGAGGCATTTGTCAGGGGCTGTACTTAAGCCTTCCCTTCGCTTGGTAGGCTGTGATCCTCGTCCACCGTGCCTGGACGCGGCGTATGTCCTCTGCTCTGCAGTCCCTGGGACAGAGCACGGGCTGTGAGATTAAACCCTGTGGGTATGAGGTTTTTTACCGTTATGCTGTTGAATTCTAATAATTAATAGCTCCCCAAAAGAAAAACCTTTGAGAAAAATATGAACACCTGTTTGAAAAGTCATGGGTGCGTGTGCATGGTTTAAATCGATAGCTTTTTCTTATTAATGGAACTGCAATGAAGTAATTGGAAAATTCAGTATTGTGATGAATTGATATTTTTCATATCAAAACAAGTGGAAATGCTAAAGGCTGATTGGATTAAATTGAAGGAGCCAGTATGACAGAATTTTTATGTGCTTTTATATGTGGAATTCAGCGTCATCTAATTTTTGCCCAGTTTCACGTTTGTTGAAACCAATACTTTCCAATCTTCTTCTCCTTCCCCTGGGACAGTCCCGTGTTAAAACCCTAAAACAGACATAATTTTCCAGTAGAAGCAATTACTGGTTTTGCTTTGTTTATGGTCAAGATCAGCAGTACTTGATAGCCTACCTAAATTATCACAGACTCGATTTTTATGTAGGGCGAAATTATGGGAGAATCCACCTCTCCGCTGCGGCGGGTGACTCGAGATTGCAATAAATACTCCGGATGAAGAACTCCGCTGCGTGTTGTTCGTCCCTTCCTCTCGTCTGCCAAACGCTCCCTCAGGATCAGTGGGTTTTGTAGAAGAAAGGCAGAAAATGGTGCGGATGGGGAGGAGCCCTCACCCCTGCAGTGACGCCGGCAGCAGGGGACTCCGGGATGGTGCCGTCGGACGTAGCTGGACCCGATGAACCCTGCTGCCGGCGTCGGCATCGGGTGACGAATGCTCCATGTTGTCACAGGTAGGGCTAATGTCCTGCCAAATGGCGTTGGCTTCTGCCAGTGCGCAAGGGTTTGGTTTTCTGTGGTTGTGGTTGTGAAGTGCAGGTCTTCCAGGGCGGCACCTCCGGTAAAAGTGGGCGACTGAAAGAATTCCCAGCGCTGCCTCCCGTGCCCTCCTTGCAGGCAGGAGCAGCAGGCACGGGGGTTTAACGGGTCCTTGGTTGCAATTCCCGAGTGGTGCAAAGCAGGTTTGTGTTGGAATAAGACCTTTGAAGTGAGACAGGCTGTGGCGGAGTGCGCTCTTATTTATGTGATAAATACACCGTGTGTTTTATATCCGGTGACATAGGGTTACTTAAAGGCCTCTGAATTGCTGAAGAAAACTAATTAAATTGAAATCAAACATGAAAATACAGGGCAGAACAAAATACTACTTTAGAAAGCAGTTCAGTGTATTCAGCTGATGTTATTCTAGCAGGGAATTTATTTTTAACTTTATGATTATGGATTTTTATAGTGTCACATCAACATAAAGGGCTTTTCTTCACAGCAGGAGCAAGAACAGAGGAAGTCCAAGCAAACGAGATCTAATGTCCTTCAAGAAGGCAGTGGTAAACACATTCTCAAAGACGGAAAAGTTCAAATATAAACTAACTGTGCTCTCTGTGAGGAAAGAAAATAATACAGTAGTTTGATTATATTTGAGAAGACAGCTGATTGAAGACCAAAATCGGTATCATTCTCCCCAAAGTCTACCACAGTGATATTTCAGAAACCCATTCAAGGCTCGTGTGGCACAAACAGACAAAAATAAATCTGGTGGTGATAAATCAGTGTTGTAGAGAGCCCTGCTCAGTGGTGTCTGTGTAATGCTGGACAGCAGAAGTCCTTTAGATCCATTCAAAGTCACAAAGGGAAAAAAACAGGGTTGGGCAAGGGGGAAGGAGAGCATTTGGAACGAGAAATTTCCGTAAGAGCTAATAATGAAAATGGCTGTGGTTGATGAAGTGGCGGGCGCTTGCCTGGGTTGGGGGATCTGTGGGATTCTCCCTGCCTGGCTGCCGTGGGGAGTCCAAGGAGCCTCTCCTGCTCCTCCCTTAGTGCTGGCTGGGCCTTGGTGTCCTTAGGAGATTCAGGTAACATTAGTAAGGAGTCCGGTGATTCAAGCTACGCTTGTTTTTCAGCTAATGGTCATCCTGCTAATGAACACCAAATAGCTTTGCTCGTAATAACAATACTTCAGCATCACGCTCTAAGTGTCAGCTTGAGTAAACCTTTAAAACAGCCTGTTTTAAGAGGATTAGAAAAAGGAGTGCTATTAGATCAAACCAAGTGATAGAAATGCCAAGGGCTAAAAACATTAATTAGTCTTAGTTAGCTTCCAGTGACACAACTGAAGTTAGTTACCAGGCGCACGCTCTGCTTTTGGTAGTGCGTGCGTTCTCCAGGTGTCTCCAAGACATTCCCATGTCTGTCGTACAGCCCACCTACCTGGAGGCAGAGGAGTGGGGAGGAAGGGCACGGCTTTCTCTGGTTAGAACTCAGCCCACTCTTCCTCTCTCCCGCCCTCACGTTGAAGCATGGACTGTTCCTGTGGCCAAAGTTAAAAATCCAGCAGATATTTCTACCCTTCCCTGGTCAGCAGGGCAGTCTGACACTGGTTAGGCTTGTACTGGGCTCTGGCCGCTTGAGCAGAGAAGCGTTCTCACCTGGGCATGGGGGTCTGTGCTGGTGGTGTCCGTGGCCACGGGCCCATCGGAGACCCATTGCCCCGTACTCGGGTGTGGAGCAGCTTCGCTCCGCACCTCTGCTGTTGTAGTTACAGGGGAACGCAGGTGACTCCTGTTCCCAGCCACTTGCGTCCAAGGTGCTTTCCCAGGCCACCCGCTGAATTGGAAACGCGTCGGGAAGAGTGTAACAGGTCCTGCCCCGTCTCCGAGGTTAACTGTGAGGCCTGAGAAACTAGTACTGCATAATTTAAAAAAATAATAATCACAAATACAGTCTGCTTTAATATTGCTATAGATTATTTCATTCTAAGGCAGTTCTTTAAGGAAACAGCTTTTGTGTTCTCATTTGTTGAGGATGAATTGGTACGGTAGTTCCCAGGGCCATTTATTCAATAGATCTCTAATAAATAAGTTGCAGCTATTTGGCTTCTCTTTCTTGTTCTGACTCATTTTAGCTTCTGGACATGCAGCTCCATTCTGCCAATATTTTATGGCCAGTTTTTCTATTATTGTTTTTTAACATATTGTGCAATTGGTTCTGCGAGCACTAGGACTAATGAAGTCTGGTTTTCAAGGACTTTGTATTTCATGCGCAATTGACTTTCACGTCAAAGAAGGTGTAGGATCCCACCGGAGCTTTTCCTGAACCCGCTACGTTTATATTGGCTGTGTCCTGTGTGTATTCTCCGGGACTCAGTAAATGGAAAGCTCGCTGAGCCCTTCTCACGCCGAGAGCGTGCCCAGGGTCCCTCTCCGCTTCCCAGTCTGCTCCTCGTCATTTCACCAGGCTGGCAGGAGCTCTGTTACTGCCCATCTCATCCCTCTCTCCATTAGCACTGGTTTGATTCCACCAGCACGTTCCGGCGTCATCATAGAGGCTGGGCCACCACGGATAGGAAACCCTGCTTTTCGTTTCTGCTTCTTTCTCACTTGTTCAGTCCACTTGCACGGGTCTCCATGTGCGCGTACGGGCTCCGGTGACGTTTTGTCTTGTGTGAGAGACACCGCAGATGCGCTGTCAGCTGCGTGAGACTGCACGCCAGAGAACCTCACCGCGGAGCACCCAAGCTCGTGTCACAAACTGAACCGCTGCAGAGACGTTAAATGACTCCTCCGTTGTCAGCACCACAAAGCAGTGGCGGTTTGCGCCACTGCAGGACACTGATGAAAGGAATCGGAGCAGGAACAAGCTTGCGAATGCCAGGGGTTTCCTTCCCCCGGGTATTTATAATGAAGGGCGAGGAGGTGGACCCGGGAGCGTAGCACGTTAAGTTAATTAATTGAATGGGAGACCGAGGACTGGGGGTGAGTCCCATCTCACCTTGGCTCGGGCCTCCAGGTGTCTGATCGAAGACACTGCCTGCGAGTCACTGAGGAGAGACGTCTCGCTGTTACTGGCAGAACTTCTGCTGGGTGCTGGAGGAGGGCTTGGGCAGGTGGAGGTGGCGCAAAGCAATTCCTCCATTCGTTACGTGAGAGAACAATAATGGCAAAAGATCAAGACAGCAGTGTCAGATGCTTCAAAGGCTGAAGGTTTGGTTAATCCATCATGTGAAATGTGGCGGGTGGGGGGGGGTGTCTTTTGTCTTGGACTTACTGAAGGTGGCACACCCGTGCTACCCATTCCCCATGGTCCTTACTCTTTTCTGTGTGAAGAATTCAGGGTCGGGAGTCCTGGAGCATATCAGAGGGACATGGGGCATCTCTAAAATGAAGTAAGATTGCCCTTTACCTCATTAACAAAGAGTTGATACGCTTTTCCTTCTCTAAGGACAGTGGAGCAGCATAAACAGAAAGTTGCCAAGCGTGTAGTTGAAATGGGAATTCAAAGTGTAGGAAATGGGCTACCTAAGTTGTTGGTTACATGCAGCAGTTAAATGGTGTAAATGGAGATTTCGGAAAAGGTGCTGTGAGAGCACGCCCCAGTCGGGGGCTTGGTCCTTCTCCAGGGCCCCTCTGGCGGGCAGCTTCCACATCGGCGGCATTTCAGGGCTGGGAGCGGCTCTTCGGCTCCCTCAAACATTGGGAAAGGTCTTTCCATTTGCTTTGTCCTGTCTAAACTGCGCAGAAATATACTTCATATCCTTTTGAAAACCTCACGGAACTCAACACAAAATTGGCTCCTTCAGATACAAATTGGTTTAGCTGGATGAAATTCTCCAGGGAATGCACTTCATTTGACCACTAGTATTTTCTCCTGAGCACACCAGAAATTTATATGACTTTTATAGTCGGCAAGTTAAAAGCAGACTTCAGCTGAAACAGCTGGGTGGGCCATTGATCTGAACCCAGATGGAGCATCCTGAGGGAATCAAAGGCGAATTGTTCAATTACTCCCCACAACAAGCACGGAAAAGTCAATACATAGAAGAGCTTCTCCTTAACGGAGAGCCCTAACGAGGGTACTGCTCAGGTTGTCTTGTTATCTATTGCCTCTGCCCAGGGGCGACAGCAAGCCACATTTATTGTTACTGTTGTGGTGGTAGTATAAGCCATCTTTGTAGAATCGTGGAATGGTTTAGGTTGGAACGGACCTTGCAGGTCATCTAGTTCCAACACCCTTGCCGTGGGTAGGGACACCTTCCACTCGACCAGGTTGCTCAAAGCCTCGTCCAACCTGGATTTCAACAATTCCAGGGATGGGGCATCCACAGCTTCTCTGGGCAACCTGTGCCAGTGCCTCACCACCCTCAGAGTGAAACATTTCTTCCTGAGGCCTAATCTAAATCTCCCCTCTTGTAGGTTTACTTGGGTTGGTGCGAGTGCAGCGGGGGTTTTCAGGTCTCCCTCACCGGGGGGTTTGTAAAGCAAAGGCTGCGTCTGTGTGTCACCTGGACAAGCTGTTAATTAGCTGGGTTATAACGTGGGCTGCGTCGGCCAGTCTGAGCTCCTGTTCAGAAACCACGTCTGCGCATCATCGTCTAGTGGTGCATCACCCAGCTTTTCACTAATAGGACATATATAAGTTGCTATCCTAATTAAGTTAATCACTGAGCTTCTGGGTTATGGAAGATCCCTAGGGATACATAGAGGCGAGACGAGGTCGCAGGAAGGGATTTGTGTCAGGAAGATGCTTCTGGTCTAGGGGGACAGTGCCAGACAGAAGAGCTGGTCCCAGCCCTGGGTCCTGGTGATAGCAGGCTGCGGGGCTCCCCTTCCCCGCTGAGCCGGCAGGAGCCAGAGGTGGCTCCGGGGACTGGTCCATGGCTGGGGCGCTGTGGGCGGGCTGCGGTTTGGTGGGTCCGTGTTCTGAGTCTGGCGACCCGTTTTCTTAACTTCCCTTTCCCAGAGAATAAAATTTGCTTTGATTCTTATCTCAGTCTTGACAACATCCCAGGGTAATTAAGGTAAGGGCAATTAGTAAGGTACACCCTTGCTCACGGAGGAAGCACCAAAGTTACCTTGTGTGCCGTCTGTCCCATGAATGTTTTGCATATCCTCTGCTACCCTGGATGTCTTGTTCATTGTGTTTCATGCCCACCAAATAGACTTCCCTTTTTCTGATCTTTTTGGATCTATTTTAGTCATCAGTGTCCGGGACGTTTTGTACCATGGGTGGGGTTTTCCATAACTTGTCTGTTTGAAATAGCGTTTCTGTTCCAAATCTTCTGCCAGGTCTGAAATGTCTCTGATTGTCCCCAAGCATTTGTGATAAGAGAACAAGGTGAATGGCAGCTGCTTTTCAACATCTCTGCGCATCCTCCTAAATGCATACTAAATGCGTTCATTTATCTAGCTGTTTAATGAGGATTTCGATCTCAGTTCATGGGAGGACATGAAAAGCGGTCAGAACTTATTACGCGTGTCCAATTCACTGCTGCAATGTATGTGGGATAAAATCCGACAGAAAAAAAAAAAAGAAGTTTGAAGTTGGGTAAAGCGGAACAAGCACATGCTTTTAACAAGTATCCATTTCTCCCATCCCTCAAACCTGGACCTAAGCCAGAGATGCTTCAAAAGCAGCAGAAACCCCAACTAAGGCAGGAGGAGAGCGCCAGCATCTCAGGGGAACCAAAGCCTTTTTTTAGTTATTTTAAATGAATTTTTAAAAAGAAGGAGCACATGTAGTTTCCTCTCTCTATTTTTTTTTTCCCCCCCTAAGTATAGCTGCAGTCAGAGTGTGGTTAGCATTCCGGTTCTCAGCTAATATTTTCTTTAACGCGCATTTTTGATCTCCGTTCTGTAAGCATGATGACAGCCCGTGGCGGATGCAGATGTTTTCCGTCAGTGATGTATCCAGCAGATAGTCTGAGAAGCACAAGGCACCCAAGCCCGTTGTCTTCTAAGGTTTTGTAATGCTTGCAAATCCTAAGGTGATTTATGTTTGATTCGTATAAATTACAAATACGTGTATTGTACGTACACATCTTAAAACGGAATTAGTGAGGATGGGAGACGAGAGACACCTCTTAACTTCTTGCAGGCTCTCTCGTAAGCCGTCAACATTGCGTTTCCTCCAGATGAGGTTTAAATGTCTAGGAATACTGCGGAGGTGACTGGTGGTGTGTAAGCCAGCCCTGGCTGAGGGAAGCTCGCTTGAGGAGGGGTGGGACAGCCCGAGCAGAAACTGGTTTCTGCGTTGCTTTACTTTGGTCCCTAAACGAGGACTGTGCTGTGTTCACGGTGGCTCAGGTCTGCGGTCCCACACAGAGCGAAGGTGCCGCACGGGGCAGTGAAAATGCTGCTGTGCCCCGTCCGTCCTGTTCATGGAGCAAAGGCGGAGGGGGCAGAAGTGTCACTGGCTACATATTTATAGATTGCTGCTGCGTTATGCACCGCTGTCAGGTGTGGCATATGTGGCTGGGATAAATCCACAGGGATTTATCCGAATTGTTGGACTGGGAACATCGACTCAGTTGCTGTGTCTCATCTGAAAACGGTGTCGGTGAACAGCTGAGGGATGGCGGGTTTTCAAGCCATAGTTAGGACTGAACAGCAGCTTCCTCCAGCACACGATTTTCCAAAGCAAATAGATTTTGTGGCAGATTTTCTGTGCTGGTCACAGTCATGATGCGATTTTACTTTAAAGACTCATACACAAGTAATAAATCAAACCAGTAATATGTAAGATGTGTATAGTCCACAGACAAACAAAAATATGTTTATGCCCATTTAGAAAATATATGCAAACATAATTGAAAACGGTCTAAATACTGGAGGAGGTCTTTTAATTTTGTAGTCTCAGTGAAATGCAGTGAAGCCAGCCAGCAGCGATTCAGTAGTAGTGATACAGCTGTAATTTAGCTGTCCATAGCTGGTGGTGTCTCTGCATTTTGACTCATTCTGGATTTGAATCGGTCCTCTTCGTAAGACCTTCCAACACCAAGTCAAGTCAACGCTTAGGACGCTTGAGCTGTTGCACCTCCTGCTCTGGTGCCACACCTTCACCCATCCTGAATGAAGTCTTGAGTGACCGACCACATCTCCTTGGCTAGAGCCAGCGCTCCCTGGGGCTTGCAGGGGGGCTCCAGCCAAGCGAGGCGAGCTCAGGCAGAGAATGCAGTGGTTTTATCCCAGCATGGCTATAGGCCAGTATATGCTTAGCAGCCTTTAAAAAGAAAAAAAAAAAAAAAAAAGGGGGGGGGGGGGGGGGGGGCGGGAATCAAGGGGGAAAAAAAATTAGGGGAAAAAAATAAAGGTAAGCTAAGCTTAAATCTCTCTTTAGGAGTGCTTTCTAAGTGACTGTGTTTTAAAATAGAAGTGGTTGAATGATGCTCAGTATTTTTGAAAATCAAGCTATATCTAAGTTTATATCGTCGGACAAGGTGAAAAGTTAGTGGTGTTTAACCAAGCAAGTGCCATGATGTGGGAGGGGAACTGAAATTTGCTACTGGATTCATTATTGTAATATCTGCCAGGGAACATGAATTCCTTTTCCGTAAGAATTGATAAAATTTGCTTCTTTTCAAGCAGGCACCTAAAATTTGGGAAGAGGACACACTTTCCTCTGGGGAAAGAAGTACAATGTGGTTATATATAATATAATCCCCATGCATTGGAGGGCTGAGGGAGTGCTGTGCTACCCACTGTCCTTCTGACTTTTAGTAATTTTTGGAAGTATGCTGTAATGTCTTAATATTATTGTAGGGTAGCTGTATATAATACATCTGTGTTTTGGCTATATTAAAATAGTAATTAATATTAATTTGCCTATTATTCAAATAACAATTCAAATACATGTAGATTATTGTATATGTGTACATTCTTAGCAATTCCAGCTGTCAGATACACGTAGATATTGCATACTTTGGGTTGCTCGTTACCAGTAGCTGTCTTCTCTCGTCTTTACCTATTTCTCCTTTTCATACTGGTTCCACGGGTGGGAATGTCACAAGCAAATCATTTTTACAAAGAGACAAGTTCCTTTCTGATGGCATTGAAAGAGAGAAAACTAGAGATCAAGAGCTTTATACAGACTTAGATAAACTCCTGCAATCATAACATGTGAACTTCGCCTGTCTCGAATATTATCCCCACAGCTGGTAATTTCTATCCTCCTTGTTCCTTTGGGAAAGGCCATGTGTCAGATGCTCAAGATACTTAGATGTCCGAGGACCATGTGTCTTAGATACTCTATACTGCAAAAATGCAGTGGCAAGCAGAGATTCAAATGATCTCATTAACCCAACAATAAATAGTTTGTCTAGAGGCCGTTCTGAGCGGAGGGCAGCACTAATGAAAAAGATAAAAAGCCCAAGTCAGCTCTGTCCCGCTGCTGCAGTACGAAGCCTGCAGCTTTCGAAAACTGAAACAAGGAGTTTTGATCTTGAAAAATATGCAGTGAGGGTGCTTGAGCGTGTAAGTCCCTCTTTGAACACGGAAAGTGTCACAGGTAGGCACAAACAATGGGGTTTTTTCCTTCTGTTTTTTTGCAGAGACAATGAAATACATTCAATTCTAAAGAGAGACTCATTCATTGATGTTTTTCTCAATTGAAATTCTACTGCAAAGAGCCTGACTTAGTGACAAGCTGGGTCATGATAATGGTATATGTTATAAGTAAGGACGAAATTAGAAGATGTGTGTTGAAAGCTATAAAGGCTTAATTATTTTCAACCTTCACCCATGCGTATTCGAGGCGAGGGAAGGAGGCTGGGTGTTGTGCTCCAGCAGGTTAACCTGGGAAGTGGCCGCTGCCTGCCGCTTCGGAAGGGGGCGGAAAGTCAAACTCGGCCCCAGGGAGACTGATGGGGAAGGTGGCGTTGGAAATGTCTGCGCTGGCACGTCCTGTGCGGATCCGTTGCTCCTCTCATTCCTGCCACGTCCCGGCGGTTTGTCACCAGCCCAGTAGGTGGGCATGCAGCCGGGCTGTCAGGAGGTTGCCTTGGCGGTGGCCCTCTTTGCTCCAGCTGGGAGAGCACATTTCTGCCTAACTGGCTTTTTATTTGGTCAGGAGAAAAGGAGTACTCTTCTTCCTGGAGTGAAAAATACCTCTGCTCTATAGGTATGTGCTGTGCATTTATCCAGGGTGTATAATGCACCTTTTAAAACTGCCAGCAACCCTCAATGTTTTAAGATACTCCTCTATCCGAGTTTATTTTACTGTTAAAGAAGTAGAGCCCTTTGGGTCTTGCTGAGTAAACCTGGAAAGGGACAGGCAGTATTAGCAATTACTTTTCCAGCTTTCATGTTCCCGTCAGCAGTAGCGATGATGCTTGTTGGTTTGCCTTTAAATGCAATGCTTTCTTAGAGGAAAAAAAATTAGCGTGGAATTCATCTTGCAAAATTTCATTTATCCAAAAGTTCAACCTACTCTAGCTTAATTATCCCAGCTCCTACTCCAGTCCAGGGAGAGAGATGAGTGGCTCTGAAGACTGGTGCTAAAGTGAGCACCCGGGTAAGTGGGAGGTGCCTGTTTTTCCTGAAGTGGGGACTAAGGCGCCAGATCAGACCTGACTCCTGTTTGATGCATCCCACCCACGTGCCTTCCCAGTCCTTATCTCACGGAGAGCTTGCTGTGAAATCTGTTTGAGAAGAGCCTGCTGGGGCAATGCTTGCCGTTCATCATTTGCTGAGAGCCTGGAGTTGTTTCGCAGATATATTTAGAAGGAGCCGTGATTAAAATCTCTTGCCAGCTCCGATCTCAGGAACACACGGGGGGGAAATAATCTTAAGGTTTCACATCTCTGTATTTGCTTATCCCAGCCGGGATGCAGACGGACCAAATCCCCCCTGCAGGGGCTCCCAGCCCGCAGCAGGACCTCGCAGCGCTCTGTTCTCCAGCAGGCGGGCTGGACGGGGCACGAGGCTCCTCTGCGTGCAGCGTAAGGGCTCGGACCTCAGGCCTTTTCGGAGCTTGACACAGCAGCAAAAGGAGCCTGCGCTGAAGAGGAAAAGGGTAACGGCAAAGAAAATGAAAGGAGGAGGTTACTTTTTATAGATAAGACTCTTCAGCTTCGCAGAGACATGGAGGAATGATAGAGGTCTGTGAAACACTTAGAGATGGCAAATCAGGAGTGCGTACGCTGTATTTCTTAGACTAAAAGGTTTATGTTTTGCCTGTTGTACTGAAGAGATTTAAAACCAGTGGAGGGAAGTACTTTTCCCCAGAAAACGTAACGAAACGTGGGGCTCGTGGCAAGAGCCCAGCAGTGTCACTCCGCTCAGAAAGGGTCTGACAAGCCCATGGAAGCTGGTGACCAGCAGCGGCTCTTAAATACAGGGGCTGGGCCAGGAAGCCTTTTTAGCGGATGGATTTTGAGGAGTAAGGTCGCCCCTTGTCCTGTCAGTGCCTGTCCTAGGGACGTGGTATCGCCTCGTCCCAGGGGCTGCACACGCGCCTCCGTGTCCAGGCGGCGTAGCTTTTGGGTGACCCAGCACAGCTTTGGGTGTAATTGTTCAGGATCTCCAGAAAAGATGTGCATTTCTGTGGCTTCTTGCACCACCTTGGTGAGGCTTCAATCAAAAGGTTTTGAGAGATGTACCAGGGTAACAGGGTTGAAATTTGACGGCGGCCCAATTTGAAGAAACAGTGTAAGAATTCTAGCCTACGCGCAGCTTGTCTTTCTGTCCCACAGGTGGACACGGAGCCACAGTCACGTACAACTTTGGAATATCTCCAGCCGTGCCTGTGCAAGGGTCCGGCTGGCCGCATGTGCCACTGGAGGCTGTTTGACCTCGGAGGTGCGCACGCAAACCTTGGCACACCTTAGTAGCTGCCTCCTGCTTGATTATTTCAGCTTTTGGAGCCCGGCCACGTGTGCAGCACATTGTGTGCCTCCACATGTGCAGCCCAGAGCAGCCGCCCTCGCCCCCGGCACCCCTCCTCCTGCCCCGGGCGTTGCGCCGCAGCACGCTTCCTAACATGGAAATGTCAAGCCTGAACAATAGAGGAGCCGCCCAGGCGAGTGGCGTGGCCGTCAGCTGCGTTACATTTCATGGCATTTAATATCCTGGGGTCTGCGAGGGTGTTGCGTGGCGCCTGGAATCGCTTTCCGAGCAGGTGCGTGCCACTTGCTCCTGCTCCCTCCCTGCTGTTTTTCCGCCGGGCAGAAGGGAACGCAGCAGCAGGCTGGGACGATGCAGCATGGGGATGCTGGCGCCGTTAATGTCGCAGCGGGTACACGGGCTTTGTTTCCAGCCCCTGCTGGTCAGGCAGTTCAGTCTTCTTTGGCCTCATCCCCAAGTGACTCTTGTCCGTGCAAAGTTATTATATGAACTTGAATTGACGGACATCTTAAGGTTTGTAGAAATCTGTTTCTGAGGGACATTAGGAAGGTAATGCTGAGCTCATCGGGATGATCAAAGTCTAAAGTGGTTTCTTCAGTAGCTGTGTTTTGGAGGGAGCTGCTGCTGGGGCTGGGGAGGGTCTCGGTGGCTGCGCTCGTGACACCCCGGCTCGTTGTGGTCCTTGGGCACCCAGTAGTTGTATGGTGCTCGGCAGGAGGACAAGCACAATATCCATCTTCCTGCTGTTCCTTGAGTGAGGGTCATCTTTTCCTACTGGGGAGCTTTTCCAGACAGGGAACATTCTCCATTCCTTTATTTCCATACCTTGATCCATTCCTGCTTGCCCTAGGTAAAGGCAAACCATCTTCACAACTCAGAGAAACAGGGGAGGGGAATACGCAGAATGAAAAATAGGTGCAAATAATTTCATCTCTCTGTCTGCCATTCAAAACACTGTCAAATGGGCACAAAGCTTGCATTGTAAAGTATTAAAATGTTATCCAAGACCTGGAAGAAAAATCACACTTTATTTCTTAGGAGCAACCCAGAGGCGCATCCTCCCTGGGCCTCTCACTAGCAGAGCCATGGTCCAGAACAGTTTTTCATGCAACAGCAACTTTCTTTTGCAGGAAAAAGTTTTTGTTTTCTCAAAAAGCTCTATTTTTCCTAACAAAAGAAGCCAGCTGTCTGCTGTATATCCCAGTCCAAAACCAGGTTACGTAGGCCATATTTTGCTCTTACCCAAAGCCAGCTATTTGTAGAGATTAGGTCAAATCCTACATAGCTACCTGCTTTCACTGTTGCTCATGGTGTGTCAGTTCTATCAACTGATCTCATCTTAGGAGACTTCAAAGGCATTTGCATCTGTGCCTTGAGTAATTAATTAAGCTGAAGAAGATGGAAATTAGTAAAGGAATTATCAGGTGAAGCACCAACACATTGTGTTGAAAGAAGAGCTCCTGGGCTGGAGGGAGGTCCCAGTTGTGGATCTCAGAGACAGGCCTAGAGCCCAGCCTGGTTAACAGCCCCGTTAAAGACCGGCACAAGTGATAAGAAATGCGTTCCTGAGGTTAACTGATGACACAGTGCAGCAAAAAGTTGTCATTATTGAAGAGGACAGTGGATAACCACGATGACCAAAAAAATAGAAACTGGGTGAAATTCAATATTCCAGAGTAAGGCATACAGCTGGGGACAAATTGGTTGGAAATAGCAAAGGGGAGCGTTGGGGACGTACCAGTTGGTGGCAGAAAGTCTGTGAAATGCTAATGTAATGCATTCCTAAAAAAGGTAAGTGCAGTCCTTGCAGTATTGACAGTGTTATTTCCAGTGAAGAAAAGGCGATATTCTTTATAGTTCTGGCCACCCACAGTTAAGAAAACTTAATGCCAACCTGAAGAGGTGAAGAAAAGAGTTAGTGGGACAACCAGAGGACTGGAGAGTCTGTCAGGTGGGAATAGGGGAAAGTACCTTTACTTGTGTAGCACAGCAGCATGAATGCTGAGAAAATATGTGACTTTGCGTATAAATATCTCACAGACTGAACACCAGGAAACAAAAACAACTATTGAAACTACAGGACCACGTTGGCACAGACCAGAGAACAAACTTGGACCAGAAATGAAGAAAAGGAGTCCAGCCATCTGAGGAGATGTTCTGGACCAGCCTTTTCAGAAGGAGCAGGGAGGGCAAAAACCTCAAACTGGTCTTGTGCTGGGCGCTGAGAAGGTTTAGGAGAGTACAAAATCAATGATTGCATGGCAGAGCTGGCACTTGTCTCATTGACCCACAACATCTCTTCAGTCCTACGTTCCTGCACTGTTCTCAGCACTCCCTGGGCACAGAGTGCAGAGGAGGCATCAGATGAGGGTATTTGGTTTCCCACTAAACACAAAGTGGCTCTTTGGAGGGAATCCTAAAAGTTTAGAAGTTGTACTACCTGAAAACATGGTAATTCTTGCATTCTGTCATGTTTGCTCACATCCTTTGTCTTCTAGGTAGAAGCTAATTTTATCTCCATTTGTTTGGGCTTTTTTGCAATCTGCGTCTTGGTTTCTCATGGCACCTCTTAGGTCAAAGCCACCAAAGAGGGGCAATGCGTAAGGTGGGACAGACGCTGTAGAGGAGAGTGATCCAGAAGATGCAGGGAGGGACTGCAGTCGTTCTCTGGGGTGGGCCAGGGCTGAGGAAGCAGCTAGGCAAGAGCAGCTGTTTCACGGGAGTGTGAAACTGTGAGGAGAGAGGTGTCTCCCAAGGAAGATGCCATCTAGATCGCTATGGGCAGGGCCATCTGCACCTGTAGCTGGAGCCTCTTGGTCTCACCATGGCTATTTCCTTTGGCAGCACCCAGCTAAGGTACAAACTGGAGTGTGCCACTGCTGTTGTATTGGTACCAGCTCTTTGGAACAGGCATGGGTAGTGTTTAAATGAATAATGAATAATAACAATTTTATAAATAAAACATCACCGTACTTGCTGAAGTGAATAAAATAGACATGAGTGCATTAGATTTGGATTTTAATGGTTTAAATCTGTTGCTGAATTACCCTCTTCTAAGAGTAGTTTGACTGCAAGGGCAGCATTAAAACCAACTGGAGAAGCACATTGGTGTCGGGATGTGCAGCCGTGTGTTAAATGGGAGCTCAGCCCGGGAGAACGCTGTGCCTCAGAGGGGCAGGGCTCTGCTCTAGCAGACGTCCCCAGGCTATTTCTTCCCCTGCTTTTACTGCTGCACAGCACACTGCAGGGTCAGCTTATTTTTCTGGCCTGTTCTTAGTCCAGTCTTCTTGGAAGGAGACATCTGTGTTGTCACTGGGGTTCCCTTCAGAGGTGCAGAGACGCTCCGCAGCTCTGGCCCCTGAATTCCTCCACAGGCTCATGTGCTTGCTCAGACCTGAGAAATCCCCGTGCAGTATTGGACACTTCTTCCTCACGTTTTTGCCCCCACCTCTGGCTGTCCTGGCAGTTTATGGCTGCGCCACAGGGCCCTCGAACCGCCAGCCCAGCCTGCCGTGCAAAGCTGTCTGGCCAGCAGGAGAGTTTTCATCTTGCTGAAAAAATTTGGTCAGCATTTGTCTAAGAACACTTCCATAGGTGTAGAGCGCTGCGGTGCTACCTGGTTGTGGTCTCGGTCATTAGGAGTTCCTGCAGGGACTGCTTGAGGCTTTTCGGGTGGAGCAGTCTGCTCCTGTATTAAGAATGCAAGAAGCAAGGGAGAGTATGGAGCTGGAAGGTGGAGCCGGGGCAGAGCCCTGGGTGCTGCTTCTGCTGCTCCAAGGGAAAGCGAAGGGTTGGAGGTATCGCCTGCCACGGGCTTCCTTCCTGCTGGAGTCCTGCACCCTGGTCCTTCCCTCTCCTCTTATGTCTGACTTCCGGGTGTAGGCAGAGGCATTTGCCCTGAGTCTTCACTGAATCCAACCATCCAGTGCTAAACCTGGCTTTAGGAACAGATTTCTTTGTAAAATCTGATTTTGGAATTAATGGCATCACAGCACAGCAGTGCGTTTTCCTCCCTTGTCTCCTCCGATCTGGTACTATTCTTTTTCCAGTTGTGCTTAAGACTTTTTACACTGCAGTTTTTTGCTTAAGGCTTTAATAATACTCAGATCAAAAGTCGTTCAGTTTCCTTTCTCCCGTTCTCATATTTCTTCTGGTATGCCTCTAAAATGTGATGGCTTTTGAAGAAAAACAGATCTGCTGCGTGCCCAAAGAGCATTTGGATGCTCTTCCTTCAGTGACCTCTTCATTCCCCCCTGAATCCATTCCCACTCCATCATTATATTAGTTGAAGAAACCCCAGTGGGTTCCAGATGTTGAGTTATCAAACGGTATCAAAGAGCTTGGATAAAGCACTTGGTGCTCGGGGTGGGGAGTGAGGAAGGGGGAACTCAAAATTTTCCATCTTCAGAGAGAAACTGGCGGTCCCTGCCTCGCTGGTCACAGCTTCCCAATTTGAATCCAGAGTTGTGAAAATGTGGAAACTGTGAAAATACGAGCTGCGAACACTGGGAAGCTGTGAAGCAGGGGAATGGGTGGGGATTTACAATTTCTCTCCAATACAAAGGTTACGGATTCTAGTTGAAAACTTAATTCTCTGATAAGTAACTTTTTGTCACTACAACAGCAAGAGAAACAGCAGCCAAGGTTACGGAATTGTCTTGGTTGTAAAAACCTTTCATTTCTTTGCTCATAACTTTCTAGCATTTTTGTATTTGAGGTGGAAGTTTTTCAGACCTGGCCCCGCTGAAAGGCAAACTTCATTTGAGCAAAGCCAGTTGTCTTGTTTCTGAGCCTGGACGTGAGAGGCAATAATAATAATAAAAACCCCAGACTTCCATTTCTTTTTTTTTTTTTTTTTTTTTTTTTTTTTTTCTCTCTCCCCTTTTGAATACCTTTGCAGCAAGAGCATGAAAGGTGATGTTTCGTATAGGAACAGCCTTGACAGAGGAGCTGTGCCTTTCATTGGCCCAGGGAAAATTGAGTTTGATTTGATTGAATTACTGACATGAGAAAATCACCTGCTGGTGACTGCTGCAAAGCCCTTTGGCAGCGGCAGTGAGCAAGGAGTCCTCTGTTTGGTGGCTCTTTGAGAGGAGTTTTTGAAAGAGGGGAAACCCAGCCACGGATTTAGCAGGTGACTTGTGGGAAGGTATCTCTGGCTAGTCCACCTCCACTAGAAAATTTTTGAGGCTGGCAGAAGGTGAGAACATCCAAACTTTTTCATTGTGGGTCGAGAAAATATGTAACTGCTTTCTTGTGATTCGGAGCAGAAACAAATGCACAGTTTCAGAGAGAAACGGGCCCTGTGCAAAGCCACCTCAGGTCTTTATGTACCTGCTCCCAGGGGTGGGACGACAGCGGGCAATCCTGGAGCACGCAAGGGCTTTAGAGCTCCAGCGCTGGCTGCTCATGAGCCCCTTCCCACCATCCCTGCTATCCCCAAGGCTAACAAAGCCACGTGCTATGGTGCACAAATGCAGACATAGCTTGAGCTGTCCTGGGGAATGTGGTGTTGGCAGAGCTCAGGAGCTTCGGGGATGCATCTGGGATGTGACCTGGATGGAGCTGCCTCCATGTGCTCGTGCCCTGCCTGAGCTCATCACTCTAACTGTCCTTTGGGAACTCGGGCAGGGCCAGCAGGGGTGGACCAAGCAAGAGTTAATAAATCCAAACGGGTCCACTGGGGGTTTCCTTTTAACTTCTTACCGAAATAGTGGGACAGCTGTATTAGAGGTTTCCCACCCACCGTGGGTGGGAGATAATCAGGTGCTTGCCCTAGAAAAAATAATTGCTTCTGCCTGAAATCAAGGACAGCTGCCTGAACTGTGGTTCAGCAGTCTCTGTAATCTTGAGGCTGTGCACATCCTTAACCTATGACACATGCCTAAATACGTTAAAAGGTTGGGTATTACTGGGCATGAAATGTTAAGGAGAAGAGGCACTGTTAATTAGAGATACCTGTGCTAAGTATACAAGCAGTGCTGGCAGAGATCGTGCAGAGGACCAGGGCAGTTGGCACAAGTTTCTGTACATCCCTCTTGACAAACCCCACTTCTTCATGCCTTCTAGGGCTGCAAAACGGGCATTTAAATTCCCTGCCAGGTCAGCCATTCGTCACAAACACATTTAGACTTAATTGCTAATTAATTCTCCCTAGATAATGTAGATAGGTTTTTTTCCTCAGTGTGTGAAATCTAGAAGAGCTTTCTGAGAACCAGCCACAAACAAGTTGACTGTAATTGGTGTTCTCTCACTTAGGTGAGAAGTAACAGTTCATCAACTCTTAATTAGCTTGGACTTTTTTGAGAGCAGTTTCCAATTTTGTGACAGGAAGATATACATCTTGTTTCTCCTGTAGCAATACAAAGAAAGTCATTTTACCTTGAATTGACAAATTGGGCTGCATTTGTTAGTGTTTTCTTCCTCCTGATGGCGAGTGCCAAGCTGCACATCAGTACCTGGATTGCTGAGCAATTTATTTGGTTAGTGTTGCTGTCGCAGAGAACAGAGCACTGATTATAGAAGAAAGGGAGTTTGAACTCGGTTTAATTAAACTGTGAATGGGTAACCAGCAGCGCTTGGAGTGATACATTAAGATCCAGGGCAGCCTTTAGGTATCTCATCAGGATCAGACAAACTTTGGATTTTGTTTCTGTTGTAGGGGAATGCCGTGCTGTTCATTGTACAGATAGGAGGGCTGCGACAACAGAAAAATTAAGCCACCTCAGATCAATCGGGCCTGAAAAAGTGTCCTGCCAGGACAAATCGTCTGCCTGGCAGTTACCTGCTTGGCTTGTGAGCCCAGGAGTGAGCCCCTTCAGGAGATGCTGCGGGGGGAGGTGGCCTTGCAAGAAGAGACGGTGATGCTGCAGCAGGATGAGCCCAAGTCAGCTCACGGCAGCGCCGGAGCCCTGGCACGGGCTCGCCCCGCTGTCATCTCGTTAGCCCAGGCTCACCCGTGATGCTGGGGTGGGAGAGGAATGATGGATGAGAAGCTCCCAAATAGCAGAGCATCCTCCTGCAGCCGCTCGCGTGCCGCTGGGGCAGCCAGAGTTTCCTAGAAGTGGGTGCTGTGCTGCGCTGGGGACGGAGCCGTGGCTGTGAGAGGGGATGCCCGAGCGCTTTCCAGAAGCGGAGCAGTCTGCATAGAGGCTGATGAATCCAGGTTACCAGGATGGGTGCCATGTACGTGCCAGTAATGATTGCCAAGCTTTAATTGCATATTGTACAATTATTCAGTGTAGGTGAGGCCTTTTGGTAAAAGGAGAGCTCTCACCTGTGCTAGCACCCTGCACTTCTTGGCAATAATTGTGTCATAAGAAAAAGTTGCCATGTGCCGCTGCCTCTGGGACTAGCAATGGTCGAGCTGTTACAGTGAGGGAAGATACAGACCCAGAGGAGCTGCCTGGGCTGGGAGAGGCACTGGGCTTTACGGAAAATTTGTCCTACCTTGGGAGAGAGCGGCAGTCAAGTCGCCCCTTGTCTTGAGGTTCCAGAGAGTCTTTGATCAGCCGTGCTAGGAGAGCACGCGCTGCAGGCACCTCTGCTTACTGAACCGAGGTCCTTTAGCAAAGTCCTTGTTGATGGCATTGGGTTTTGGCTTTTTTCATACTAGGAAACCCCCATTACAAGGGAATTTTGTAGGTGGCTTAGGTGCCCGGACAGCCCACTGGCAGCACGCTGGCACTGCTCTCTGTAGGAAGAAATCCGGTTTTAATAGGGAAAGTGAAGAAACACATGCAGGTCAGTCATGTGGAAGACAGAGGGATCCCTGGACGAATGTGTGGAGATACAAACTGCTAACTAGGGTGGGTTGAATAAGAAGAAATTTCTTCCAAAAGTACTCTTCAAAGCTACATTTTTTTATTCAACAGTTTAGATAACATATTTTTATTTCCTCATAAGTGATTAAACTTCTGCTAAGCTCTAGTTTGCTCACAATCTTACAAAAACACTTAAAACAGATTTTAAACTATGAAGCAGTACATGATTGTGGCTGGAGGAGGCCAGGCTATTAATGCTCATTAGCAGATTGTTCAAATATTACAAGAAGTTTCATATTAGCAACCTGTGGTGCAGATGCAGAGGGTGTTTTCACTTGCTCGATCCGCTTGTTGAGTTTTAGCTTCATTCAAATCTGAGAAGCCAATGAGAGATCATTAATGCAGGAAAGCTTTTATGGCCCTTCCAGTCTGAGAATATAAACAAGACTCATGGAAATGAGCTTTACTAGTTCTAAAATTTTAGAGGTCTTTAATTGTAGTTAGCGCCATTCCTTCAAAAAATACTTTGTTTAATAAAACTTTGTACAAGCAATATGCATTTTTCAGAAGCTTTTCTTTCTTCTCTTTCTAGCACAGTGAAGTTAATTTATATACCAAAAAACATGCTGTTTGATTTTAATTGAATAACAGTTTCCCTCCAGCTGGAGCTTATCATACATCACCAAAAAAAAATAATAGTCGTTTATATTTAAAGAACGGTATCATCAGGTTTGCTTCAAAAAGGCCCTAAAAAGTACAAATGTAATTGAAAAGAAAACGATTATTTAAATAATTTTTCCTCTCACTGACTTAAATGGTGATTAAAGTTGTTCATGTAAATCGATAAATTGAATCGGGCCAGTCCTGCTATGAGTTCCCCACGGTGGCGTCTCAGAGAGCCTGCAGGCAGCTGGCAGGCACGAGGATGGAAATACCTAAAAATGTTGGTGACGGAGGAGCTGAATCCGTCGACTTTACCCTGCTGTGTGTAGCAAGAGAGTCGCGTTTCTCTATGACCACTGAACCTGGGGCGTAAAACCGTTTAGTTGTTTATACCTAACCAAAAGCAGGGTGCAAATCCAAATAAGTAAATGGGGTGAGAACTTCCAAGACAATAACGTTGGCCTCAGTCCAAAAAGGCGTGAGCTCAGCCCTGTCTTTCAATACGTGATGAGATGTGCCTGTTCCTGCCGCAGCGCCTGGGACTCCGGCAGAGCTTTCCGGGCTGTCCCTCAGAGCCAGGCTGGCTGCCACGGCTCGGGCTTGATGGGGCTGTCTCTGTGAAGGGTTGGCACCATCACTGGTGGCAACCCTGCTCCATCGCACTGGGGCTTTGGAAGTAACGTGTCGGAAAATAAGCAGTGAGAAAAGGAAGGCGGCTCAGACAAGGTGTGCTGATTTCTCAAAAAGACAACTTCAAGTTGTGCAGTGCGTCGCAGTGGTTTTGGGTGGGCGGGCATGACAGTTGGGGTAAAGCCATGTCCTCTTCAAGTAAACGTGCTACCCCAAAGAAGAGCTCATGCTTGCAGGGACCTTGTCTTAGACCGCTTCAGCCATGTATGTCGTACTGGAGTCCTGCTGGCTCCCCCAGACTATCAGTGCCTCAGCTGGAATGGCAGCCTTCCAAGGAAAAACAAAATTTGGGGAGGAGAGGGAGAAGTTCTGTTTTAAAATTGAAGAAGTTGCGGTCTTCTTCAGAAGAGCCCTCACTTTCGTGTGATGGTACGGCAGGGAATGCTGGAGGACTTCCAGCCTTTGATGTGATGCAATGGGAGACTTGAGGTTATCTTCTAGATGAAATCTTTATCTTAATTCATTCCGGTGTGGACGCTAATACTGATAGTCTAGTCTGACTCCGACGGCAGTCATTACAGGATAGACGCGCATTGCCTGAGCAGCATCCAGGCATCCTTGTGCATTTACAACGTTTTCTAGTGACGTTTAACAAGTGTCCACTTCTGTGCCTGAAACAGCTGGTTCTTGATTTGGGGTTGAGTGACCTTACGGGAAGGTGCTGGCTGACGACTGTGACGAGGTGTGGCGCATGTCGGTAATGCCAGTTGATGTGTTCTGTAAAGAAGGACTGTGAGTAGCACTGTGGCACCTTACACGCTCTGTAAACAGTACAGCCCGCTGGATTCCTGCTTGTCCAACCAATGCATCACCATCTCCTTTTTCTTCTCTCCTCAGGTTATTTCCAGGATTTGTTGAACAAGTCAGAAAAGGCCCTTTATGATGCTTTTCCAAGCATGTACGGAGAATTGTACACTCAAAACATGAAGGTCTTCAAGGACCTGTACAGCGAGCTACGCCGCTACTACCGGGGCTCCAACATCAACTTGGAAGAGGCCCTCAATGAGTTCTGGACACGCTTGCTGGAGCGGCTCTTCAAGCTGCTGAATCCCCAGTACCACATCACAGACGAGTACCTGGACTGCATGGTGAAACACGCGGAGCAGCACAAACCTTTTGGGGAAGTTCCCCGGGACCTGAAGGTGAAGGCAACCCGAGCCTTCATCGCAGCACGCTCCTACGCACAGGGCTTTCTTGTGGGCAGCGACGTGGTCAAAAAGGTGTCTCAGGTATGTTGTGGTTCTTCCTTCTCCTCCACTGTCACATTGGCTGGAGGCAGTCAACTACTGCTGTTGGGGACAGGGGGCTTTATTTTCCCTTATGTTTTTATTACAAAGCAAGCAGGTATTTTTCAGTTTTATAAAACAAACTGCTTGAGGGTCACCCATTAGTGGAAGGGAGCAGCAAGCCTGGACTTCCGCAGGCACTGGTAGCGCAGGTGAAGCGAGGTAGAACTTGCCACAAATACGTCTTTACCTCATTTTAAGCAATGCAGCAGAGTGCCGAGGACACGTCAGTTACCCAGGCTGTAAAGCCTTTCTGTTGCTTGCCTGGATTCCTGCCTCTTTCCCGGCAGGGAAATGGCATGCCTCTAAATCACGCTGCCGCGTTTTCCTCCGTGATGGCGTTGCGATGTAGGGTGTGCAGAGCTGACTTGCCATGCGTGTGCTGGGAATACCGGCAGGGAGATGCATTTCAGCCATCGGTGGTGGGATTGCTGTGTCTGTTTATGTATATTTATACAGCTTCTGTGTACAGAGAGGGTGAGTTTGTAAAGCGCATTGGGATCTTCAGGGATGAAAGGTGCTATATAAATGTAAATCAATGTGACTGAATCCAGGGTTTCAGGGGAAAGGAAATAGTCTGTATTCTTTACTGCAGAGCAGCCTTTCAGAGACAGGAGAAGGTGATTGTCCTGAAACAAGATATTCAGGCTTTTCACACAGGTAGCGAGGAGAAAATCCGTACTAAAAAAATGACTGGTGTACTGCATGTGGAGATGGCAATCAGCAGGTATGGGAAGCAGGGTGTGATTAAGCTGTGAATGTGAAAAAATACGGAATTGCAATTAATTTCCTTGGAAGGCAATGCGTGGTAATGCGTAGCAGAGGACGGTACTATTTGATGCAGCAAATCAAGACTTTGATCTCAGGAAGAAACATTAATGTGGTAACAGTGACAAATGCTTTAATTTATCAATGTGGCACTGTAAAACTGCTCAGCTACCCAAAAGCCTTTGTACATCTCATTAACATCACACTCTCCTGACACTTAAGGCAGATAAAAGAGGAAAATGGTGTAATTTCAGGGGGACCAGAGTGAAATATTTTTAATAAATCCTCGGAATGGCAGAGATTTCCAGCTCGATGAGTGCGATGCAGCCTGTAGCCGAGTTTGGTGGGTAAAGCAGGCTGGCAGAGCAACTGCAGTCATGGTGTCAGCTGAAGGGAAGGACCCAAGGTGCTGGCATGCAGCAGATTTTTCCCCCACTTTCATGTAGGCTTTTGGATTTTGATTCCAATCCCCCCCTTTCTGAATTCAAACGGGATGTGGAGTTCACAACCAGTCACCGATCCTCCTCTTCCCTCTGCCTCCCCCCAGCCCATTCCTCCAGCATGGAGGGTCTTCCAGGAGGGTCCCAACCATTCCTCTCTCTCACAAGAGCCCTCCTGGGGTCGCGGTGAACCCGGCGTGTCGCTGTTTTAGCCCAGTCTGCATGAACTGAGTCAGGAAACCTCGGCAAAGCCTCCCTGGGAGCTGATTTTGTAACAAAGGCCAAAGCTGGCCCATTTCCCCAGCCTTCAGGAATAGGTTTAGTACTTTAGGCAGGAGAAGGGTGAGAGCACTGAGGTGGGAAATCCTTTTAATGGATGCCCTGGTAGCTCTCGACTGTGTCTAAAATAGGCCTGGTTTATCTGCTTTCCTTTACCAGATGTGAAGTGCTGAACTCGGTCTGCAACTGGTGTTTTGGTTTTAGTCATTTTTCATGTTGCTTTATACTTACGGCATTGGGAGAAAGCGTGTAAGACTTTTATTAAGATCAGAGACTGGGATCCAGCTTTCCTGTCAGCTGGTAGCAGCAGTCTGTAACTCTTCGAGCTGAAATTTCGTACGGGGTGTTTTGGTCAGGAAGTCTGAGAAAGCCTGTTTAAATGAACACATAGAAATAAATTAGCTTTGGGCTTCTGAAAAATCAGATTACTTTGGGTTTATTTATTTGCAAATCCCAGAAAATCTACTCATTTCTATTAAAACCCTCCTGGTTTTGGCTTCTCAGACTCTTCCCGTTCAGTGTGTCACCTGTATGCTATTGCTGTTCCAGGACCTTGTGCAGCATCTGCATTACTGGTGGTTCCAGAGAAAGACTGGTGCTGTTTGTCAGCTTTTCTGGCTGTCTTAAGCTGGGGAAGAGCCTGCCCTGACTGAGCTACCGCTGGGATTTCATGAGATCTTTTCTTCTCTCAAATAACTAGCGATAGGGCAAGAGGAAATGGGTTCAAGTTGCACCAGGGGAGGTTTAGACTGGACATTAGGAAAAAAATTTTCACTGAAAGAGTTATCAAACATTGCAATAGGCTGCCCAGGGAGGTGGTTGAGTCACCATCCCTGGATGTCTTTAAAAGCCATGTAGATGTGGTGCTTAGAGACATGGTTTAGTGGCGGACCTGGCAGAGTAGGGTTAATGGTTGGACTAGGTGATCTTACAGGTCTCTTCCAACCTAAATGATTCTGTGATTTCATGAGACTTCTTTAATCTCTTCTGCCTGTCCACTGTGCCCAAGAGGCACTTCTTCCCCAGCCTGCGGCTGCCGGATCCCATAGGAAACCACGGCTGGTGGGGGCGCAGGGCTGGAACGGGAGCTCTGCCTCCCACGGGAGACGGCTTGAGGGCAGCTGGGGGGAAAGTGGCAAAACCGTATTTTCATCTTTACCACTGTCCTAGCTTTTAGGGCAAAGTCACCCTGAGAGACCGAAGGCTCCGACACCAGGATCTAAAGCTTTTTTGGTTTTGTTTTGGTTCCTGCCACCAACCCGGCCCCACGCTGACAGCAGCGGAGGCGCTGCCGTCTGGCCGGCGGCTGCGGGAAGGGGGACGGGGGCTGGCGCGGCTCGTGGCAGAGCGGCCAGGCTGGGGGTGAGTGTGCAGGTGGGCTCCCTGCCCTGGCCACTGACGTGCCACGCGTGGGTGGGGGCATCGGGGCAGCACCTCTGTCTTCGCCTTCAGGTTCCGTGTTCCCATTCTTCCAGCACCGATTCCGGGGGTTTTTCCCTTAAGTTGTGCAATGCCAAGTGGGTTTTTCATCGCCTGCGTGAAGTAGCAGCTACCAAACCCAGCGTTGTGCTGCGACTCTGAGCTTCATGTGAGCAGGTGAAGGCATGGCGCTGGGAGAGCTGCCGCCTGCCAGCTGCTGCTCAGAGATCCGCGCCTGGTGTCCGTGTTCAGCCACGAGAGTGAGAACGTGGCTTTGGGAACGCCTGGAGTAGGTGAATTGAGATACTGGGAGCAGGGAGGGGAGGCAAAACTGAGACAGTAAAAAATGGCAAAGGCTGAGAGATAATTCCATTATAAAACAAAAGCAAAAAAAATATCCTCAGAGACGCGCAGCATGATAAGCAGGAGCATCCTGGCTGGTTTTGCTATGTATTACTCGCGTATAGCCCAGGCATCCAAGCGTTTGGTCAGGACTATTGCACAACGTGCTGCGGGGACGGGTAGCGGAGGCGATGCTCTCCACATCGGGGCACCCAAAAAGGGCAGTGAGACGGCGCATGGGTCCTTGGTGGCCTCCTGCATCTCAGCCATCAGGGAGGAGAGCTGCCCCACGCACGTCAAAAGAACACCCAGAGTCCTTAAATTCCCCTGCGAGAGCTGGGCAACCTGCAAATAGCAGGTGAGGGAGCAGAAGAAGTAAAGAAATAATGTTCCATTTCCAAAGGCAGGGAGAAGGGGTGTTTTAAAATGACTTTTGCTCACCAGTCAGAAAGCGAGTCATGAGGACAGCCTTCCCTTTGCTGGATCTTTGTTGCTTCTTGCTCCTGATTAAGTCTCCCCATGGTAATGGGAATTGGTGTGAAGCAACACCAGCTACATAAGCAAGAAACGTGTACTTAAATAATCAATTTTAATTGTGGTTTGCATTTCCTTTTGCCAGTAGATGTTTTTAAGGCTGATTCTCATTTGAGTTTGAAACAAAATATGATGATTCTCTTTACCAATTACAAGCTTTTTCACTAAATCTTGTATTCCATTTTACCAATGAAGTTCACCTATCAGTACATTTCTATTTAAGGAATACTATGTCTCACAATACATTTCAGCCTTTTTTTTTTAACTTTTTAAACTTTTATGTTAGTACAAGGTAAATGGTAGCTTTCCTTTTTACCATATGAGTAATTTTTAAACACATGGTGGGTCAAGCTGCATTTGCATGGAAACTGAATTCCAATTAAAAAGGCCCAAAAATAGAATTTTTATAAGTGTTTTTAACATTTAAATGAATGTGCTGGATACATATGGAAAATAATGTTTATCTAAACATGCTTTACATTTCAAACAAGTCAATAATATAACAAAGACTAGTCATTCCTAGTCCTCATGTCCTTTAAGACTGTAACCATCTCTCATACCCCACTTTTTTCCATAGCTTGGAAGGACATAGTTGACTTGTGTCTTTCAGCTTCCATTTGTTTTGGGGGTGAAATAGGCATAAAATTAAACTGATTAATAAAGTGAAGTGAAGAATGTAATCCCTTTTCACGTGCTTATGAACCAACTGTGCTAAAACAACCCGAGTGCAATGAATTCCTGACCCATGTGCTTGGTGACACATCTCCATCCTTTCAGTGGCTTATCCTTATTCAGAGAACCAGCAAGTATGTACAACAGTAAATAACATTTTATTTCATTTAAAGGATTTCACTTTTGTAACAAAATGAAGCATTTATCTAAATTGGCTTCCTCTTGATGCTGAAAAGACAATATTTGTGTTGGTAAATAGATGGTTTAAGAATGCTGCTCCATGGCATTGGTGAGTGGCAATATCCTCATATCACCAGGTTTACTTCCTTTTCACTGGCTCTTCTCCTGCCCCTCAGTTTGGAGTCGCTCCGTTATTTGCTCACCAGGGATGCGTGTTCTGGCGTTATGACATTGACTTGACAGCAGGATGCTGTTGTGCAGGGACTAGCTTTGCTCCAGGGAGCCGTAAGGTGCCGTAGTAAATTCTCTCTCCATCTGGGAGAAGCTCTCATCTGGGACCTGCTCCCACCAAAAGAGGTAGCATTTTCCTTCGGGGAGATCACCTGTTTTCCTGCATGGGATTTAATAAGCATGCCATGTTCCGGCTGCAGTCACCTGTACCTGGAAGACAGCTCTGCGGGTCTTGGTAAGACACTCGTCAGCCTCGGGTCTGGCCTCCCCTTTGAAAAGATGAGGGGAGAGAACGTGAGAGTCTGGCGGGACCTGCCTGTGGGACACAAGCAGGGGGAGCAGCGAGTCCCACGGGTGCCGGCATCGCTGGCAGGGATGGAGGTGGGATGCAGCTCGCCTCAGCCAGGTACAAACAAGAACTGCTGGAATATGCTGGGGTTTTTTCTTTTTTTTTTTCCTTCCCCTCTCCCTACTGTCATTGCAAATCACTGATGGAGCTTTCTGAAAATGAGCTGGTCAGCACCTGTGCTAAAAGTTCATGCTGCTCCAGACCCAGAAGCAATTCATCGGCTGGAAAATGCCATGAGCAGGTCAGGCTGTATTCCAGAGGAGGGCTGAAGTCCCAGGAGCTGAGAAGCCTGTGGTCTGTCAGACACCTCTGCCTGTGAACACCATCTTGGACTACGGGCTGAAATAAGCTCTTGCACCTTCAGGGACCGTTTCTGTGGCAGCGCCTGCACTCGCTCCCTCCTGCTTATGCACGGCCTCTGGCACAGCGCCGAGACCAGCCCCAGTGCTGGGCGTGTGGGTGCAGGGGGTTTCCAGCATTTAAAGCTAGGGAGAGAGTTTTGCAATGAAGTTGAAATTTGTTTGGACAGATGCGAATCGAGCTGGATGGGGAGCGTGCAGTGTTGAGCACATCCTTATGTATTTCACATATTACTTTCCAGTATTTCTATCCACTGTTACGTTCAAATCACAACCCTTCCGGGACAGAAAACCCATAGGTGTTCTGAATATAATAGAAGTAATGCAGGCAAGCAGATATGTGTCTCCCATATTTACCTGGTGGTTAGAAGTCAATTGAATCTAGTTTTCAAAGGACTGAAAATCGTACCAGCTGGTGATAACTGCTTCAGATGAACAGAGCAGGGAGTGTGTTGAATAGGCAGGTGGCAGCTCACAGTGTTCTCCTCCAGAGGGAGAGGAGCACGACAGCAGTCTGTCTGTCCACACGAATCTTCCTCATTTTAGTATCTGAAGGCAGTAAGGCACTAGACAGAAATACGAAGGCTGAGGTCCTCCCGCTTAGCTGCGGGTCTGGCGTCCCTCGCAGGCTGTGCTGCCTCCTGGAGCCATTGTCACTGCCCTCTGGAAGTGTGCTGGCTGCTGGGGGAGCTGGGGCTGACTGCCCCAGTGTGGCTGGAATACCCTAGCCTTCAATTTTTATTTTTTTTTTCCCCTTGGTTTCCCCCCTTCTCCCCCCCGAGTCTGCAGAATGGCCAGCTGGCTGCTGGGCTGGCAGGGACAGACGCCGGCAGTCTGTCTGGCCCCAGGCTTAGCACCAGCTCTGGTTCGCTGGAGCACGAAGGGCGCGGATTTGGCACCAGCCTCTGTCCTCTGCCTCCCTCGCCCTGCGCTGAGCCCAGCACGGGGGGGTGAAAGCAAAGAGGGACCCCGACCTGCAGGGTCCTCTGTGCCCTGCCCCTGCACCCCCACCCCGGCACAGCCACCCCCAGCGCGCTGCGCCCGTTCCCGCTCGCTGTCTCCTCCGTGACGGGGAGTTTGGAAACACACTTGGGGTTTTCTTGAGCTTGGTGAGGCTTAAAACTCGCTGTGCTGCAAGGACTCGTGGCTGTGCGTTTGTGTAAGGGAGATGCAAAATAGTGACTGAAGCGATTATACAATTCATTAGACTTTGAAAGAATCATATTTCTGTCAGCCTCGCAGCTGTTTCTTTTAGAGTTCTACTCCAAAAGATTGGAAGGCTTGGTTCATTTAGCACACGTCAAGGTGCTAATTACATCAGGGCTGGCATAAACATGCAGGAGGCAGCTGCTGACCATGTGGCGGGGAGAGCGGGGTCTGCGCCCCGCAGCGGCTCCCCCCACGCCTGCGCCGGGCTGGGAGCACCTGCGGCTCCCGCTCCTTCACCAGCAAAACCGGGCGCCTGCAGCCGGGTGCACGGCACTGCCGGTCCCTGATTTCCAGCTTGCGCGCCGGGAGATGTGAAGAACAGCACAGCCCTGCTGCTTTTTTTTTTTTCTTGTAATATTTTGAGGGTCCTTCTGTGGGGAGACTGGAAGAATGAGATGTTTCCCAACAGGAAGCTGCCATGTTGCCGATCGCCCTGTGTTTCAGCAGGTGAAGCACAGACCTGTCCTCCCAGTGCCATATTGCAATACCAGAGGGGGCAAGGCTGCGTTCTGAGCGCGTTCCTGGGCTGCCCTTCGTGCCGCGGGCGGCTCGGCAGCACTCCTCACTGCTGGCCCAGCAGGATCCGCTCCCCGGCTTGGCCTTGTTTTGTGGCTGCTGTTCTTCATCCTGACAACTTCATCCCAACTGTACGATTCCAGCTGAGGGATTTGGGGTAACTGGAGCGGCTCTGAGCACCCGCCTAATCTGTGAGTTAAAGAGCTGACCCGTTTTCTCTTAAACGCTATCCCAGAATGGGTTTTTCACAGCTGGCAGGAAAAAATTCCTTTACTTCTGTCACCTGCCTTTAAAATACACACGAGAAGGTAAGCGAGGATGCTATGAAGGTGCTGCTTAGAGACACGGTTTAGTGGTGAACCTGGTAGATTAGGGTCAATGGTAGGACTAGATGATTTTAAAGGTCTTTTCCAACCTCAATGATTCTATGGTTCTGTGAACGCCTCGGCTGCAGCCCCCCGTGTAGCTGTGTTTGGCCCCCAGACCTGTGGAGGTCTCCAGCGGTAGATGCTAGATGCTCTTTGCCACCCAGCACACATGCCTGCCTCTGGAAAGCTGCCTGATGTCATTGGGGTTAACTGGTGCTTCTGGAGCTCAGAATGGCCGTTCAGACGGTAAACGCCTCTACCTGGAAAAATACACCTGAGAATTAGCGCAGGCACGTTTTGGGATATATCTGACATATCTGGAGGTATTTTGTGTTCACCCCAACCATCCCCGCATCACGCCAAAACCCCAGCCAGGTGCTGCAGATCCCTGTGCCCACCTTGGATCTGGTCTGCTTCTCCGAGAGCCAGGACGGGAGCGGGAGAGCAGCCGTGGGCAGGGATGTGGTCCAGCTCAGTGAACGCCAACACCACGCCGCAGAGAGCTCCCGGTGGGCCAACGTCCTGCTCCCTCAGGCAACGTTTTGAGAGGGGACAGAGCCCGCAGAACGACACCTCCACCGACAGCTTTAGGGACTAGCTCAGCTTTCACCCTCCACCAGCTGACATGCCTGCATCCCCATGGCAAGGCGGGGGGGGTTGGCAGCACTTCCAGCAGCCTGTACTTTTCACCCAGGCTTCTTTCTCCATCCTCAGATCTCCCCCCTCTACCTAACCCTGGTTCCCCTGGGAAGCGAGGCACAGATGGCTCACAGCAGCCTGGGGGTGAGTGCGCAAGGGGAGGGGGGGGGTAGGAAAAATACCAGCAAGACCTCAGCTTATTTTATTGGTGTTAAATGCCTTTCAGATGTACTTAAAGGCCCCTGAAGGCCGAGGAGTCCCATCACATTGCAGCTAGGCTGCAGGTTCTCATTTGCTTTTAAGCCAGGCTTCAAAAGGAGAAAGGATTTGGGCTTGGGGTGGGGTTTTTTTTCCTTTTTTTTTTTTTTTTTTTTTTTTTTTCCTTCCCCCTTGTTTGAAGCCAGCACTTCAAAAGCAGCATCTGCAGCTTGGCTGCAGGTTTTGGGTGCCAAAGGAGCCGTCCACCTCCTGATGGGCGCAGGAGGAGCCCTGCCGCCGCCGGCTCGGCAGGAGCAGAGCAGGGCTCACCCGTCGTAGCCAGCGGCACAGCCCCAACCACACGCCATGCTGCTGGGTGCTGCCACTCTTAACAGGGTTTTCTGGATGCCTGCGGCTTCCTAAAGCTCCACCTTTCTCCAACGCTCAGGAAGCTGTGAGGGGCAGAGATGGAAAAGACCCTGTAACTCCTGGACATGGGTGCGGAGCTTGTCCCAGTGCTAGTGCCTCTTTGGCCGCCGTTTCCCAGGGCCTTCCTCGCTGCATCCCACGCTTTGGTCTTTCCAGCCACCTTTTCAAGAAATAATTGGCTCAGATAAAGAAATTTTGGAGTGAGGAGGATGTAGCAGCTTTTAGCTAAAAGACAGAGCTTGTGAAAAGTCAGTAACATATAAGACTCATATCATCACTTCCGTGGTCCTTTCTGTGCCCTTATATTACTTGGGGTGTTTCGGAGGCTCTTGAAAATTTTCCAAGCAGTAGAGTAATGGCAGGAAACGTGTCTCTTCTTTGCACCTCTCTGTTCTTCTGCGTGACCTGTCCAACGACGTGCCAGTTCAGAAGGGTGACAAACCTCCCACTCTTGTATATTGAGAGAGGTCTGGGGTGAGGCCGGGAGGAATTGCACCCCTCTTCTGCGTCTCTTGTGTCTTGCACCAGACCTTAGGCTGAAAAGTGGTCTGCGAACCAGTGTGTGTTCTTTGGAAGATCAACATATGACCTGGGTAGGTGACGTAGTGGCAGAAAGAACAGATAATGGTGGGTCTGAGAGAGAGGTGCCCCATGGCTGTGTAAAATGTGCTTTTGTTGCCTGTGAGCATGTGTGTGCGTGTAAAGATGGGTGACTTGGGTTGAACATGCAAATCACAAATTGGATTTGTTCTTTAAAGGCACAGAGGAAGGACGAGAAGGCTTTTTTCTGTGTTCTGGAAAAAATTAGCCCATTTTGACCAGAGTGCTGTCTTGCTACTTGGCGTGCCACGGAGACTAAAGCCCTCGTTGTCCCAAGAACTATCCCCACTTAGGTGTCTTCAGTCCCTCCAGTGTCTGTGTGGCGGTGTCTCGCCTGTTTGAGCTGAGTGCTTTCCCCTCCTACAGGTAGTTTCGCCACCCTGCGTCTTCACTTCCGAAAGCTGACAACTGTTCTGAAGTTACGTTTTAGGTAGCAGGAAGGGTAACTTAGCTCTCCTCAGATGTGTCTCGATGCAGGGAGACAGAGTGGGTGACTGCTTGCTGTCCCTGAGCCTCCTGTGTTTCTGTGGTTCTCTGCTTGGCAAGCATATTAATAAAATAAACGGCAGGAGCTTTTTTCTTTCTTTTTGTTAGAAAGCTTTCACGCTGAATGTTTTCTAAATTGGCTGGGGGGTGGCAACGAACCCAGCTAGCGACTAATCCCCCCAGCCCATCCTCTCAGCAAATTGCTTGCAAAAAGTCATTAATTTTACTGTAATTGATTTAAACATTGCTCAGGAGGAGAAAACAAAATTAGGGGAACCAGTGCCACTCTGGATGCTGAGAATTATGCGTTCTCAGTTTTCTGTCGTATTATCTCCATGCGTGCCCGTTCTCTGCTGGCTGCTGCGCAGACGCCGGTGCCGGATAGTGGCCCAGTGAGCCCCAGCTCAGCAGTGGCACTGGGGGGACTGTGCCGGCAGCTGTGCAAACCTGGGAGCAAGCTCCAGCGCCGTCCCAGACAGGAGACAAGAGAGTCTGTAAAGATCTTTGGCTCCGGCAAAGCGCTTGCCTCCAGCCATTCACATCTGGCCGGGTGGCTCCATCAGCAGAGCATGGGCACATCAGGCTTTGGAAAGCAGCCATGGAAAAGCACAGAGCTCGGCTCTTGCTACGAGCCGTAGTCGTGGGATAATACCTGATGACAACCTCCTTGAAGTGTCGGTGCTTATGGTGGAACGGGGCTTTTTATGAGGCAGCCACCTGTCCCCATTGCATTACCTCATTGCTACTTGAATCAACTACTGTATCCCCAGCTGTACGGTACTTTTAATTAAAATGATTTATTGCTCCATACTGGTTTGTGCCCTATTTTGGGTATATCTTAGAAAACAATATTTTTTCCTTATCATTTTGTCAGTGGCCTTACAGTGTAAGGGACTGTACACACCACTGTCACTGGGATCAGAATAGCATATGCAGATTTTAACTGAGCAATGATGTAGGAGCAATGTATTTTTGAGCTGGGCTTAGCTTTGTTTTACATATTTATTTATACCTCTGACAACTGAATGAGGAGTGCCCTGGCTCTGAGCCATCTCTCTCAGTAATTTTTTTTTCGGATCCTTGGGAAATGGCATCTCCAATGTATTGTGCATGTTCTCTTGATGTCTTAATGCAGTTTCTAGGTCACTGAGCTAAGAAAAGATGATAGGTGCCACTAAAGTTAAAGGAGAACCATGTCTCCTTAAAGGAAGAACCAGACACAGGCTGGGCCAGATTGATGGTACTTAGAGAAATCAATTATTGTCATGTACTGTCTTCCTGCTGTGCCAGATCATTTAAAGATGAAGAAATTACGTTAGCTTTCACTCCACCTGCAGGAGTTTGCGTGCTCCTGCTTTCAGACCACCTGTGATGAATAGAGGATGCTGCTTATTGATCTATCAGTTGGTGCAAACCCGCGCCAGGAAGCCAGCGGGGCTCTCCACGAGGTCCTAGCTGCCAACCAGCTGTCAGGCAGGGACGTAGGTCATAACGTTTTGGGTTCTGAAGGGTGAAAGCAGAAGCATGAGGAAGGGAAGATGGCTCAATAGGCAGGTGGAGGTCAGTCTTGACTTTGCCAGCCTGGAGAAACGGCTTTGCTGTCACTGTGGGGATGTTTGTCTGGAACGAGCTGCCATGGAGGGCTCATGGTCCCACGGCTCCAGCCTGAGGAGCTCATCTCCCCAGTGCTGCTGCTGGAGCTGGCTGTGCCCCAGAGCTGAGCAGGCGAGAGCTGCAGCGCTCTCCTGGCTACGCTGCTCTATCCGTACAGGGGAGGGAATCTTCAGCCAGTCTTAACTGGGACTGGGATTCCTCCGTGTGGATACAGCATACCTGAAAAAAACCTGGAATTGTACTTCAGCAAACTAATCCACAAGGACTGAGGTGTTTGAAGGACTCCGTTCCTTAAAGTAGTGCAAGTCCCCCAAAGGGATGGTGCTGGGAGAGACTCTGGGAGCCCCAAGCCCTCGCTCTCCTCTGCCCTGTGCAGAAGTCCATGGGCTGGGTGGAATGAGGAGGAACTGAGCTCTGGCCAAACAAAACATGCAGAAAATACTCTCCGAAATTCCTCTTCCTGCCCTCTCATCCCTCTGTTCTTGGTTCACCTCTGCAGCCTGCCTGTGAAGAAGGAGCGCTGCTGCCAACAAGGCGAGGTTTGCTTTGTTCTTTGGGGGAGGGAGTGGAGCCTGGCCTCTTCCACCTGCAAAAATTAACATTTATCCTTTCTGCCAAGAGATTAAGTTGAACACTTGGCACCTGCCAGGTTCAGCTGGTGGTGGATGTCTCACCTCCTGGCCCTCAGAGGAGAGGCTCTGGGGCGGGGGAGCGGGGACGAGGGCTGCCGCCTCGCCTGCACCCTGCAGGGTCCCCGCACCTGGGGCAGTGCGGCACTCCATCGTCCTCCGGGAGACAAAGACGCCTTGTGAGAGTGACAGGCTGGCAGTAAACACACAGCTCCTCTCTCACATCCAGAAATGATCCTTGCTGATGTACCAAACCAGCTCTTTTTTCCCCCTAGACCCGCAGGAGCTGAGCCTGAGTTTCAGGCGCCCTTGTCACCTGGTGCTCTGCCTGCACCGATGGGTGACAACAGCCCACAGGAGCTGCAGGGGCAGGAGGTGGCTGCTCCGTGGGCACTGGCGTGGAGGTGAGAGGTGTCGCTGGGGACAGGATGTGTTGGGGGGCTGACAGCTGCGGAGGGGTTGGAGGGAGGTGGGTTGCGGGACGGCAGGCAGCTGCCGGCGTCACAGGGAGCCTTGGCAGCTGCCCGCGCTCGCTGGTCGTGCTGGAGGCCAGATGGAGTAGGTGGGCACCGAGGAGCAGGTCCCTGCTGCCTCCCCACTTCTGCAGCTCTGCGTGATGGCCAGCCATGGGTGGCGCCACACCACTTCTTCCTGTGCACAGGGTGTGAAGGTCCTTTCTGTTTTGTCAGAAAAAGACGTGCAAAAATAAACGCAGAGAGCAGGATAAATTCTGCGAGTAGAAACACTCAGGAAATGCCCACTGGGCCTGTCACAAGCTTCGTTTAAATACAGGCTCGCTGTGGTCACCGGGGTGGCTCCAGTACACCGTACCTCAAAGCTAAGCGTGTCAGAGATGCTTTTCTGAGCCAAGATCTGCCGCTTGCCTCTCCGTGTCCCCCACAGGCTCTGGCCGGCTACCAAATAGCTTTGTTTTCTAGCTGCTGGTGGCTGTCCCCTCTGCCGCCGGATGGCTGTCCCGCACCGCCCCGGGGGTGTTTCCTGCACAGGCGACGCTGCTCCCGCTTTCCAAAGCACTCCAGCTCCCTCCGCTCACTCCAGCGGGCTGCGCAGTGCGCCCACGGGTGTGCGCGGGTGGGTGCAGGCAAACCCTCCGCCTGCTGCCTGGTTCTCGTCGGTGCTGTGGAAGGTCCCACCTTTCCGAGTGACTGGTTTGTGCTGCGGCTGCCCGGTTCATGCTGTGCGAGGTTACCCTGCTCCGCGGCTACAGCGGGATAGGCCGGCACAAGCGGTGACAGGGTGTGTGGTGAAACACGGCGACCAAGTTGTGTTCAGGCCGTGATTGTGCGTGTGGGTTACGTGCTGTGGCTGGAGCTTCACTGTATAATTCCTGTTAGTGAGCGCTCTGTCTGGGGAAGGAGGTGTCGCAGCTCATTTCCTAGCTGCGGCTCCTGGTTTCTGTGTAAATGCTCTGGTTTCGGAAGGTCTTCAGCTACAGCCTGCGTTAGTGTTCAGCGTGCCCGTACCTTGTCTTTGTTTATGGTTATTTAAAGGCTGAGATGAAAAATAAGCTATTCTTTTGTTTGCCTGGCCCTCGGCTTTGTTGCACCCCCTCTCAGATCACTGAGGCGGGAGACGGTGATGCCTTCCCAGGGATGAATCGCTGGGTGTCCGTGTGGTGCAGCGGGACGAAGCCTCCATCTCCTGGCAGCAGAGCCGCACGGCAGCCAGCCGCCGGTTTCTGTCTGCAGGAGTTGTCCCACATTGGAGGCAGATCTGGGGGAAAAGAGCTGGGGGAAAAGCGGTCTCCGTTGGAGTTCGCAAAGTTTTGTCTGGGTCCTGACGAAGGTTTTCACGAGCTTATTTTAATGCAATCCTGCCTGCTGATGCCCCAGCACTGTCTGACACGTGTTTTCCAAGGCTGACTGGCAGTGAGGTGCTGCCACACAGGCAGTTTCAGAACGGAGGGAGCTTAGGGATTTTCTGTCTCAGCCTCCGATAGTGGGCTCAGCAAGTTCACACTCTGCTGCCTCCGAACCGAATCTTTCTGGAACCCCCCAGAAGAAACTTAAAAGGCCATATTCAAAGTATTTTCCACACATAATAAAGAGGTTGGGGCAGTTCTCAGCATTGCAGCTGCAGCTCGCGGCTCAGGGATTTTTCCATGTCAAGACTTGCCCCTTCCATCACTTTTCATCCCTTGGGGTCCTCCTGAGTGTCAAGTAACTGGTCCTGAGGGAGACTTGCACACCGACACTTAGGTTTATTTCTGTAAATGGTTTTAAAAGAATGGCAAGGGAATTGCAAAGACAGAAAAACACCACGAAGGAGAAAACACTTTAGCAACAGGACAAGGGAGCGGTGAGCTCTGCCAGCATCTCTGCAGGGTGTGCCGGGTTGTTGTTCATCCCCCAGCTTACGCTGGCAGCCCCCTGCCCATGGCAGCCGGGGGACACACACACTGTCACTTGGCTGAAGGTCTGGGGGAACTTTGATGTGCCGCAGAGGCTGCTGCCCTGCGCTCCGCACCTGCGCTGGCTCTGTGCTTGTGGGACTCAAGGTGGCAAAGCCACCCCCGGAGCCACCCCTGCAAAGCATCGGCCGCACATGCGGTGCCCGTGAGCCGCTGGCACGCTGTGTGTTGGCCCACTTCACCACTGCCTGCCGCTCCTGAAGGGCTTTCAGAGAGCAATCACTTCCCAGTGCCAAGTGCTCGCAATCACCCATATTTTTGGAATTGTTCGAGTCTTCCCCCAACACCATTCTCCTTTCCAAAGAAGCCAGGTGAGAACTTTCCATGTCCAGGCCCCCGCGGTGCGTGTCCCCCCAGGAAGCCGGAGATGCAGTTTGTGGTGGGACACCTGCGCCTGCCAGGCGGTGACAACAAACCCTTCCTGCAGAAAGGACACAGCGGTGGCACTGATGGCAGAGGTGCCGGGGCACATGTGCACCACGTGTCAGGGTCACACTTACAGCCGGTGGACAGCCTGGGTTGTCCGTGTGGCCACCAGCCCTGGCTGGACGGGGGATGATGCTCACGTACAGGTTTGTCACAGAACCCTGAGTTCAAACACAGTCCGAGGAGCTGGCGTTTGCCTCCAACGGGGTTGACGCCCCCTTGGGTGGGGGGAAGGAGAAGCAGGAGAGGGGAAGCGGCTTTCCCAGAGCCATGCCCCCAGGGAACCGTGCTGCCTTTCAGATCACACCAAGCTCCTTCACCCCGGGGAAGGGGGAAGTTGGCCCCCGTGCCCACCCTGACCAGCCTGCACGCCTGACTCCCATCTCTCTCCCCCAGGTGTCTCTCAGCCACGAGTGCACTCGTGCCATCATGAAGCTGATGTACTGCCCGCACTGCCGGGGCATGTCCAGCGTGAAGCCGTGCAACAACTACTGCCTGAACGTCGTGAAGGGCTGCCTGGCCAACCAAGCGGACCTGAACACCGAGTGGAAGTACCTGATGGGTAAGGTGTCCTTCCTTTGCTGCAGCGCAGCTGCCTCTCACGGCACCTTTGGAACTCTCTGTGGTAGTGTTTGGCAAGTAAAGAAAGGACTGTTGGAGGCTCTTTTACACTGCAATTTCTCTGTCCATGATCTGAGGCCTAGAAGCTATCGCACGACATTGTGCTGGGCTGTAATACCATTAGAAAGAATGCTGCTGGGCTGGCTAACAAGGGCTTAAAGAGTTCTCATCTTGCCTGCGCTCGTTTGGGATTGCCCACACTTTGCATTCAAGTAATTCTTCCTTCCCTCCCAAGCGGTGAAGCGCAGGGGCAGATCCTGCCTCCTCATCCGTAGCAGAGCACCTGGGAGAGCACAGGAGAAGCACTGGCTGCCCGTCTTGGGAGGTCGTCTCAAGACATGGAGCCATAAACTGTTTCCAGGGATGGAGAGTAAAGGGATCAGAATCACGTACTTCGAAACAGAAAGAGGTGTCTTAAACAAATACATGCAGAGGGGGAAGTTAGAGGCATTGCCAGGAATGGGAAAATTAAACTTGTATATTAGATAAGAAAAGAGCTCATTTCCTTTTTGTTTTGACACTCAGCAAAGATGATGGATATTTTAAAGTGTGTTGTATGTGTACAGAGGTGTCCATTTCATTGAGTTTAAAGTGAGAAGGATCATGGTGATGATGTGGTCTGATCTCCTGTGCAATGCAAGCTGAAGAACTTCAACCAGCCATATCTGCATTGCCTGATCAGACCCGGGCATCTCTTTTGAGACGACCTCAGGTGCCTGTTTTTCCAGAGCCTGTGGCTCTTGGTTTAAATGTGAGCTACTGCTGAGAGTGGCTTGAGGATGGACGTGGCTTTAGATGGACGCAGTTTAAGGCTAGTGAGGTATTGAGAAAATGGTGTGAGTTGCAGCACACGTCCTCTCCCCGCCTGCAGTCCATCAGGGGAGGTTGTGGTGGTGAAGCTCTCACTCCTCTTTGTGCCCACAGAGCATCACCCAGCAAAGCTCCTCTTTCTCTCCCAAGCTGTACATTTAGACCTGGAGTGGTCTAAGACCTGAGGGAGCCTTGATGTTTGTCTGGGCTCACAGAAGGCAGGCAGCAGAGGAGATGAGATTTGGGCTTGGCCTTTTTCCCTTGCCTTGGCACCCACTGCCTGGCCAGCAAGGCTGCCACCTCGCTAGCCAGCTGCATCCCGACAGGCTGGCTCAGGGTTGACGTGTGGTGGTGTTAACAATAAAAATCCCGCTGAAGTTCAAGGGGTGTCATCTGCCTCTCAAGGGACGTTGCAAAACAAACATGGAACTGCTGCACACAGGGGCCGATGCACTTGCTCGTTGAGGTGCGTTGGCCAGCTGCCCGCCTCACGCTGGCGGCTAACGAACCAAGTGGCAACATGCTGCGGCTAATTGGAAGTGCTCCCCGTGAGGGCGACTTGGGAGGCTGCCGCAAAAGAGTGGGAGGAGTATTCCCTTCCCCAAGGGTTTTCACCAGGACTTTGATGGCGCTTTGGCCTTTCTGACCAGAGCGAGCCAACTGTTCCCTGTCACTGCTCTCCTGGCAGGATGACGGCCCGTCTCTTGAAAGGTCAACATACTGCTCTGCTAGATTGACAGGGAGGCGATTCCGGGTGCATTTTGCACTTATTTTGGCTTCCTCTTCCCCAAGAGACACTGTCAAGGGTTGATGGCTGGGAGGAAATTGGAGCTTCTTTCAAACTGCAGTTGTGCATTTTCATGTCAGAGGTCACCGAGCGAGACGGAGAGTCAAAGGTAGCTGGCGTTGTCCATTCTTCACCCTTCTCCAGGCCCTTCTGTGTAGCTGGAGAGGATTTTGTTACACTAAACACAGAGTTACCCTTTCAATTTGACAAACGAGGGCAGGTCAAATTAAGGGAACTTTTATTGGTAAGTGGTTCAGATGTAATTTATCACTAATTTCGGGGTGCAGCCTTTGAGTTAAATGTATCTCAATATTAGTGCCTCTGCAAGCTAAAATTGGCTGGAAAAAAACAGTCTTGAAGATGACAGGGCAGCCCCTGAGTGGCAGCAAAGTTGAACTGCAGACTCTTGAATCTTGCAGGAGATGTTATTTCTCAGAATACAAAAAAACGTTACGCCCTTGTGTGGCACGTTTAGCTTATGAAATCAGTGCTGCCGTGGGACTGTGTTGCAGGAAAAGAGAGCACATTAACTTGGAAGTTGTGTCCCTTGTTTCCAGTCTTGCTCGAGCTAACCAGCAAAACCATTTTTCTTTTTTTCAAGTGCTGAAAAATACGTGTTTCTAAGCTGTTATTTTGCACGTTGTTAAATTCTACTTTCTAGACGTGAGCAAAGAGTATTTTGTGATCCATGCTCCCCGCTGGCTGAGGTTTGAGCCCTCCCAGTTGTTTGACTATTGCCCTTGCTCCCTACAGGCTGGATCTGCTTTTGGACTGTGAGCGCTGTGGGCATGATCTGGCATCTTCTGTGGGTTTGTGCTGTCCCTCATCTAATCTTTGCCCAGCTGTCAGGGTCTGAGCATCAGTCACGTAACAGGAGAGAGAACATAATTGCAAGGGTTGAACGTGCTGTTAAATTGACAACAGTGGGCTCAGGATCAGACCTTCATTATTGACACACGATGTCTAATATTGTGGACCTAGTGTTTCTGCACAAACCTCACCTAGACCTCATGGAAGCCATTTGGGCTCTTTGTGCCGAGCCCTGCTGGCTTGCCCAGGTAAGGGACTGAGCGCTTTCCTGGCAGGTTTGAAGTGGCAATCCATGGTTGTGCCCCAGCTGGCTGGACTTCTGCTCGAAGGAAATTTGCTTTGCAGCTCAAAGATAAGCATCAGTCTTTTAAGGGGTGTCACAGGTAACACATCCCCACTGTGGGATGGTGTGTGTTGAAGTAGGTGTTTTACTGGTACTCAGGAAATCCACTGGTAATCCACTTGGTGGTGTCCTTGCTCCTGAATAATGTCGGCAGTACCAGCTCATGCTGAATAAGCTTTTCTGCAGCATCACACCATCTGCTGTGACGGTCTCCTGCCAGGCTGATGGGTGAGGTATCAGGATTTAGGGCAGAAGAATTAATCATGCTAATGAATACCTCCATTTACAAATGGTACAGATCTCCAACCTTAACCTCGGGATTTGACCCTCTTTGTGTAGAGGAGAACCACCAACGAAGCCATCGCACTTGTTTTCTACCGTGTGGCGAGGCCATGGGAACATGAAGCACTGTCTGCTCCAGACGAGTGCGGGCCACCTAAGCACTCCGACAGATCTCGAGTCCTATCAGGAGGTTTCTGGTGTGCCCTGGGGGACACAGACCACACTGGAACCCTCTGAGGTCACACGTAACTGAATACCAAGTCCCTAAATGCTGAGGAAGCTTATGCATGGCCTGGACTCCAGGCTACTAAAGCACAAGTGGTAGGAAACTGAGGCGGCAGCAGCATTAGCAGCGACTTTCAGAATTACAATTTTTGATTGTCAAAGTCAGACCTGGTTAAAGTCCCATTTTAAATGTCCAAACCTGGTTTTGTTCCTGCCCTGAGATCTTATTTAAATCTCGCCAGACACTGAGGTTGTGCCACTCTGCAGTGGCATTCCCTGGTGCCCCAAGCCCTGTGAGCATATAGCCTGTCCCTACTTCAGACCCATCCAGGGTGTGGAGAACCATCTCTGGAGGCAGAGGTTGGTAATTTTTTTGTTAGCCAAGCAGAGTCCCAAAGCAGCCATCCAGGCAGGAGCTTCCAGGCCAGGCAGGAGCACTTGGACATCAGAGCTGAGAGCAAGAGACACCCCTCAGTCACTCCCTGTACTGTTTACCAGTTTAGTTGTGCGCATTTTGCTCGGTTTCTCCACCTTTATAGCTTGATAATTCCCTGGCTGGTCATGTGTTGTCCTTCCAGAGGTGATGGAGAGAAGAATCACTCCTTTTGTCACTCCTTCACTGCCACATAAGCTATTGCCCAGACCCAGTGCCTTCAGCATTTTATTGACCCCAGTTCTCCCAGTTTCTGCTGGCTTTACTGAAGGCACACAATGAGTTAAGAGGGTTAGGGCCAAGTATTGCTAGGAATTACTTAATGTTTCTGCACTAATTTTCCATTTTTCCTTTCTGTAGCACTCCAGGAAATGTTGGTCACTTTGTGGGAATACGGGTTGTGTTTACCATTTGCAGGAGGTGACCTCTGTTCCTCCGCCACCAAGGGTGGCTTTACTTATGTGCTGGGAAGGGACAGCTGTCCCATGCCAGAGGAAAACGAGCATGCACTTGGGCAGTAGTGAAAACCAAGAGATGTCTTCAACAAGCCTGCGGAGGGGCCAAGAGCTTATCCCGCCCAGCGTGAGCATGGTTTTTAACTTAGTTTGTACAGAGGCTGATGAGAGATGTCTCTGTCCTGTTTTACTAGATTCCCTGATTGTCGTGGCTGACCGGATTGATGGACCATACAACGTCGACACTGTAATAGGGACCATTCACATGAGGATCGCTGAAGCTATTTCTAACTTGCAAGAAAACAGAGATTCGCTCACAGCCAAGGTAAGAGCGTGTGCCCGGGCCTGGCTGAGGACACACCATGTGTAACTGCCAGACCAGATGGTTTTTGTGCTCACTATTCAACTGAACTAAAGGAGATGAAGGATGAAAGAGATCTAGTGCCCACTAGATCTCAATGACAGGAAACCATCTCATGCAGGCAAAAACCTTCTCAAGTGTTTCCAAATATTCCTCCCAGACACATCCATCCTTTAGGTACAGGCACACAAGGTGGGACTGCATATGCCGTGACTGTGGGAGGCATGGTGCCGTTTGCTGTCCGGTGCCCCTGTGTCTGAAGAGTCGTGAAGTATTTTGGCTGAGCTGAGGCGTTTACACGAAGTGCACGGTCCCTAGTGACAGACGGCAGCCGCTTTAACCTGCCTTGGGGTGATGTTCTGTGGTGGAAACACTGGGCTGTCGGGTTGTGTCTGTGGGATGGAGTTGCAATCTGGCAGTCCATCTGGAGAGTATAAAACAGGCTCTCCTGATGTTCACCTGTCTTCCAAGAAGTGTATCACGAAGCTCTCTTCTACTGGTCTTCTATTTTTAGTGTATTTGTCTGCTTAACCACAGTCACATTTGTAGCTGCAGGTAAGAGAAAAACAAAACCAGCCCCATGGGGCTTCTGCTTTTTGTCCAGACATTCCCTAAGTCCTGCAGCTATCCCACGGTTAGGGCAGAGATGCAGATGAAGGGAGCAGAGCAGGTCCTGACTGGGTCTGGGAGAAGGGAAGGGCCGGAGGTATTGCTTAGCCAAGCAGGAATTCACTGGCACACATCAAAACTCTTAACAGCAGCATGTGTCCGAGCATTTGTTTAGGTCTCTTTTCTGACATGAAAGGCCAGATTCTTTCTTCCCTTGTTATGTGAGACTGAAGTTGTCCACATAAAAGAAGCCCATGATGTGGGAAGATGTGGCATCGTCTGCAAAGAAAGGTGTTTCCAAGGGGCATATAGTAAATCGGGGAAATTGAAAAGGAGTAAATAGTCTAATTGACTAGAGCAACCAAGCATGTTTGATAAGCTTCTTGGTATGATCTGGTGACCAGGTGACTGTGGCAGTCTTTGCAGGTGGCACTGGTAGAAGAGGTCAGGAGCTGCAGGTTGCTGCAGCTCTAAGCTCTGGTCTTGAGCATGGCAAAGTGATCAGGTAAAGAATATCGTTGTCAGGTGAGCTCGGGACTGGCCTGGGCCAGTCCTGGGAGTCTCCTCTCCCAGGGCAGAGGGCAGCAGGCTCGGGCTGCAGCTTCGGGCTCTGCCAGCCTAGAGCCAGGGCACTCTCTGCCGTTTGTGAGAAGAGCCAGAAGCGGCCCTTGGACCCAGAGACACCCTCGGTCATGGGTTCTCCTGGGATCTGTGGAAAAACTGGAAAGAAATACTTTTGGTACTGAGCCCTGTGTTCAGTGCACCGTGGAGCACTCTGCCTGCCTCCTCGCGCTCCCCCTGATTCCCTGTGGCTCTCGGATGGATTGCAGGCAGCAGGAGCTGTCGAAGGCTGTGAACGTCATTGTGCGGGAGACTGTTGATCCCCTCAGTCTGCAGGACATGGGTTTTCTCCACCAGTAATGGCTGTTGCTCACCTGAAGCCCTTGGGCTAGCAAGAGGATCCCCTTGATACCGTTCTGTTCTGGAGCTGCTACAAGAGCCACTGGGAGACCTCCCCGGGCTTTTACCTCGCAGAAGAGTATTTTCCTGCTAACAACAGTAACAGGCAAATAAAAAAATCCAGTAGTGAAACCAAATTGATTTTATTTTGGTAGAACCAAGTTGAAAATGCTCTACGTGCAGTTTTCAAGGTGGGGCTTTTTGCATGGAGCAAAGGACACAGATGGAACAAATTGGCTTAGTGCTGAACTGCCACAGTGGCTGGATGCATTTGGCCAGCAGGACAGTGGACACCAGGAGAGGGCTTTCTAAGCTGAATGTCCCTCAGACACACTGATGAAACCCACTGTCACCAAGGGGACTCATCTAGATTAGAACTTTGCTGATGGCTGTCAAAATCCACTAGCAAAAGCAGTCAGCAGCTGGCACAAGCTGTCTCAGCGGTGCAGCTCTCAGAGGTCTTGATTTCTCTGCTGTAAGGGGACACCATGCAAAGACGGATTTATCGATAGCTTCTGACAGCACGGTGGTAGCCACAACAAGCTTAGAGCCATCTTTTCAAATCAGATGGCTTGCTTTGTAAAGGCTGGTGTTTCCTGAATCAAACTGACACTGCAAAGGCCCTCCTGACCTTTGACGCTTCATTAAATCTGGCTGTCCGAGCACTCCTGCCGCCAGGCATGGTGAGGCTCAGTTGCCTTGGCACTGGCTGGCTGAGTGGGGGTGTTGCTGCCTGGACTGGTCGTGCAGAGACTGGGAGAAACAGGCGCTTCCAGGGCACCCTTCGTCCCCTCTGAGAGGCGAAGTCTGAGGATTTGTACCTTCAAAGTGTTTCTGCTCTCCTTTGGCTACAGAGCACTCCTGGGTAGGTAGTTAGGATGATGGGAGGTACCCAATGTTAGGAGGTAGATCAGTTCAGCTTCCTCATTTGCCCCTGCAACGTCCAACCCGACAGATTGGGACACATCTATTGTCTTTGCACTCCCCTGCCCGGAGAGGGCGTTCATTTGCTGGGTGTGGGTGCCAATTGCAAGAGTCAGTTTATTGTCCAAATCAATGAAGGTCACATGCTCTGCAATCTTGAAGCCCACACCACTGGTGTAATGAGTGTGAGCAACTCCCACCTTGTTCTACCAAGAATTTTATTTTTTAGTTGTAATAGGAGCAGATAAAATTGCTAGAAATAATTTAATATCAACATTTGTCACTCATCCAAAAACACGTGCTAATTTTGTGGTAGCGCTGAACATTTTTTTTGAAAGCAGTAACCAAAACCAGTTACAGTGTACTGAAAACACATCCTAGCACCAGAGTAACCCAACTAGAAACTAAGAGAATCTCGGAGATCTTGCAGGTAGGAAAGATAAACATACTTAAGAAAAAAAGCCCCATAACTAAGTGGAGTGCTAATTAATTAAAGAAATAGTATCAAACCACAGGACAGAAAGTTTGGTTTGTTTTTCAGGTTTTCCAAGGCTGTGGAAATCCCAAAATCAGCACAAAGGGCTCCAGCAGTGAGGAGAAGAAAAGGCGGGGGAAGGTCACATTGGAAGCAAAATCCTCTGCGCAAGCGCTGGAGATGTTGGTGAGTTTGCTGCCAAAGCTCCCTGTCTGCCAGTCTGCCAGGGCAGGCCTGCTGGTGCGCTGCCTCCCCTGGGAGCCCCAGGAGCCCTGGAAGCCCTGGGAGCTGGACCAGCGCAGCGCTGGCTCCGGTGGGTCGGGTCAGACCACCCCGCAGGCTGTGGCACCACCGCCTTTGCTGGCAAGTCTGAAGAGGATCAGATCTGGGAGTGCTGGCGTGACCTAAGCAGATCTGACCTTGCCTGGGCACAGGGTCTAGGTTGCTGATAACCAATTTCTCAGGGATTTGGTGCCAAACTTACCTGAAAAGGCTCCTGGCCGTTGGTGTCATTCAGCCTCAGGTGTCCAGCCTGGATACTGGGGCCAGGCATCCTCCTCCATGGAGATTTTGGATTCTGTGGACGCTGAGCTGCGGGATCTGCCACGGTCCCACATTTCACAGGCTCCTCGCTCACAGACACCTGCCTGTCCCACCCTGCCAGAGCCCTGCCAGAAGGTGATGATCTCCTGGTTAATCTCACAGTACTACAGCAGCCCTTAGCCTGTAACCTTCAGCCTTAGGTGCTTGCGTTGATGGTTGGTCTTTAGGGGAAGGTTGGTGACGCATCCCTGTCTGCATAAAAACACGCTTTGTGATGGTGAAAGAAAACAAAACAAAAAGGCAGAATCCTTGTCCTTTCCACAGCCCTGGGGCACCGCAGAGCTCTCCTGGCCCTGAGCATCCTCTTTGTTTACAGGTTTTAGATGCCAAAGGGAATCTGACAGCTCTCAAGACTTACTGGATCACCCTGCCCGGCAGCCTGTGCAGCAAAAAAGTAATGGCCAGCTCAGCAGCAGACGACAAGTGTTGGAACGGGATGACCAAGGGCAGGTATGGAGAGAGAGGGTCAAGGTGCCAGGATAGCACTGTTCTGGTGCGAGAGGGAGGGTTTGATAAGAGGCACTTAGACGTCATCTCAGCCAGCCCCACTTGTTGAGACTGAGCCAAAAGGTCTGCCCCTGTCCACAGAAATGCTGCTTTTCCCGAAAAACAGGGAATGTCAAGCCTGCTCTTCACGTTTTGCTGTGTATTGGAGGGTTAAGCATTGAAATGCATTTGTCATGAAATAACCATGCAGCTTGTGTCCTCAGAAGGCAGGAGGGCTGGATTTACTCCACGGACTCCAGAGCTGTTGCTGAGCGTTGCATATGCATCTGCCCATACCTGCTCTGAAATGCTCTTCCCCCATGAGAGGAGGCACCCGGGCGACATCAAACAGCTGCAGAAACACCTGGCTGATGGTTGAAGGGTGGCTGTGAGGGGAGGTGGGCGGCTGCTGCACCTGCAGCTTTCTCCGCTCCTCTCCGCGGACCTGCTGGGCTGGTCTCTGCCAGCCGGAGGCAGCACCTTGGGTTCTTCCTTATTTCATGTGGTTGCCAGCAGTGCCACAGATGGGCCGGGGCAATGCCGAAGGGAGCAGCACAGCTCTCTTTGCTGGCTGATAGTTTCCCTGAAGCTTCCCCAGGGGCCTGTCTGGTTGCTGGGGGCATTCGGTCCTCCCAGGGTGTCTGTCCCCACAGGGTTTAACTGGGGCAGGGACGAAGGTGTTCCTCAGCCTCCCATATGGACAAAGCTTTTCCATAGGGGAGTGTCGCTGTAGCTCCACAGGTACCAGCCTGAGAGCAACGCCTCAGCCCTGCACGCAGCCTTTCCTGCAGGAAACCCCTCCCTATGCCAGGACAGTGATGCTGCGAGACCACCAGCCACCTCCTGCAAGCTGAGGTGGCCTCAGGGTGAGCCCCAGGCTGTGATGGGGTCTGGCCATGGCAGCGTGGCTCGGCCATCCGTAGAGCTGGCTGCCTCGCAGCAAACACCAGCATACGGAGGCTGTCCGACAAGCCAACGCTGCTGACTGCGGCTCCTCTGAGGTTCGAAGAGGCTGGATTGTCACTGGTGTCTGTAGTGGGGAGAGGTGAGCTTAGCTGGGGGAGACATCTAAACCTGTCACCTACCTTTGCAGTTACCTGCCCGAAGTGATGGGGGACGGCTTAGCTAATCAGATCAACAACCCGGAGGTGGAAGTGGACATCACCAAGCCAGATATGACCATTCGCCAGCAAATTATGCAGCTAAAGATAATGACAAACCGGCTGGGCAACGCTAACATCGGGAATGATGTGGATTTCCAAGACGCAAGTGAGTTTAGCAGAACGGGTGAGGTCCATGGCAGGTGAAGAGGGGCTGAGCAGTCGTTCCCGGCAGCCGGCATAGGCCTCCGTGTGGATCCTGCAGTTGGACCCTGACAGCAGAGAGGGGTCGTGGCCACCTGGCTTTTGGCTCGGGGCTGCAGAGGGTCTATTTGAGTGCGGCCACCTTGCTGCGGCTTGGCTGGAGGCTGTGTTGCTCTCAGAGCCTTACTGAAATCTCGGGGGGTCTCTCCAGTCCCAGCCCTTCTAACAGGGCCCCTGCTCCCATCTGCTCCAGAGGTTTCATAGAATCATAGAATGGTTTAGGCTGGAAGGAACCTTAAAGATCATCTCATTCCAACCCCCCTGGCATGGTCAGGGACACCTCCTACTACACCAGGTTACTCAAAGCCCCATCTAACGTGGCCTTGAACACTTCCAGGGATGGGGCATCCACAGCTTCTCCGGGAAACCTGTTCCAGTGCCTCACCACCCTCACAGTAAAGAATTTCTTCCTGATATCTAATCTAAATCTCCCCTCTTCTAGTTTAAAACTGTCACGCCTCATCCTACACTCCCTGATAAAGAGTCCCTCTCAAGCTTTCTTGTAGGCCCCCTTCAGATACTGGAAGGGGCTCTGTGGTCTCTCTGGAGTCTTCTCTACTCCAGGCTGAACAACCCTAACTCTCTCAGCCTGGGTTCATAGGAGAGGTGCTCCAGCAGTTTCCAGCTGCTGCAACAGCAGGTGGTCAGAGTCAGCTGGAGATGAGGTGCGGGCTTGCATCCCATAGTGGGGGTTGCAGAGAGGAGGAGGTGGCAGGGCTGGTGGCCATAGCTCCCTGGGGCTGCAGCAAGGGGAAGGCAGGGACATTGCCTGCCGTAGGAAAGGCAGTCGGGGCTCACCCCATGTTTATCTCTGCGCAGGTGACGACATGAGTGGCTCCGGGAGTGGTGACAGCTGTCCTGACGACGTCTGTGGCAAAAGACTTTCCAAGAGCCCCAGCACCAGGCAGCCAGAAACGCACGCTATTCCTAAGCAGTCTGGACACGGCATCAATGGGGCCAGCAGCAGATCTTTGCCTTCTGCCTTCCTCCTCCTCCTTTCGGTGGCTTTCATCGCCGCACAGCACTTGTGGCGGTAACTCACTAGCACAGCCAGGAAAGAGACTGCGGCCGAGGGCTTCACTTTGCCAAAACCAACCAACCAACCAACAAAAGGACGTATTTAATTCACCTTGGCAAAAGCAAAAAAAAGGGGGGAAAAAAAAAAAAAAAAAAGGGAGGAGAGAAAGGTTTCAGTTGTTTGCTATTTCTGGCAGTGCTCGAGCTGTTTTCTTCTTTCTTGGTCTCTTCCACAATGCTGGGCCCTTCTTTCTGTACCTCATTGTTTTACTTTTGTTATTGCCACAAACTGGCTCTCAGGGCTGAAACAAGCCTTTGCCGAGAGTCCTCCGGAGGGGAGGATCCAACCCGGCCATCCCCTCCGAGGGCAGCTCTGCTGCTGCCTCCAGTGGAATATGCAATTGCCCTGATTTTGTTACCCAGAGCGCTGCTTTGCCATGCCGCTGCTGAAAGCACGACGGTGCCGGGAGCAATGCCGCTTCGTCGCGCGGAGAGACTGAGGTCGTCAGCGCTGCTCGAGTGCTGCATTCAGGGGCTCTTTCGGGTTTTTCCTCTGTACTTCCCGGGCAGGCAGAGACAGCCCTTCGCTTCCAGTGGCATACGTAGGAGCCTGAGCGGGTTTGGTGGGTTGAACTGAAACAGTTTGGCAGTGGCTGTTGGACCCAAAAAACGCAGAACTCCCTTTTTCTTTGGAAAGGTCACAAGTGGGTTTCTTGACTAGAGGTCATAGCTGATGACAATTTGAAATGTAGGTTTCCTACATCTAAGTGACTGGGAATGAGTGTTAGGGGTTGGGGGTTTGGGGTATTTTTTCTTTGCATGCTAGTTGGAAAGCCATTTTTTACCCAAGTAATAACGGTCCAATTTCTACCTGCAGTGCAGTACCGTCGTAGGTAACAGAGAGATGAAAATATGCGCAGTGGGATTCTCTGCTTGACAGACAGTTGCGCTGCCTCCTCCTCCGGCCCCAGCTCTGGGTGCGAATCCCTTTTTTTGGGGGGTAATAGGAAAGGCCAGGGACTTCTGTCTTGCGGGAGTGACCTCCCAGGCAGCTGCCTGAGGGCAGAGAGGGGGCTGGTGGCACAGTGTCCCTACCCAGGAGACTGACTCACGGTAGCACCTACCATAGGGAGGACGTGGGGACGGGACAGGTTTAGTTCGGGGTATTTTCTTTTGGTGTTTGTTCCTGTTGCATTGTAGGTTTTTAAGTGACTTCCCACTTTCCCCGTCCCTTTGCCAGCCTCCCACGCACCTTCCCTAACTGCTGCAGGGATGGGGTGAGACTGACGGGGTCAGACATCCACCGGCAGCTCCGGGGAGGACCAGGCTCAGCCTCTGCCGCCCTGTCCCACCACGCGCCAGCCGCTGGGTCACACAGGGGGCTGCCCTAACCCCAAAATGTTTGGTGGGGCGGACTCTGTGCTGGGTTTTGAGTCTGGGGGTGGTCGGTGAAAGATATAAATATCCTCACTTAGCTGTAGGAGTGTCTGTGCTTGTAGGGTTGTGTGCTTCGGGCCTTCCAGAAGGCTCCCATCCCTCCCCGGTACGGCAGGCGTCGGCTGGAGGTGTGGGTTTAGCAGATGTTGTAGGTACAGCGCAGTCACCGTGACCACTCGGGCCAAGAGCGCGCCCAGGTGTTGGGCTTCATTCGTACGGGCTTGGGTTTGAGTTTTAACGCGTTTGTGCTGCGGGCGAGAGGGAGGGCAGAGGTGCAGCTGTCTCCTGCTTTGCTGGTCTGCGCAGCACGTGTTTGAGCATTTCTCCTCTGTCCTGCCAGAGGAGATGTGTCTTTGGGCTGAGCAAACATTGTGGGGTTGGGGTTTGGCTGTTTTCTAAGAAATGGGGGGGGGGGGGGGGGGGGGGGGNATTTTTAAAAATCAGCAGTTTCTAGAATGTGCAATTTAAGGGGAAACGAGAACATGAGCAAGGTAACGCCAAAAGCTGGTGCAGGAGGGCGCGGAGGGAGCTTGTCACCTGCCAGGGGTCCCACCAGTCACTGGGAGGCAGCGGTGGCTTCTGCCCACCTCATCCTGGGGCCAGGTAACGGTGCTCGTGGTTCGTCAAGCTGGGCAGAGACTTTAGGCCAGCTTTGAGTAGCTACTCTGAGTCACAGCGACTGGTGTTGGTGGCTCGGTGTCCTCCCTGCCCACTCGCCTGCTTCCGATCCAACCTGGCAGGGTTTCAGCAACGGGAGCCACGATGCTGGACGTTGGCTAAAGGACAGACAGCACTACTAGACCCATCAAAACCCAGGAGTGGATAAATACAACTCATGGATTTATACAGGTTTATCTACTTCTAGAAATACGGCAAGTTCCAAAGTTCACTTTTATTGCTGCTGTCTTTTTTTGTCTTTTTTTTTTTTTTTTTCCAAAATTGCCAATACAGGTTTAGCCTTCAGTTGGCAAAAGTCCTCACATCCAGTCCTGCAGAAACAGAAACTTTACATCCAAAGCAAAAAAAAAAAAAAAAAAGAAAAAGAGGGGAGAGGAGCAATGGAACATTGTACCCTCTTCAAAAAACGGTTGGGTTGGAGTTGTAACACATGACTGCCGAGGTCAGTGTTTTGCGTTGCAGAATGAGAGATTGAGAGGAAAGTCCTTGTCATTTCCATTTCTGTGCAATTAGTGTTTGCTGTCAGCCTGTTACCTTAAAAGCTTCTTACGGGCCCCAGGGGGAACACACCTTAAATATGAAGCTGAGGATTTACTGGTTATCCCGTTAAAATATTAACAATTTAATAGCCCAAATTACTGGTGCTGTTACGGTAATAAAACCCAACAGTCCAAATCAATAAGGCAAAGCCTGAAGGATACGGTAAAAACCGTTAACACAGGAGAAACCCTTCCTGATAAACCTCCCCACTCTGGCTGGGGTTGAGCTCACTCTTCAGTGTCCCTCTGGGTCCCGAGGGCGATGGCTTCGCTCCCCCTGGAGCCAGGCTGGGGTGGGACCAGCACCGTCGCAGCCTGGCTCAGCACCGGCAGTGCTGGGGGCTCTTCCCCCGCTTTGCCAAGAGGCGCGTGATGTTGGTGTTGACGCTTCCTCCCTCCCCGGCCCCGGGTCCCCTTGGGTTTATTTTATATTGCTTTTCACGCAGTCTGCCTGCGCCGCTGCTTTTTGTCAGTTCCTTGTTATTCCCGGGGTTTTTTCTGTTCTCTTGGTTCCTCTGAAGCGTTTCCCCAACCTGCTGCAGTTCGGTAGCCCCGGGGCTCGCAGTTGGCCATGCCAAACCCCGCTGGGGAGCCGAAACCCTCCCAGGGTATTGACTCCGTGTCACTCCACACTACAGCAAACCGTAGCTGCCGGACGGCTGGACAACAGCCGGCACGGCTCAACAGCCTGAGGACAGCCTGGGTCCGGCCGGGTCCCGAGCCAGCGCTCGGGCTGGTGCGGAGCCTGTGGCCTTTTCAGTGCTTATAAATGACATTTCCCGGGCTCCTGCCTGCTGGAAACAGCGGTGACAAACCGGCAGCGGGTCGGTTACGTGAACGGGGAGCTCTGGGGGCGGACGGGGGGTGGCTGGGGAGGGATGTCCACTTCGACGTCATCCACATGGTGATTTGGGGTGTTTTGGTGTGAAAAGGCCTCGTACTTCCCAGGGATGCGGCAGCCGGGGGCGGGGCGGGTCGTGCTCTAGGAAAAAGGCTATTAACGAGGACCCCGTCCCTGGAAAAGGGAGAACCAGAAACAGTGGCTCTCCCAGTGTCTCTGTCTCTCAGGCTGCTCTTTTGTGCCATAAACGTGCGCGTTTAACCGAGGGCGAGGGTCCCCAAGGGCTTTGAGAGCGCAGCTGCTTCTCATTTAAACTGACAAAATGGCCTGGTGTTCTCTGGGGGGGCCGGGGGGGGGGCTGAGGTAGAGAGAAGTGTCCACAGTCCCCCCTGCCCCGCACAGCCGCGCTGCGACCGCAGCACTCAGAGTTACTCACTTACGGCATAGCTGGACAATTCCTGTCGCTGTTACCGAGGTACTTGTCACTCTCTGCACTGTCTATCTACAGGTCAACTATGTTCTTTGAATCCTTGTATGAATAAAAAGGCTGGAGACTCAAATCTGTATTTACGGGCACTTTTATTTCTTCTACTTTAAGGTGAGTTTAGAGTTTTCTTTCATCTTCCTCGTTGAGGCACAGACAAAGGCCAGAACAGGGCAGGAACCACATGGAATGGGATGGGATCCTGCTGCCAGGGAACACACACACGCACACAGAGACGGGCGCTATTAG
>VZSF01010068.1:0-14687 GCA_013398295.1 Chionis minor
GTGTCACTCACACCAGGACACTTTCACACTCTGGTGAGTGTTACTCCTAGGTTGTATTATTACTCGTATTATTACTATTTTGCTAGCAATATTAATCTTAATTAGTACCACTATTGCAGTCAGTGAATTTATCAATCTCGAATCTTTTCTGTTGCTCTCAATAAAATAACCAATTTCAATTTTTGTGAAGTCTTTTGCTAGGACTCTCATAGACAAATCAGTGAAAGTCCTGGGACTGACAGACAAATATCAAAACTATGTTCCTTTTAACAGAGGTTGGTTGTCCCATCAATTCTTTCTTTTGAGACTGCAGCAAGAATATAGCTGCAAACATATCCTTTCAGGTAACTTTTTCCTTTTGCATTTTTCTCTTCCCTTTCATCTTGATTTTCTAACTGCTCTAATGCAAGAATCACATCCCTTACTGCTTTTGCCTGGGCAGCTCCTAGGAGTGTTACGTCCCCTTTAAGATGAAAACATGCCCCAGCTTGACACTCTGGATTGCATTGTTGAAACAAATACCCCTAAATCAGGATTAGTGAAGGTAAAAATGTACATACGCTGTTTAATAACCAAATTGCTCCAATACTGCCCCCCCATCAAGTCACGCGTACTTCCATGTCACTATTTTATCATTCTAATCAAATCGGGAGGGCTGATGTAGCTTCACTACCCCCACAACCACTCACAAAGAGAATAAATTACATTTCCATTTGTCTGTGCCCTTTTTAAGCATTGAGTCCCCATTGGATATTGGGAAATTGCTCCAAGATGCATCAGTTGTACCCTATTCCCTCCTTTGTCCCACCCTTGCAGTAACCGTGCTCCTAATTTTCTCACAGGATTCACAGAATGGTTTGTCTTTGAAGCAACCTTCAAAGATCATCTCGTCCAACATACCACCCCACCACGGGAAGGGACATCTTTCACTACATCAGATATTGCTTAAAGTCCAGTCCAACCTGACCTAGAACACTTCAGTGATGGGACATCCACAGCTTCTCTGGGAAACCTGTCCCAGCGTCTCATCACCATCATCATAAAGAGTTTCTTCCTTATGTCCAATCTAAGTCTACCCTCTCTCGGTTTATAACCATTGCTCCTTGCCTGTCACTAGAAGTCTCATTTTTCCTTATAAGCTTTCTTTATATATTGAAAGGCCACAAGGTGTCCCAGAGCCTTCACTTCTCCAGACTGAACAACCTTAGCTCTCAGCCTTTCTTCATGGGAGAGGTGTTCCAGTTCTGACGATTTTCATGGCCGTCCTCTGGACGTCCTCTAAGTGGTCCATATCTTTCTTGTACTGAGAACCCCAGAGCAGGATGCAGTACTCCAGGTGGGTCTCATGAGAGTGGAGTAGAGGGGAGAATAAAACCTCCTTTGACCTGCTGACCACACTCCTTTTTATGCAGCCCAGGACGTGATCATCTTTCTGGGCCATGAGCGGACATTGCCAGCTGATATCCAATTTTTCATCCAGCGCTATCCCCAAGTCCTTCTCTGCAGGGATGCTCTCAATTCATTCATTCCCCAGTCTGTTTTGATACTGGGCATTGCCCTGACTTAGGTGCAGGACCTTGCACTTGGCTCCATTGAATTTCATGAGGTTTGCATGGGCCCACTTCTCAAGCCTGTTAAAGTCCCCGTGAATGGCATCCGCCAGTGTATCAGCTGCCCCACTGAGCTTGGTGCCATCTGCAAATTTGCTGAGGGTGCACTCAATCCCATCATCTAGGTCATTGATGAAGATATTATATAGTCTTGGTCCCAGTATAGACTCTTGAGGGACACCCCTCTTTACTGGTTTCCACTTGGACGTTGAACCACTGACTGTAACTCTTTGGAGACAGCCAGCCAGTTAATTCCTTATCCATCTAACAGTCCATCCATCAAACCTATCTCTCTCCAATTTAGAGGAAACAATTTTGTCAGAGGGCTGTATCAGAGGCCTTACACAAGTTCAGGGAGATGACATCCATACCTCCTCCTCTGTTCACTGATACAGTCACTCCACTGTAGAAAGTCACTATATTAATCAGACACAATTTGCCCTTGGTGAAACCATATTGTCTCTCTCTAATCAGTTCCCTGTCTTCCATATACTTGGATGTGTCTTCCAAGAGGTTCTGTTCCATGATCTTACTGGGCATGGAGGTGAAGCTGACTGGTGGGTGGTTTCCAGGGTCCTCCTTTCTACTCTTTGAGAAAATGGGTATGATATTTCTCTTTTTCCAGTCACAGGGGACTTTACTTGACTGCCACGATTTTTCAAATATGATTGACAGTGGCTTGGCAACATCAGCCAATTCCCTCAGAATCCTGGGATACATCTCTTTGGGTCCCACACACTTATGCATGTTCTAGTTCCTCAAGTCACGTCAAACCTCATCTTCTCCTACAGTGGCAGGGACTTCATTTCTCCCAGTCCCTGCCTTGAGGCTCAGGGGCTTGAGAGATATGGGAAGACAGACTACCATTGAAAACTGAGGCAAAAAAAGTGTTGAGTACCTCAGCCTTCTCCATTGCAGTGTTCCCAGTTGTCCCATCTTATTTATTTACTTACTTTCTTTAATCTTCCTTCTATGGCCAACGTACCTGTAGGAGCCTTCTTATTATTCTTCACTTCCTTTGCCAAATGCAGCTTTAGCTGTGCATTATCTTTTCATNCCTAATTTTCTCACAGGATTCACAGAATGGTTTGTCTTTGAAGCAACCTTCAAAGATCATCTCGTCCAACATACCACCCCACCACGGGAAGGGACATCTTTCACTACATCAGATATTGCTTAAAGTCCAGTCCAACCTGACCTAGAACACTTCAGTGATGGGACATCCACAGCTTCTCTGGGAAACCTGTCCCAGCGTCTCATCACCATCATCATAAAGAGTTTCTTCCTTATGTCCAATCTAAGTCTACCCTCTCTCGGTTTATAACCATTGCTCCTTGCCTGTCACTAGAAGTCTCATTTTTCCTTATAAGCTTTCTTTATATATTGAAAGGCCACAAGGTGTCCCAGAGCCTTCACTTCTCCAGACTGAACAACCTTAGCTCTCAGCCTTTCTTCATGGGAGAGGTGTTCCAGTTCTGACGATTTTCATGGCCGTCCTCTGGACGTCCTCTAAGTGGTCCATATCTTTCTTGTACTGAGAACCCCAGAGCAGGATGCAGTACTCCAGGTGGGTCTCATGAGAGTGGAGTAGAGGGGAGAATAAAACCTCCTTTGACCTGCTGACCACACTCCTTTTTATGCAGCCCAGGACGTGATCATCTTTCTGGGCCATGAGCGGACATTGCCAGCTGATATCCAATTTTTCATCCAGCGCTATCCCCAAGTCCTTCTCTGCAGGGATGCTCTCAATTCATTCATTCCCCAGTCTGTTTTGATACTGGGCATTGCCCTGACTTAGGTGCAGGACCTTGCACTTGGCTCCATTGAATTTCATGAGGTTTGCATGGGCCCACTTCTCAAGCCTGTTAAAGTCCCCGTGAATGGCATCCGCCAGTGTATCAGCTGCCCCACTGAGCTTGGTGCCATCTGCAAATTTGCTGAGGGTGCACTCAATCCCATCATCTAGGTCATTGATGAAGATATTATATAGTCTTGGTCCCAGTATAGACTCTTGAGGGACACCCCTCTTTACTGGTTTCCACTTGGACGTTGAACCACTGACTGTAACTCTTTGGAGACAGCCAGCCAGTTAATTCCTTATCCATCTAACAGTCCATCCATCAAACCTATCTCTCTCCAATTTAGAGGAAACAATTTTGTCAGAGGGCTGTATCAGAGGCCTTACACAAGTTCAGGGAGATGACATCCATACCTCCTCCTCTGTTCACTGATACAGTCACTCCACTGTAGAAAGTCACTATATTAATCAGACACAATTTGCCCTTGGTGAAACCATATTGTCTCTCTCTAATCAGTTCCCTGTCTTCCATATACTTGGATGTGTCTTCCAAGAGGTTCTGTTCCATGATCTTACTGGGCATGGAGGTGAAGCTGACTGGTGGGTGGTTTCCAGGGTCCTCCTTTCTACTCTTTGAGAAAATGGGTATGATATTTCTCTTTTTCCAGTCACAGGGGACTTTACTTGACTGCCACGATTTTTCAAATATGATTGACAGTGGCTTGGCAACATCAGCCAATTCCCTCAGAATCCTGGGATACATCTCTTTGGGTCCCACACACTTATGCATGTTCTAGTTCCTCAAGTCACGTCAAACCTCATCTTCTCCTACAGTGGCAGGGACTTCATTTCTCCCAGTCCCTGCCTTGAGGCTCAGGGGCTTGAGAGATATGGGAAGACAGACTACCATTGAAAACTGAGGCAAAAAAAGTGTTGAGTACCTCAGCCTTCTCCATTGCAGTGTTCCCAGTTGTCCCATCTTATTTATTTACTTACTTTCTTTAATCTTCCTTCTATGGCCAACGTACCTGTAGGAGCCTTCTTATTATTCTTCACTTCCTTTGCCAAATGCAGCTTTAGCTGTGCATTATCTTTTCATACCCCATGCCTACACATTCAGGCAGTGTTCCAGGAGACATGTCCCTGGTTCTGCTGCTTGTGCATTTCCCTCTTACACTTTAGTTGTGTGATTGTGACCAGCAGGTCCTTCCTGAGCCATGCTAGTTTCCTGCCTTCTTGGACTGGTTTCTTACATGTCAGAATCAAGAGCTCTTGTGTTCTAAGAAATATATAATTAAAGAGCTGCTAGCTCTGTTCAGCACCTTTATCCACAAGGGTGGTTTCCAAGGGAGTCCCATCCAATGATTCCTTAAACAACCGAAAGTTTGCTTTCAGGGGTCAGGGTCCTGGCTCTGCTCTTCACCTGGCCCATATCCATCGAGACTATGAATTCCACCAGGCATAATTACTGCAGCCCAGGCTGCCACCAATCTTGACATCTTAACTAGTTCATCCACATTCGTAAACAACAGGTTTAGTAATGCTTCTACTCTGGTTGGGCTGTCTATCACCTGTATGAGGAATTATCCTCCACTCACTCCAAGAGTCTTCTGGACCGCTTATAGCTTGCTTTTCCAGCAGATGTCAGGACAACTCAAGTCCCTCAGCAGGATCAGAGCCTGTAAGCATGATGTTTCCTGGAGTTAATGTAAAAACACTTCATCAACAGGCTCCCCTTGATCACGGAGCCTGTAGTAAACACCAACCACAAGGTTTCCTTTGTTGGCTTTGCCCCTAATTTTTACCCATAAGCTCCCCATCTCTGGTTTTCAAAGACAGCTCTGTGCAAACAATACATTCTTTTACACAGACGGCAACCTGCACCGCTGTCCCACCGCCACTCTTCCTTCCTTGCCTGTACCTTCTGAACAGCTTATATCCACTGATTGCAACACTCTAGTCATGTGACTCATCCCACTGCATTTCAGTGATAGTGATTAGATTGCAGATTTCTAGCTGCGTAGTGGCTTCCAGCTCCTCCTGTTTGTTACTCTTGCTGTGTGCATTGGTATAGAGACACTTCACCTGGGATAGTGACCTTGTCACCTTTTTAGAGGAACACGCCCTCATTCCTCTGAGGCGTTTCAAAGGCGTTTCCATGTTGGTTCCTGATACATCAGCAGCCCCTGTCTCTTATCTGTTGCTCACACCTCCATCCCCTTCCCCTACTAAATCTATTTTAAAGCTCTCCATATAAGTCTGGCCGGCTTGATGGCAAAGACCCTCTCGACCCACTTGGCTAGATGAATCCCATCAGCTTCCAACAGACCTGTCTTCTCAAAGGCAGATCCATGATCACAGATGCCAAAACACTGAGCACAGCACCAGCCACAAAGCCAGGCAATCATCTCCTGTTCAATTCGTCTCCAGCTTTCTAAACCCCTTCCTCTGACCGGGAGGATAGAGGAGAACAACACCTGTGCTCCAGATCCTTTTAACACTGCTTTGAGGGACATATAGTCTTTTTTTTTTATGGTTCTAAGTTGCCTTACTACTTCACATAGTATCATTAGACTCTACATGGAATAGTAGGAATGGATGATGATCTATAGGGGTTACCAGTCCTGCCAGCTACTCAGTGGTGTCACAAATGTGAGCTTCTGGTAGGCAGAAAACTTCTCAATGAAATTGTCTGGATGGAAAATGGATGCTTTGGTGCCTTTCAGTAAGGAATCTCCAGTTACTTATATTTTCCATGCTTTTCTGGTGGCACCAGTTCTAATGCACGTGGATGGTTGGATCAACATTGCATGGTAGAAGACTTCTGGATCTTGTCCGTTACTCACATGCTCTTCATTCTCTAATCCCAGAGCATCGTATCTGTTATGTAGGGGCACTTCAGGGGAAGTGGGAAGATTCTTCCTTCTGCCATGAGCAGAGGAAGAGCAAGGATCCTGCCTCCTTCATCTCGTCAGTTACTTATGCCAGTCAGCTTGAGGCTGAATTCAGGCTTACCTTCCCCTTGCACAGCTTAAGGCAGGGCTGTTGCTCAGACTGGGACAGTGCACCATATCAGGTATCAATGTCCCACTCACATTTCTGGGCACAGCATGGTCTGTTGAGCTCCTCTGGTAAAAGAGAGCTACTTTTTTGAAGACTTCTAGCTGGGCACAGTGGTAGCTATGACCTCCACTGCTGCCTTCAGGTGCTAGGGGACCTTCCAGGTGCTGGAGCTCCATGCAATCTAAGGTCTGGACAGATATTCCAGTCCTTAGGAGGTCTTGAAGCATCCTAAGCTCGCAGGTGAGCAGGGCAGACAGCAGCTCAACACCTAGCAGAGTGCATTGCCCTTCTCACGTGCCCTTCCACGCAAACTGATGATGCCACGCCCTCCTTGCCCTTCCTAGGGTTTGAACTGGACATGGGGACCACAAGCACCACCCAACTCTCACGTGTCCTTCTCATGGGACCTGTTGCCTGTCGGCTGGTCTCTACACACACATTGCCCAGGAACACTCAAAAACCTCCGCAGACACCCCTGGGGACGTCACAAGCCTTGCACTCCTCTCAGCATGCAGCAATAACTGCTGCTGCCGCTGTCACCAGCATCAGCAACTCTTGTGTGAATTCCCAATACAAGTCCACCACATTCTATATTGATATTGTGTGCAGTGGCACACCAGGAGGTCCTTTTGCTGTGTTAACAAAGTGCGTGAAAGGATTGCTCTACCGTTTTTGCCCTCAGACCCTTGGTAGAGGAATTCCAGCTGACTCCATCCTAATGGATGGACATGCTATGTCCTAACTTCCTAACTGTACATACCTGGATCTCCAGCATGTCCCCCTGTAACTGGGTTTCCAGTTTATCCAAGCTCAACTGGTTCTTCAAACTTTCCAGTTTTGTTTGCAATTGTCTTGTTTTCTTTTGGTCATTTTCTAGGGCATCCAGGTGTAGATTTTCCAGTTGTGCTCACAGTTCCCTTGTTTTCTAAGGTGCTTGTTTTCTGTGCTTGTTTTCTGTTTTTCTTCCCTTGTTTTCTGTGCTCCTCTGAGTGACTTTCTGTGCACCCCAGGGCCTCTGAGTGCCTTTCTGTGTGTTCAGAGGGAAACAGCCTGCCTTTCTCGGCAGCCCAGGTGCCTCCAAGTGCCTTTCTATGCAGCCTAATGGCCACCAGATGCCTTCTTGTGTGGCTCCAGGTTCTCTAGGTGCCTTTCAGGGTGGACCAAGGGATTCTGTATACCTTTGCTCCCTAGTGGCAATGGTGTGTTTTTCTGTACACGCCAAGGGCCTTCAAATGCCTTTCTGTGTCTCCCTTCAAAAGCATTTTTGGTCACCTCTGCCCCTCAGCAGCACCTTCTATGCAGTCCTAGGGACCTCCTCCTGTCCAGTGGCCATGGTATGCTTTTCTGTGTATCGCAGGAGCTTCTGAGATCCTTTTGTTGCACCTGAGCGGCCTTGGATTACCTTTTCAGACATTCCAGGGGCCTCTAAGCACTTTTCTGTGCCCCCTAGGGGCCTCCAGGTGCCCTTATGTGAATGCCTCAAGGGCCTCTGAGTGCCTTTCTGTGTGTCCCAGACGCCTCAGAGGGCAATCTGTGCATCCAAGAGGGATCTGGATACCTTTTGTTGTGTCCATGGGGGCCTCCGAATGCCTTTCTATGTGGCTCAGAGACATCCTAGTACCTCTCATTCCAGTGAGACCTCCACAGCTCCCTGTGCCTTTCCGTGTTGCCCAGGTGTCATGATATGATTTTCTTTGCAACCCAGGGACACTTGAGTGTATTTTGGTGCACCCCTGAGGCTTCCAAGTACCTTTCTTTGTGGTCCAGGGCTCTCCAAGGACCTTTCTGTTCATATGTCAGCTCTCGGTGTCACTTTCTTTGTGGCCTCAGGATCTCCAAATGCCTTTCATTTAGATCCATGAGCCTCCTTGGGCCTTTCTCTGTGCCCCAAGGACCACTGTGCACATCTCAGTGAGACCTTTGGGCTTCTGAGTGCCTTCTGCTGCACATCAAGGACCTCCCAGGGCCATCCTTTGCTTCCCAGCAGCATTTGAGTGCCATTCTGTGCAGCTCTGGGGCATCTGAGTGCCCCTCTTTGCACGCCATGGATCCCTGAATCCCTTTCTGTGCTTCTCTGGTGCCTTTGTGTGCACCACAGGGCCTCTGAGCGCCTTTCTGTGTGACCCCAGAAGCTCAGTCAGCATTCCTACAACAAGACTGTTGAATAGAAAGTACCAGGACCTTGGTCTGCTTGTGAAGACATGCCAGGCATGCAGCAAATAAACTACAACAGCTTGACACTGCCACAAGACTTGGCTCTGGTGGTTTGCTTCGCATTGCCACTCTTGTCCTCCCCTTTCTTAAACTTTGCCAGGTTTTGTCTAACCTCTGGGATTTTTCTGTGTTACGGTCCACTTTATTCAGCTAAAGTGAACTAAATATTTCAGGGAACATTTAAGTACTTCCAGGAAGCAGATAACTAACCAACCCCTGTAGTCCATAACCACACCTTAGTTTAATAAGTCAACAGTTACAGAAGATTCTTGCACAACTTTGTGCTGTTGGTGCTGAGTCTACACATCTCACAGCAACTTGTTTTGTACCTCTCACTGTGTTACTTCCTATCCTCATACCTTAAATACATATATTTTTGTGGAAATGATTTCTGAAAATTAATGGTGGCATCTAGCAGAGAAGGGTATTTCAAATACCAGACATGCACCAGAAATACACATTCTTTGACTCTTTCTGTCTTATTTGTTACTCCTGTTAGTGGGGATGGTCGTCTTGGAAGTTGAACCCTAGGTCCCATTATCTGTGGCTGTGGAAAAATCTAGACTGCAAAACCTAAAAGGAGACTTCAATATAAAATTCACTAATGAATGTAGTTGTTTGAGCACTGATAAAGTTCAGCACTGTCATTTAGATGGAAGGCCTAAAAATCCTAAAAGTGAGAAGTTCAAATACAGTATTTTGTATTAATGCTGCTCTTGGTGTTACACATTACACAGCATGTTAAGGACTTGGTGTCCTCTCCAGCAGCCATCAAAGTGGAGGTTCATCTTTAAGCACATGAACACTGTGACTGAATGCACATGTAAATGGCTGAAGTCTTTTGCTGCATTGGAGCCAGGGACTCAACCTCTCACAGTAGTGACCTCTCTTGGGAAGAGGGAGGATCTACAACTGACAGATAAACCCAAGATCAAGGAGATCCTATATCCTTCCTCTGCCAGGCTGAAGGCAGTAGCCTAAAGGAAAGGAGTGAATGGAGGCAAATCCATGCTCGGGGCAGCAGGCAAACCCCCTCCTTGCCCANTTACACAGCATGTTAAGGACTTGGTGTCCTCTCCAGCAGCCATCAAAGTGGAGGTTCATCTTTAAGCACATGAACACTGTGACTGAATGCACATGTAAATGGCTGAAGTCTTTTGCTGCATTGGAGCCAGGGACTCAACCTCTCACAGTAGTGACCTCTCTTGGGAAGAGGGAGGATCTACAACTGACAGATAAACCCAAGATCAAGGAGATCCTATATCCTTCCTCTGCCAGGCTGAAGGCAGTAGCCTAAAGGAAAGGAGTGAATGGAGGCAAATCCATGCTCGGGGCAGCAGGCAAACCCCCTCCTTGCCCACCTCACCTTCCCAGGTGTCTCTGTACAACAGGTACGAGGCTCTGGATGTGGAAGGCCAGTCAATGGATGATGATGTGGATCTTCACCATCATGATGATCTTCACCATGATGATGTCCATCTTCACCAGAAGTGTTGCCAAGGTCAGAAAGGCCTGCCACCTGTATCATGACCAGCTCCACAAGGAAGAAAAGACAGGTTATAGCTACAGGTGACTCAGTTCTGAGGGGAACAGAGGGTCCGGTATGCTGGAACAGGCACTCCTCTAAGGGAAGTCTGCTGCCTCTTTCAGGCCCAGGCTAAGGACATCACTACAGGAAACTTCCTAGCCTGTTACAACCCTCAGACTATTACCCATTACTTGTCTTTCATGTGGGTGGTGATGAAGCCGCAATGCATAGTCCAAGGGCAATCAAAAGAGACTTCAGGACCTTAGGACAGTTGGTAAAGGAATCTGATGCACAGGTTATCTTTTCCTCTCTCCTTTGAGTTGGAGTCAGCGAGAATGGAAGAAATAGACAGGCCCAGTCTATTAATACATGACTCTGTGACTAGTGGCACCAACACAATGTTGGTTTTTTCGATAATGGGATGGCCTTCACGGCACCAGGCTTGCTGGCATCAGATGGGATTCACCTTTCCCAGAGAGGGAAGAGTGTCTTTGCTCACAAATTAGTGGGCCTCATTGACAGCTTTAAACTAGGCTTGAAGTGGGAGGGGGGTAACATCAGGCTTGCCTGTGACAAGCTGTGGAACAACAGGCAACAGTTAGAGGGACAGGGTGCTAGTGAGCCTGTTGATCTGAGACATGCAGGCTACACTGCAGCACACTTGAAGTCTTACAGAGCCAGGGGCTTCTGAGTTAATAGGAGCCAAGAGGGAAACACCAGTGAAACACCTCAAAGGAATTAAGGGGTGTTCCTCTAGAAAGGTGACATGGCTGACAACATGTCGTGTCTCTACACCACTGCATGCAGCATGGACAACAAAGAGGAGGAGTTGACCCTAGAAAGCTATGACCTAGTTGCCATTACTGAAACTTCGTGGGACAAATCCCATGGTTGGAGTGTGGCTATCAATGGCTGCAGGCTGTTCAGAAAGGGCAGGGGGGAAGGAGGGGTGGGCACATTTCCCTCTACATGAAGAATAAGATAGAGTGTGAAGAGCTGTTTCTGAAGAATAGCCACGAGCAGGTTGAAAGCTTATGGGTAAGAATTAGAGACTGAGGCAGCAAAGGGAACCTTGTCATTGGTGTCTACTACAGGCTGCCTGTTCAAGGGGAGTCTATTGATGACACCTTCTTACTCCAGCTAGAAGAGGCATTGTGCTTGCAGGGTCTCGTCCTGATGGGGGACTTCAACCTACCTGACATATGCTGGAAAAGTAGTATGGTGAGCTGTAGGCAATACAGGAGACTTCTGGAATGCATTGAGGATAACTTCTTAATCCAGGTAAGAGACAACCCTACCAGAGGAGAAGCTATACTGGATCTGTTGGTCACCAACGTAAGTGAGATTAGAAGTAGTCTGGGCTGCAGTGATCATACACTGATGGAGTTCACAGTCCTGAGGGATATGGGTCAGAGGAAGAGCAAAGTCAGGACCCTGAATTTTAGGAAAGCAAACTTACAGAAATTCCAGGATTTAGTCATTAGCATGCCCTGGGAAACTGCCCTTAGGGGCAAGGGAGCAGAACAGGTGATCTGCCTGGACAACCAGGCAACCAGGCACAGTCAGCATGGGTTTATGAAAGGCAGATCCTGCTTGACTAACCTGATCTCCTTCTACGACAAAGTAATCTGCTTAATGGATGAGGGAAAGGCTGTGGATGTTGTCTAGATTTTAGTAAAGATTTTGACACCTTTTCTCACAATATTCTCCTGGAGAAACGGGCTGTTCGTGGCTTGAATGGGCATATGCTTCACTGGCTAAAAAACTGGGTGGATGGCCAGGCCCAAAGAGTGAATGGAGTTAAATCCAGTTGGCAGCCAGTCAAGTGGTGTTCCCCAGAGCTCGGTATTGGGGCCAGTTCTCTTTAATATCTTTATCAATGATCTGGACAAGGGGATTGAGTGCATCCTCAGTGAGTTTGCAGACAACACCAAGTTGGGTGGCAGTGTTGATCTGCATGAGGATAGGAAGGCCCTACAGAGGGATCTGGCCATGGCCAAGTGCCAGGGACTGCACTTGGGTCACAACAACACCATGCAATGCTACAGGCTTGTGGAAATGTGTCTGGAAAGCTGCCTGGCTGAAAAGGACCTGTGGGTATTTGTTGACAGCCAGCTGAATATGAGCCAGCAGTGTGGCCAGATGGCCAAGAAAGCCAATAGCATCCTGGCTTGTATCAGAAATAGTGTGGCCAGCAGGACTAGGAAGTGATGGTCCACCTGTATTCAGTGCTGGTGAGGCCGCACCCTGAGTACTGTGTTCAGTTTTGAGCCCCACACTACAAAAAGGACATTGAGGTGCTGGAGCATGTTCAGAGAAGGGCAACAAAGCTGGTGAGGGGTCTTATGAGGAGCGGCTGAAGGAACTGGGGTTGTTCAGCCTGGAGAAAAGGAGGCTGAGGGGAGACCTTATCACTCTGTACAACTACCTGAAAGGAGGTTGTAGAGAAGTGGGTGTTGGTCTTTTCTCCCAAGTAACAGGCGATAGGACAAGAGCAAATGGTCTCAAGTTGCACCAGGGGAGGTTTGATTGGATATTAGGAAAAATTTCTTCATGGAAAGGGTTGTCAAGCATTGGAACAGGCTGCCCAGGGAAGTGGTTGAGTTGCCATCCCTGGAAGTTATTAAAAGATGTGTAGATGTAGTGCTGAGGGACATGGTTTAGTGGTAACTTGCATTGCTAGGTTAATGGTTGGACTTGATCTTAAAAGGTCTTTTACAACCAAAATGATTCTATGATTCTACAACAGAGCTGGCAGATCTTTAGGGACGCATTCCACAGAGCACAAGAGCTCTCGATCCCCAGCTGTAAGAAACCAGGAAAAGAGGGCAAGAAATCAACATGTCCGAGTCAAGACCTGCTGGTCAAACTAAAAGGCGAGAAGGAAATGCACACACAGTGGACGCAGGGACAGGTATCCTGGGAAGAGTATAGGGACACTGCCTGGTTGTGTAGGGATGCTGTCAGGAAGACCAAGGCACAGCTGGAGCTGAACATGGCAAGGGATGCAAAGAATAATAAGAAGGACTTCTATAGATACGTCATCCAGAAAAGGAAGGTCAAAGAAAGCATTAACCCCCCGATGAGCAAGACTGGCAAACTGGTAACAACAGATGAGGAGAAGACTGAGGTACTCAACAACATTTTGGCCTCGGACTTCACTGGCAACATCTCTGCCCACACCTCTCAAGTGGATGGACCATAAGGCAGAGACTGGAGGAGCAAAGTCCCTCCCACTGTAAGAGAAGACCAGGTTCATGACCATCTGAGGAACCTGTACATAGAGAAGTCTATAGGACCTGACAAGATGCATCCCAGAAGTCCTGAGGGAATTGGCTGATATAGTTGACAAGCCACTCTCCATGATATTTGAAAAGTCATGGCAGTCAGGTGAAGTCCCTGGTGAGTGGAAAAACGGAAACAGTGCGCCCATTTTTAAAACGAGTAGAATAGAGAACCCTGGGAACTACTGATCTGTCAGCCTCACCTCTATGCCTGGGAAGATGTCACAGAGGGAGTGATGCACTTCACTCGTAGAGAGAAGCAGCAATACATTTATTGATATAAAACAGGGGTTTAATGAAGTTTGATGGTAAATCAACAGTATTTTAACAAGATTCAAGATGGTAAGGCACACTTGGTTATTTACTTCACAGAGGACAGGGTCAGACAAAACTGTTGGGGAGACCCTTCTGTTGAGTCAGGAGGTTCAGAAAGGACGCCCTTGCTTTCTAAACTCCTTCTCAGAGAGGACTCTAGGTGAGGCTGGATCCAATCCTAGTCCAGACTTGGTCAATGGTTATGTCTAAGGCATAATATATACACAATCAATCCTTTATATCACTTAGCTAAGATTTCAAAGTTTAGCATGCTATTAGTCACTTACTGAGGATCTGTTGCAGCAAGGAATCTCTCAACCTTGAAGAGTAACCTTGAGCGGTAAGGGGAGATCCTGGCGTGCAGCCTGCTGCCACTCAGGAGAGCTCAAAGGGCTCTTGGGCTGTTCACTATTTATGCGGGTAAGATGATTGACCTATAGTCATATTTGCATACTGACCAGAGAACAGCAATGCTCAAGTTAGCCCTTGGCTATTGTGTTATCTGCCTCCACGCTGATCCCCGGATGCCATCCAGATGGAGATTAGTGACAAGTGGTGTCCCTCAGGGGTCTGTATTGGGACCACTACAGTTTAGTATCTTCATCAGTGACATAGACAGTGGGATTGAGGGCACCCTCAGCAAGTTTGCAGATGACACCAAACTGTAGTGGTGCAGTTGACACAGCTGAGGAACGGGATGCCATCCAGAGGGATGTGGACAAGCTCGNCAGCTGAGGAACGGGATGCCATCCAGAGGGATGTGGACAAGCTCGACAAGTGGGCCCATGTGAACCTCCCGAGATTCAATGAGGCCAAGGGCAGGGTCCTTCACCTGGGTAAGGGCAAACCCCAGTATTCATACAGGCTGGGGGATG
>VZSF01010072.1:0-16583 GCA_013398295.1 Chionis minor
CTGTTTCTTCTATCTTGTTATTCATTTTAAGTAAAATGAATTTCTATTCTTGTTATATCATTTTAAGTAAAATGTAGACAAATTCTGATTGCTCTCAGAGTTCTCTTGAAGAATAATTAAAGGATTAGATGACAGGACCTAGGAGGAAGGTCTAAAGAAATTTAATATGTTTAGTCAAGAAAAGAAAACATAGGAGCAAGTTTGAAGACAGCATTCTGTTTGTAACAAGTTGCTATAAAACAGACAATAAGCAATTGTTCTTCATATTCGCTATGACTGGGAGAAGGGAAAGAGAAATCTTGTTAATTACAGCAAAGAAAATTGAGTTCGTGTTTTAAGAAGAGTTTTTAACTGGGGTTGGAGACAACTTTCTCTGTGGAAATAATGAAATATCTAGATTAAGAGAGGCAAGCCAAGCTCAGAGAGAAGGGTTAAAGTTTGTTAGCAGAGACCTTGGTCTGAAGAACAAGGCGGACTTGTACTGTAAAGCAGAATATGTGGAGGCTCTTAAGTATAAATCAAAAAAGGTCATAACTCATTCATGTCCTTCCATGGACAGGCCTGTAACACGTACAGTTAATTAGTCATGTGCCTGGCAATGCTGATGTTAAAGAGAGTGACTGTATGAGAAGTGACATGCAGTGTGAAACATGGCGCCTGCTGTGGAGCACAATGCGTATTAAACCATGAACGGACAATGAATGGAAATACAGAGTGCAAGATGGCACATCACTTTTGAAAGAAAATGGAAATATTTTAATATCACTGCTATTCTCTTCTGCGTTGTAATTATGTTCCCATTTTGTTCTGTTTGCAGTTTACGTCAGAGATCAGCCTTAGAGTAGGAAGGGGAAAAGGATGGAGGAGCAAGAAAGGAAACTGTTCACATTGTATTTAGGGCTGCATTTGTAGACTCACGGAATCATAGAATTGTTATGGTTGGAAGAGACCTTTAAGATCATCAGGTCCAACACATTAACCGAGCACTGCCAAGTTACCATTAAACCATGTCCCTCAGCGCCGTGTCTGCCTGTCTTTTAAATACCTCCAGGGATGGTGACTCCACCACTTCCCTGGGCAGCCTGTTCCAATGCTTGATAGCCCTTTCAGTGAAGAAATTTTTCTTGTGTGCCTGTGAAGGCAGGAAAGACTACAAAGCTGTTACAGAATCCTTTAACCAGAAGTGATACCGCTGTCAAATTCACACCCATCCCCACTCCCCGTGCCTGCCTGTGAATGCCAGCAGGGGTGAAATACTACTGTCAAGGATGTTTATATGACACAAGATGCCTGGGTTTATTGAGGAAAGGAGGGATCTAGGAGCAGAGAAGGAAGGGACAGGTTCTCTATGTATTATATTTAGCTGGTTTTGGTAATAACAGAACAGCAGGTGTTGGAGAAGATAATTAAGGCATGAAGTTTACACTATTGTGAAATATTCTGTAAGGATGGATAATTGTATTAGAAAAACACCTCTGATGCTCAGTGCTCCATGCCTGAAGACTCTTTAGAAGTGTGAAATATGATGTATAAGTAAATCTAATGGAAAAAATACCAATTAGCTCAAACTTTGATTTACATGAGGAAGACTGACATCCCTGTGAGTCAGGTATGCGGATCACATGTGCAGAAAGGATTTAGTTATTGTTTGAAGAATTGCCAGGTTTTATGGAAACTTTGCCTCTGATATGTTCAAAGGAAAATTTCCTCCAGAATTAAAGCTGGTCTGTGTGTCTATAGGTCTGTGATGGAGTACATTTTATTTGATTAGTAAACTGCATTAAGAACTATTATAAAAAGCAGGGAATAGGAGTGTATCATTTCACATTGTTGTGGTTTGGGCAGGACTGGCCACTGAAACGAACGACAGATGCTCTCCGTCACCTCTGTCTCCAAGGAAAGGAGGGAGAGAGAGAGACTTGTAAGTTTAGAGAAAAACCTAAACTACTTTAATGAAAATATTAATAAAGTAATACAAAATAAAATAATGAAATATATACAGAACTGTATCAAGCTCCCAGGATGATGACCACAACCATGTCACTGACAGGCACTGGACTCAGTGATGGACAGGGACTGGATTCCAGATCTGGATTCAGGAATGCACGGATTGGGATGAAAGGCAGACAAACAGACAGAGTCCTCCTTGGATGCTGGCCATTGAAGAAAGAGGCTGACCCTTTGATCCCTGTCCTGTCCACTCCTCCCTGCAGATGTGACCCCTGTACACTCTTCTGCTTCTGACCCTCCAACAGGGCAAATAACAAAGTTTGCTGCCCTTGGTTGTTATAGCAATGAATATAAGCAGGAGACAAATGATATGTCCAAATCACTCATTTAAAGAAAAGTAGATTGCAGTGTATCTTCATACACTGCAGAACTCGGTCCCTCCATCAACAAAGTAATTTTGTCAGACACTTCATGGAATAATTTATTCTGCTAAAAGAAATCCTGTTTAAAGCAAAGTGGTTTTTTCCCCCTCATTTTGCTCTTATAATGGATGTATCCACACATTTGTCCATAGGACAATAGTTCATGGATTATTTCTCTATTAGTAGGGTGAGAAATGCTAAGAAAGGAGGTTTATTATCCTGTGAAGATGAGTCCTTGTGTTCTCAGTGGAAGTTCACAACAGGCCAGTGTGTCTGTGTGTCCCAAAGTCCATCTACTAATGTCAACATGCTTGAATGCCTGTCCATCCAGAATGGATGACCAGTAAATCTGAGGTCAGCATGAGTAATCTGTTCCCTGAAGGGTAAGTTTATGAACTCATAGCTAAGCTGAGGAGCCGAATAATTCTTCCATTTCTTTACATTCGCTTTTATTTTCCACCCTGGGTAACGGGTGGCAGGCTGTACATAAACACAGAGAACAAGCCAGAAGGTATTTCTGTTAATTCAACGCTCTTGGTCATGCTAATTCTTTGATGCCTTGAGTGGCTGCTCTTCCAAAACATCTGCAAGGTGATGTGGAGTATTTATGAATATTTGCAGAAGGTATCTCGCTCACTGTAATTATGCTGATGCCAAATGGCTGAGAGAAGCAGATTAGTTTGCTGTATCATCCCTGTGCTAATGACAGTCACTCAACCACTATTCCAAAGGAGACTGTGCAATTTCCTTGCTGTCTCATTGTCTTGCAAAGGCTATCAATATTACAGAGTGGCTGTTGAGCATTGACAGTGTTCTGTATTGTTTAAGACATAAAACATAGTTCCTCCTGTTAGCAATTAAAATACTAAAGGAATCTGGTATGCAACACGCAATCTCACTGTGAAACTCCAAAATAAAAATGATCACAATTTTTACTTATGCATTTCTATAGCTTTTATTGACCCTTTTCTCAAAGGCAGCATGGGTAAACATAATGCAACTAGGATAAAGCTTAAGAAAACTGTGTAATTCCATTTATCCACAATTTTGTAAGTTTATTCTTTAGCATAGCAGGTAAGTGTCTCACTGGCTCTGGAGTTAGGCAAGATGAGTCTGGCTCAGAGAATGCTAAGAGATTATTGCAAACTTGTAAGATCTGTGTGACTGCAAAGATTAAATTCAGGTTAGATAAGGCAGGATTGCAGTAGAAGAGGTGAGAAAGGCAGCATTTGGCCAAGATGAGAAGGGAAGCAAATGTCCACTGAGTGAGGAAAAAAAAATGCATCTGCCTTTTCTAGCTTGGTCCAGTGCTCTAGCTGCAGCCCTGCTGTGATCTGAGGACACAGCAGCCACCACTAAGGAGGCATTTTCTTACTTCTTTCTTAATGCTGCTTCTTTCTGGAAACATATTACCCCAGACATATCTTGCTTCAAAATAAACAGCACCTTTTTCACATAATACAGCATGTGACAAATATCACTCTCCACATTTTTTTTTTTTCCACCCAGCTCTTTTCCATTTTAAAGACCACAGCCACAATCTGGAGGGGGATAATTCTCAACCTAAAGTATCTTAGGCAGACTGAGCGCATGTACCCTTGTGTTCAGCCATTCTCACACAGGGGCTGTTTGTACTTCTCAAGTCTCTCCAGGGGTGATTAGAGTTTCTGCTGGTGCACCTTGAAGAGTTAGAAAATAAGTTTTAAAAAAGATTATGGCCAGTGCCCAAGTGTTGATCAATACCTGTGCATGGGCTCTACTGTTGTATAGGAACACAGAACTGGGGTCATCAAATCAAATCCCATCCTCTCTAACTGGAGAGAACCACGTAATGTGTCAAACACACAAGGACCCATAGCATCTGTTTGGTCCACAGCATTCCTCTCTCACACTGCAAAAACCCTTTAGTAGATCAAGTGCCCATAAAAAATAAAGTGTGTCCAGAATGATTCACCAGAGCAGGAACAGTTCATCAGTATATACCTGGCACAAATCAGTAAGCATTTTCACCATGGTCCATGTGATTTTGTCAGTTTGAGCTCCAGTAACATTTAGTCCTTGAAATGGCGATGAGAAACATCTCTTACACAACATAACTGGGTCTATCACAAATATGACTGAACTGAAGTCCATCCTGTCAAATTATCATTATAATTTAAGCTATGTGGAAGCTGAAATGTTATTTTCTTTGATGACTTGCTAATTAACTAAGCTGGCAGATATGTACCACAATAAAGAGGGTGTCTGACTGTCTGTTTATTCTTGACAAACAGAAATGTTTCTCAGTCTCAGTTTTCTTTTTTATTTTTCTTTTCACAACTTTTAGTAGAAGTGAGTTTTCTAGTCAGAACAACAGCTACACAATGCAGTTTGCAGCAGATAGGGAATAAAAGTTCATGCAATGTCTTCGCCGTGGTCTAATGACTCATATAGGTGTTAATGATGAGTGAGACGCGATTCTTAACTCAAAATCACTAGGTCACTGGGTTCATGTATTTCACAGTCTCATCCTCAGACTGCCGGCGAGAGTATGATCATGTGCATCAGTCACCACTGCTCGTTACATTGAGTGTCACTGCTCCTCATTATACCATATAATGAGTGCAAGTGTAACCTCATTGTCTCCTGTATACAGCTACTAGTTTTGCTTTCTCTTGCTTTAAGCATCACTCACTGTTTTAGGTCATTCTAAAGTTTTCTGAAGTCGGCTGACCTCATCTATGGAATCTGGGTACACCGAGCTTGGTAAAATGCACACCAGAGTTAAGACAAAACTGTGAAGGATCCGGTTTGAAATTAAGTTCTTTAAGTTAGTGTCTCTTCACATAGATGTCTATATGTGAGCTACGTGTCTACGCTGTGATTATAGTTTGGAGAGATCCAGGGCTCCTTTCAGTTGCCTGCACTTCAGTACATGGTGTTATCTGAGATCCTTGAGGGGGGACAAAACCTCTGCTCAGGCCTGGCAGATGTGACAATGGTCCTTATACCACCTCAAATGACACTAGACACATCTGCTTATGCGGATGAGTTGAGCTCCTTTTCAATATAGTTAAGGGAGCCTGAACAAAGCGATTCGTTCCATCCTAATGCAGGCGCCTACTGGCTAGCCATCCCCTGGGACTTAATTCAGGTGTTGGAAGATAGCTCACCTGCTTTGAGTGTCCAAGGTATCCCACCTTGTTACCAGCTACTATTCCAGAAGGACACAGCTTCCTTTAGGTTCTGTATTGTATTAACTAACCCCACACAGGTGCCTTAAATACCACGGGGCATCTGCAACAGCACCAGAGATTTATGTTTAGACAAACAACTTTATCCATGGGAGCCCAAAGACTGTACAAGGAGCTTACTTTGTATGCAGACATGCACAGAAGCGTCTGAGATTGGAAGTTAGCCTGTAATTGCTCTCACCTAACTAAACCCTCAAATACTAAGCTTTCTATTTAGGAACAAAATTCAGCGTTTAGGGGCTCTGTAAATACAAGCACTGAGAACCATTTGGGGCACATAGCTGTCTGGGATATCAGTACCTGGGACTTGCAAATGTGACAGCTGGAGGCCAGGCAGGATACACTTGGAAATCTCAAGTGGCACTCATCCAGGTTATTAGTAATCTTCAAAATCTCTGCTAGTGTTGCTTTACCCTGTTGGTAACTCCCCTTTCTATATCTATTTCCATAATTAATCCTAAAAAGTTTTAACCCCCTTCCAGGCACACATAGTCACAAGGAAATATGGGGCTATAAGCAAAAGCACCTTTTTGTGGAGTGTGGTGTCCCCCGTGCTTAGGTTATGTGATGATAGGGCAATCACAGTGAGCATAAAGACCCTGGGAGGAGCAATGACAGGCAGGGGAACCCCAGTAACCTAATCAGGGAGAAGGTCACCCCAAACTGGCTACCCCTAGGACCATTGAAGGTGCAGGATCAGACCATCATTCCACCAGCCGAGGCAGCCAAAGGAGATCTCTCCCCAGAAAGCTATGCAGACTGAGGGGGTTATTGCCTAGAGGGGTATAGATTCATTATGAGATGTAGGTGGAACTGTGCAGAACTTATGGGATGTTCTAAAGGAACTGTGGGAATGTGTGAAACCTCTTCCAGAATGCTTAGGGGAAGGATCAAAAGCAAGGAAAGGGAAGGATCAAGATGGACCGGAGAAGAAAAAGCATGGAGAAAGAGAGAGGAGCTGAAAGATTGGGTATAAACAGGGGCTGGTCAGCATGCTTGTCTGACCGAGCTCTGTGCTTGGTTACTTCAGTGTACCCTACATTCTTACTAAATCCTCTTTCTAACTCTCTCCTTGATGGAGGCACCCTCTCTTCTGGGCCGGTGTGTGTGAATGTGAGCGAGAAAGGTGAGAGGTCCTGGTGCCTGGACTGGGGAAGTGCCGAGGACCGGCAGGGGCCCAAGGTCTGGGGGCCAGATGCCAGAGAGAGCAGGTCTGGATGCTGCTCCTGGATACACCAGGGGTCTCAGGGTGCATCCTGGAGAGACCTACAGCATTTGTGTCTGTCCCATCAGAAGCCTTCAATGCTGTCAACAGGAGAGGAGAAAGAGGTCCAGGCTGGTGAGGGCTGTTCATGTTCTGTGTGAGCATGATGCTCATTTCTGTGGGTGCTGCAAAGACAGCATGTTCTGTCCGTGTTGATCGGTGTGGGCAGCTGTATTTGTGTGTGTGTGGGCACAGAGCCACAGCAACCTCCATCAATGCTGCCAGGACAGGAGGAAGCCTACTGAGGCTTGTAGCCCACTGAAGTTGGCCACCTCTAATGTTCAGATGCCCAGGTGGAGATATGGTGCTCTAGTTTTATCTGCATCTGTGCTGCTTCCTGCAATCCATCAGTTCACACACTGGCGAGAAAGCAACCCTCCAGGACACATACCCATGGTGTGGGGCCCTACTCGTTGCACCTCGCACTGTCAGTCTACCAGCTGGATGAAGGCTCATCATAGCGTCCTTGGAGCTCCAAGAACATCCAGAAACTCCAAGTTTCTGATTTTTTTTCTCCTGTTACAAAGGATCACGCTTCTTTTATAGTTCTTTTCCTGCTGATTCTTTCTTTATTTCAAAAGCCTCTTTCTATTTCCTTAGTTAGTGTTTAATTCAGATGATGGCTGCCTTTCTCTTTAGCATCATCCCAGGTTTTGGGCAAACACCCTCTCGAGCAGTTTTGGGTATTCCATTCAAGCACACACTTTTTAGAGTGGACATTTGCTGTGCCATTAAGTCAGGTCTTTTATTACTTTTTCTCTTATGTACCTACTGTTTTTATAATAATACATGGCTCAAAGATGAGTAAGATAAATGAGTAAAGAATATTTTCTTAGGTCACTTTTGACTTTTAAAATATCCTAATGATATTAGGATAAACATATTAGCTAAAATCAATGAAACTGACTGGATATTTACCAGAATTAGTCACTGGAGTTGTTTTTAATGTTGATTTAATTAGACTTTCTAAGGGCTTTGAGGTCTCAGTAAGATTTTTGTTATTACTTCCTACAATAAGTGACATAGAATCTTCATAGATTGGCATGTAGTTTAACCCTGTTTTGAAAATCAGTGTTTATTTGCAGCTATTTTTAGTTGATTTATCCATAGATTTTAAATTATAATTAATCACAATTAGCATTTTTTCCAAAAGAGAATGCTGGAATGCAGTTGCCAAAGGAATATTAGAGGAGATTACTTTTATCATTTAATCCACCAACGATCATCTAAAATGGCAATTACCATCTAACAGGCAAATAACAATTCTCTGATAAACTATGCATTGGTACTTAATGCACTTCTCTAGACTCTTTGGTATTCTGAAAGTCTACAGTGTTGCAGAGGTTTTAAAGGCATTTAGCACTTAGCATTAAAAACAGAAGGAGCTGCTGTAAACTCATAATAAGACTCAGAGCTATGAGGTGTTCCCACTGTCTTAATTTTTATTATCTGAGGAGGAGTGCCAGATCCTCTGCTGGCATAAACTGTTGCAGCTTAATTGACTTATAACATATACTAGCTGATGATTTGCCAAATAGTTTTGGTTTGTAGTATTTAAGATTAGAGTATCCATGTCTCCATTCTAGACAACTTGAACAAACAAAAATTATGGGATAACCTTATGTTGTGGTTTGGGTGAGGCTGGCCACTGAGACGAACAACAGATGCTCTCCCTCACCCCTCCCAGAAGGGAGAGGAGGAAGAGAGAGAAACTTACAAGTTTAGTAAAAAAACCCTAAACTATTTTAATGAAAATATTAATAAAGTAATTAAAAATATAATGAAATGTATACAATATATACAAAACCCTATCAAGCTCCCAGGATGATCACCACCACCGTGTCACTGGCAGGCACTGGGAAAGTCCGAGACTGGACACAGTGGTGGACAGGAACTGGATTCCAGATCTGGATTCAGGAATGCACGGATCAGGATTAAAGGCAGATGAACAGACTGAGTCCTCCTTGGATGCTGGCAACTGAAGAAAGAGGCTGACCCTCTGGTCCCTCAGCTTTTATAATGAGCACGAGGCAGATGGGGTGGAACACCCTGTTGGTCAGTTTGGGGTCACCTGTCCTGTCTGCTCCTCCCCACAAGTGCCACCCCTCTACGTTTTTCTGCTTCCGACCATCCAATGGGGCAAATAACAAAGTTGGCTGCCCTTGATTGTTATAGCAATGAGTACAAGAAAGAGTGTCTCTGCATCCTGTTCACTGGCATAAATTAGAAGCAATCAGGTCTTATCACTCTGGGAGCGAACAACATCTGGACAATATGCTGGTAGAGAGTTCAGTTGGTTAGAAGAAGGATTACGTGCAACGTAAAATTACTGAACAGAAAATTTATTCTGTTTTACCTCAAACCAGGACACCTTACAATCTCTACTGATTTTTCTAGGGGCTGAGTAAAGGACTTAGACCTTGGACTTGGCAAGATCAATTCTGGAATCAAATTAAGGTGAAACTGAAATAAAAATGTCCAGATTCAAGCCATTTTTTTACTCTAGGTCTCTTTTCTATGCTAAGTTGTGCCAAAACCTTTCACGTAACTAAAGAATTTATTGAGGAAGTTGAATGTGTGAATGGATTGCGGGTCTCACTAAGGTCACTAGCATACCTGAGCACCAAAAAGTAATGTGCTCTGGGAGCTATTAAGGGGAGCTGCAGGATGCCTTTCAGTCCCAGCATTTAATCAGTTATGACATCATTAAATGAACATACCTTGCAGAGATGTTCTATGTTGGATCATGCAAAGTCATCTGGGAGTAGGATGCATACAAAGTGGTATGTTCTTTAGCTTAGGCTCCACAGGAGAAAATGAGCAATGTATTAATGATAAAGTTTAAATCAGATGTTGATATGAGCTTTGGAAAAAAATGTACCTGGTGCAGAACTTTTCTAAACTTGAGTGGTACTAAAGCACAGATGTTTCATATTACTCATTCTTCTTTAAATAGAAGTGTAACGTGTTGCTTCTTTTTGAACCTGCAGGTCTATAGAAAATTATATTAACAAGCTTTCATGATTGACAAGTGAATATATTTTTTTTCATAAACTGTCTTTCAAATTAAATATAAAAGAAATTGGCCTGGCTTATTAAAAAACTGAATTCAACAAGATTTTTTTCCCATAGGTTGCTATTAATCGGACCTCAAGTTATGAGTAATACTGCATGGCTGATTCTCTGCTTCTGTGATTCCATCAGTCAGGCACTATCAGCTCACACAAGTGCAGCTCAGACTGTCAGATATTTCCAATTTTTTTTCTAAAGGGTGGGTCTTTTATTTATGTGAGTGTCCTTTTCCTTTTTATAACATAAGTACTGTTTTTGCTCCTCTCTACTTCTTAGGAAAAATTGTTTCAGAGATGACAGGCTCCATATATTTTCTGATATGACCTCTATTGGGCTTTCCTGACTGAAATTCATTATTTAATGTGTTCTTTCTGCATTCTAGCCCAGAATCTCAGAAGCTACTGAATACTTCAGCCTTCTCTGCATCATCTATTATTTGCTCTGCAAATAACATCAGGTCTTACTAGACCTGTGCTCTCCTTTGTTTTTCTCCTTTCAAACATATTTGTAAGAGTCTTTTTTATTGCTTTTAAATAACCCACTAAGTGAAACTTTTTTTTTTCAGCTTTCTGGTTTTTTATTCAAGTAAGTTTATGGCATTTGTTATCCCCTGCTATAGCCATGCTCTCTAGTTCCCACTTGGTATGTTTCTCTATTGATTTTCAACCTTTTAAAGAGCTCTGAGGAAACTGTAACAATTTCTATATTTTTCTTCTTCAGTAGGATGGTTTGCTATGGTACATCTATTTCAGTAACTTCCAGATCTCCTGCTCTCATATATCTCTTGGATTATCCCAGGAAATTGTACCTCATAGCTCCCTGAGTTTGACACAGGCTGAAGTTGTTTGTTGATTGCAAGAAAACATGACAGCAGCAATAGAATCACAAAATCATTCTGGTTAGGAGGCATCTCAAGAGATCACTCATCCACCCCCTGCCTAAAGCAGCATCAGCTAGGAGATCAGACCAAGTTATTTAAGTTATTCAGGGTTTTGTCCACTTGGATCTTGAAAAACTTTCAAGGGTAGAGACTCAATAGCCTTTACGGACCACCTTTTCCAGTACCTGACTGTCCAAATGTTAAAAAAGTTCTTATTATATGCAGTTGGAACTTTTATTTTTACAGTTTTTGACCATTGTTTCTTGTCCTCATGTTATACACAATGGTGAAGAGCCTGGCTCCTTCTCCTCAAAATCCTACTCATAGGTACCTGCTGTTAGATGTCTCCAAGCTATTTCTTCTCCATCCTGTATAAGCCCAGGTTCCTCAGCCTCTCCCTACAGATCAAGTGCTCCATCTCCTGACCATTTTGATGGCCCCATGCTGGACTTAATCCAGTTTATCTACATCTCCATGTAGACACCTGGCAACTTCCCTGGGTGTCTTTTCCCCTCAGCTCTGTCTCCCATAGGATCCCACCTCCCACCTTCCTGAATAAAGTGAAGTCTGCTTACCAGGAGTCCAGGCTCTATACTTTACTCTTTCCCTTCCTCAGTCCCCTCCAGCCCTTGAAACCCACTATTTCATTGTCACTGCAGCCAGGATTGCCACGAAGTGTCACATCCCCAACAAGTTCTTCCTTGCTAGTGAATAGCAGATCCAGCTGCTCATCATCCTGGTTGAATCAGCCAGAGACCTGACACCCTCCAGAAAGCTTCTGGATTACTTCCATCCCATTGTGTTGCTCTTCCAGCAGATGTCAAGGAGACAAAGTTCCCATTAAGAAAAAATTATATGTAAGTCAGAGACTTCTTCAGTTAGTTTCATAGTTCTCCCATGGTTCTAATGACACCGACAGAAAACATATTTCTCTCTCATAGTTAATGAGAAGCATCACTAAAAAGCCAGAACAACCTTTCACTTACATTTAGGTGTATTACAGTTTATATGCTGTCCTGGTAAGCACTGTTGGCCTAAGTGTTTAAAAATAGCATTTACAGATTCTCGCTCATTTAAATGCTCCTATCATTTTGTTATGCTTAAATAAAGGCACGTATTTACATCTTGGCTGGTTACTGTATCTGAAAAATAAATCACTGTGTGAAAGATCAATGATATCACCCAGTTACTTGGGGAAATTTAAACAAATGTATGTTAGGAAAAATATATAACAGCCTCATGGAACTGCGTGTGTTTAATTTGTTAAATAATTTAACTGAGCCACACTTTAGATAAAATCTAGTGATAATGCAGATTGGAAGAGACCTGGGTTCCTTAAACTAGATACTGCTCAGTATCAAGCTTTCGGAACATTCCCCTTGCTGTTTATCTACTCTCTGTGGATAACAGCAGTAACATTTTTGACAGGGTAACATATGGGCGTTCTGTAGATTTCCTGGAAGGAGACATCCAGAAAGATGACTAAGTATGGGCTTTCCCAGATGCTCATATTTGAAACCCTGCAAAAAGAGAACCAGACCGTACCATTTGCTTATGAGCCAAGGCAGCCAAATCAGAGAGCTCATGCACAGAGGCAGCTGTGCTTCACTTGGGACTTGTCCTCTATAAATACCCCAAGTTGCATGTGAAGTTAGTCGTACCATGGGCAGGCTTTTCCTTGATGACAGTCAGAGTCATTATGCAATCACAGGATCGTGGGATAATTCAGGTTGGAAGGGAGCTCAGGAACGCTATTTTGTGCAGTCAGTGGTATCAGTGTAAAATGTACTTTGGAGCAGCAGATACATCCGTCATCAAACAATGCAAGATCAGAGCATTCAGGCTTGGGTGGAGGCAGAGGGTAAGCGGGTGGCTCCATGCCATGTGAAGAGGAAAACTCTGACACCTAAGGCACATGAATACCCTGTCTTCCCCAGTAAAACGTCCCTGGGTTGACCGTTTCTATATTCCACATATATATTCATTAAGTCTTCAGAGCAACATGTAGGATATTTTCTGTACTTGTCAAAATCTTGCTTGAAAATGGGAGCTCTCAAGTTTGTTTTGATAACTGCTTCATTATATAGGTTTATTATAAATCACAGGGACAGTTAGATGTAAGATCTGTACCACAATTATGGCTTACTCCTCTGTAGAAACAACAGTCTGATCAAAGTTAATGCAGATTTACGTGGAAGATTTTGAGTTGAAAGTATTTTCTGCTCCCTTACAGCTGGTGGGAATGACTAGCACACGATAGCATCAAGAGTCTATATACATCTCCAGATAAAACCATACCTTTAAGTGAAACCTTGGGGAAGGAGAGAAAAAAAGGTTGTGTTCAGCCTTGGGCAGGCACAGGGAACTCCTCCTGGGCTAGGGGAAGCAGCTTTAGGAGAACAAGAAGTCCAGATTACCTGTGGCGTCCTGGCGTTCGTACCTGCTCAGTGGGCAGCTTCAGTCCTTTGCCACTCAGGATGCTCATGCACCAAGGCATAGGGCCTCTTTGGGGACTCTGGAATGGTGTGGAATGATCCCTGACTGGAGCAAATGACCTTTGGAAACACTGCTGCCCCTTCTGCTGTCAGTGCAAGGGGAATTTCTGAGACCGGGCATTCTCTAACAAAGCAGGGAGCAACGCACAGCACTGAACAACACACTCCAAAACACTTAACTCTGCACAGTTCGGCTGCCAGGATTGCCTCAGGTGGGAAGGTACGACGAAATTACACTGATGAGCACAGAGTGGAAATTTATCAAGAACAGGAAGAACAGAAATAGGACCCGTGTTTCTCTGTGCTTTATTTTTTCAGCATAGTAATTGTGTACTCAAAATCAAAAGGAATAAAAAGTCCTTTTGGTGTTTTATTTCAAAATTCTGGCATATTTGCTAGGAGATTACTGATGTCCTGGACAGAAGTGGAGTGAGAGTATACTATTAGCTTCTGTGTTAGCTTTAAAAATTCTATTTGGATAATTAAACTGACAACAGCTTAAGTGTTGCCACATTAAATCTTGCCTGGTTAAAACAGCTACGGGAATTTGATTGTTACAGCCCTTTTCTGTGAAATATGTCAACTTAAACTTAACACACACAAAAAGTCGGCTACCAACTAAGCCCATTTCAGCAGGGCACCTCAGGAACCGGCTGGTTTATGGACCATGTACCCTCTAGGCTCTGAAACCACTCAGCAGGGACCTCAGTGGGGTAGTGAACACCCTGGGCTTCTCCCTGGAAGCTAAGAAGAAACACCAGTGACCTACAATTGGGCTTGTGAAACCTGGAATTGTAGCCAAAACACAGATACCTTACCTATCTGTATGGCACCACTAGTTAAGCATTGCCTGAGGAACTGAAAAGAAGGTATCCAGGTAATTTGGAGAATATCTCTGTGTGTACTTCTGAATCCTTTTCTAATCACATCAGTCTGCCTGACGTTCCTCTTTTTTTCCTTTTTTTCCTGAATAAGTCATAAAGCATTGCTGTTGTCTTTTCTGCACATTAATATACCTTTTTGCAGTGGGGATCAGGCTACGGCCTCCCCATTGTAGTGGCAAACTTTGTACTGATTTGTACGCACACTTGTACTAACAAAACAAGACAGGGCCAATTCTGAGGAATGGATATACTTTAGAGCATGTGTGATCCTTATTCTAACGCTGTCTTTTAAAGCAGATGAGATAAATTACACCTTCAAAATTCCCATTTTTCCCAGATGACTGAAAATTGACTAGCTCATCTGTAGACATCTGAACTGGAAGCATACACAGTGAATTCCAGCTCAGCGCTTCAAAACGTGAGCTATTCAACTAAAAGCTTGATGTCATGGGTGTCACAGAACGATAGAATATTTTAGGCTGCAAAGAACCTCTGGAGATCATTTGCCCTGATCCACCGGTACCAGCAGGGTTGACTTCTCAGTTAAATGAGTTGCTAAAGGCCTTGGCCATCATTTAATTTTTCTCATCTTCCCTTGTTTTTGCAGATTTTCTTGTGGCATAAGGTGTGCAAGCAAAGTCCCAGGAGCTGCAGTCACCAAACCTGCTTCCTGTTCTCCCACCGCAGGTTGCAGAAGGGTAATGTCATTCAGTGCTTAGTCGGGATGAATGAATCACAACTGGTTTTAAGATTGCTTATTGGGGATTATCTGTCTACCTTTCTCCCCTAACATTTGCATTAATTAAATTTCAAAGGTTTGGAGAGGTGAGAGCATTGCTGGCTCATATGCCATTGCAGGCAGTAGGGAGCAGCCACCTCTGTGCTTCATGACACCACATTTGGGAGTGAGAGGAGAGCTGTAAGAAGAGAAAAAAATGTGAACAGGGTAGGGGAAAAGGGACCAGTCAGGTAAAAGACAGAAAAGAAAAAGGAATATTTTGGAAGAGCAAAGAGTAAGAATCATTTTCCTGTACAAACCAGAAGGAGAAATATGTATACTGTCCCCAGCAGAAGCTGAAATAAAGGGGAAAAAGGGAATGAAAGAAAGAAAAAAGTGCACCTGCAGTATAACAGCAAATGTGTGAGTAGTTCCAGAGCAACTCTGAGAAGCACAAGCTTCACAGGAACAGCTTCCCCAGTGGGAAGGTAATACAAGAGCAGTAAAACAGACTCACAAAAGCAGTAGTGTACCCAGCTGCAGCTCCATAAAAACATTTAGCTGAACACACACAGGGAAGTTGACCTGGGAAATGTTGTAATTTCCAGATAGTGTTAAGTTTCAGCATGAAAATATGAGTTGCCCCTACCTGAAAGAGAGTATTTGAGAACTTTACTGCCTGTCAGGAAAACAGCACTGCAAAATGACTGAGGATTAGGGTGTCATGCTGCCTTAAGGAGTCATGTCCACATCACAGATGCCACTTTGGGGGAACTTTCCAAAACCAGTAGCTATGAGAACTATATTATTGCAATTCAAATGCATCCAAGGTTGGAGGGAAGGGAACTGGAAAGGCATTTAAAGTAATCTCTGATCTTTCTTCTTTCACAGGTGCTCCAAATGTAAGAGTTGGGAACACCCAAAGATGAAGCCATGACTTCTAGCAAGGTTTAATTGAAGGAAAATAAATAAATACTTAATATAAAATAAATATATACTGATGTATATACTGAGGGTGCCAGGAGGAGGGGGCCAGTCTTTTTTCAGTGGTGCCCAGTGATAGGACAAGAGGTAATGGGCACAAACTTGAATACAGGAAGTTCTATCTGAAAATGAGGAGGAACTTCCATACTTTGAGGGTGGCAGAGCACTGGAACAGACTGCCCAGAGAGGTGATGGAGCCTTCAACTCTGGATACATTCCAAACCCACCTGGGCGCCATCCTGTGCAACCTGCTGTAGGTGGACCTGCTCTGGCAGGGGAGTTGGACCAGATAATCTCCAGAGGTCCCTTCCAACCCCTAACATTCTATGATTCTATGGTTCTGTGAAAGTGCCATTAATGACTGAAGAAGCAAGGAGAAACAATGAGAAGCTGCAGCCAACCTTTAATGCCCCAAATTACCCTAGAATTCCTATGTCAAACAACACTGCAACTGTTTAAAAAACAGTTCTACAGATTCTTGCAAAATAAGTTTTCTCATTTATGGAAAGCAGTGAGAAGTGGTGCTTCCCGATGGGTTTAAAAAGGATAAACTATCTTCTCAAATGACAGTCTATAAAAAAAGTGCAACAATCATGATTGAATTTACACTTTCCACTCACATTTCCTTTAGTGTAGCTGTAGGGCAGTGACCGTAACTCTGTACTAGGCACTGGTGAGGCC
>VZSF01010075.1:542-40088 GCA_013398295.1 Chionis minor
ACATTCCTGGGGGAAGAGAGACAGGGATCGACTCCTTCCGTCACCCTGAGGCAGGGTGACAATCCCAGTGCCGATCCCGGCGCCGATCCCCGTGCCGGGCCCTTACCTGGGAGACGGGCGCCGTGGCGGAGCAGGAGCTATCGGAACAGGCGGGTGAAATCCCTCAGAGCCCAGCAGACTTGTTTACATTCCTCAGCGCTGGAAAACCAGGGAAGCGACAGCATTGGGAGGTGACGTTGGGAGGTGACATCGGGAGGTGACATCGGGAAGTCGCTCGGGAAGCAGGGAAGGTGTTCCCTGCCCAGCGGTGGGGACTGGGAGCGCGGCAGCTCATCCCCCGGGATGTCGGGAAAAACGGACTCGGCAGCCCCAAGGAGGGACCTTCGTGCCACTCCGGAGGTGGCCGGATGGACGGAGCCAGCCGCTCCCCGGGAATGATGCCAGCGGGAGACTCGGGTCGGATATTCCCGAAGTATCCCGGGAGCCGGCTGCCGGCAGCAAGGGGCGGGAAGGGACGGAAGGTGGCGGCTCCGCGGAGCCGGAGAGCGGATGAATCCGTTCAGCGGAGGCAGGAGGCTCCATCCATCCTGTGGGGACGGGGACCGGGACGGGCCGGGGCGATTCCAGCGCCATTCCTGGCCGGAAGCGACGCCCCACTCTGGGGGCTGCTGGAGGCCACCCCCTGGGGGCCAGCAGCGCATCCGGCGGAGCCGCGTCGGACCAGCCAGGCGCCAAGAGGGAGATTCCGACCGCCCGCGGCCATTCCGGCACGGCACGCCGGGAGCGCTCACCTCGTCACCTGCTTGTGGAAATCCGTCAGCTGTTTGTGCGTCACCTGGATGGCTCCTCCCGTCGTCTCCTTCGGCAAACCCTTCAGCGAGTTCTCCAGCCAGCGGCAAAACGTCTGCCGGGAAGCGGGAAGACGGGAAAGAAGCAGCTCAGCAGCGTGCGGAGCCCAACCCAGCTCCCGGGTAAAGGCCACGCCGGGATGGCTGGAAGCCGAACTGCCCTTTTTTTTTGGGAAAGAGGGATTGTCCCTTGTCCCCACCCCGTCCCTCTCACCGGCCGGTCGATCTGCATGATCTCCCAGAGGACCTCAGCGACGTCCGGCAGGGTGTACGGCGGGAGGCAGAAGCAGCAGGTGTGGAGCAACTGGTTGACGAGCTGCTGGCCCAGTTGGGTCATCACCTGGTTGATCAGCTCCTTCCGCACCTCGAAGTCTTCCTCGTGCTGCGGGATTAAGGAATGACGGAGAAAGTTGGGATGGGGCGGGGGGGGAAAAGGTTTGAGCAGCGCCCGGCGGGGAAACAGGGATACGCTGCCGACGTGGCAGCAGGACAACCCTCGCGGCGGGGACCGCGGTGACAAACGGGCGTCGGGATGGTGTCCCCAGCTCCTGCCCCTCTGCTCCGCTCAGGGGAGACCCCCCCTGCAATCCCGGGTCCAGCTCCGGGGGTCCCAACAGCAGGAGGACACGGAGCTGGTGGAGCGGGGCCGGAGGAGGCCCCGGAGATGCTGGGAGGGCTGGAGCCCCTCTGCTGGGAGGACAGGCTGGGAGAGCTGGGGGGGTTCAGCCGGGAGAAGAGAAGGCTCCGGGGAGACCTTCCAGCCCCTGCCAGGGTCTGAAAGGGGCTCCAGGAAAGCTGGGGAGGGACTCGGGATCAGGGAGTGGAGCCATGGGATGAGGGGTGATGGTTTTACACTGGAAGAGGGGAGATTGAGATGGGATATTGGGCAGAAATTCCTGGCTGTGAGGGGGGGGAGCCCCTGGCCAGGGTGTCCCAGAGCAGCTGTGGCTGCCCCATCCCTGGAGGTTCAAGGCCAGGTTGGACGGGGCTTGGAGCACCCTGGAATAGCTGAAGACGTCCCATGGCAGGGGGTTGGGACTAGATGGGCTTTAAGGTCTCTTCCAGCCCAAACCATTCCACCATTCCAAGACCCACCCCCTAAGGAACAGCCCCCCCCCGCAGGTCACTCACGTCGTTGGCCACCCTGGTGTGGATGAGATCCCGCAGGAATTTCATGACGCTGCAGTTGGCGTCCCGGTGATCCAGGGTGGTGGCGGCGATGGCCCACTGGAGGATGGGGATCATCACCTGGCTGCGTAGCAAGGTGACGGGGCTGCGCTGGATAAACCTGGCCGGGCAGAGGACGGACAGACGGACGGATGGACGGAGGTTACCGGCGCCGGCTTGGCTTCCCGGCATCCCGGCCCATTCCCGGTGGGAAGGCAAGGAGAGAGGGTGGCCCCCGCGAGCCGGAGGAGGTGACCGGAGAGGAGGATACCTGGCTGCTAGTCGGAAGAGGTCGTCCACGGTGTCCGGGTGGTTCTGAAGGCCGTTGGGCTGCTCCAGGAGCTGGAAGGTGGGTATGCACAGCGCCTGGGAGAAGGGTGGGAAGATCCATGAGGAATGATCCGCGATGACGTCTCCCACCGCCTTTCTCTCGGGCAGGGAGATTTCCAGCGCGGAGCAGTGCTGCTTCAACCACCGGGAATAAACCAGTGGCTGAGGGAAAGACGCCGAGGGGCTGGAGCGTGGCCGGAAGAGGGCAACGGAGCTGGCGAGGGGGCTGGAGCACGAGTCTCCCAAGGAGCAACTGAGGGAATTGGGATTGTTCCGCCTGGAGAAGAGGAGGCTGCGGGGAGACCTTCTCGCTCCCTACAACTGCCTGGAAGGAGGGTGTAGCCGGGAAGTCGGGCTCTTCTCCCAAGGAACATGTGATGGGACAAGAGGGAACGGCCTCAAGTTGAACCAAGGGAGTTTTAGGCTGGATATTGGGAAAAATGTCTCCTGGAAAGGGTTGTGAAGCCCTGGAAGACGCTGCCCAGAGCAGTGGTGGAATCGCCATCCCTGCAGGGATTTCCCAGCCGGGCAGACGCGGCGCTGAGGGACACGGGGCAGTGCTGGATTCGGCACTCTTTGGATAACGGTTGGCCTGGATCATCTTAAAGCTCTTTTCCGACCCAAACGAGTGCGGGATTCGAGGATTTCGACCCAAACGCGGAGGGGCGGGGCGCTCACCTGCAGCATGTCGAGCAGCCCCTGCCGGCAGCCCTCCTCCATGCCGTACTCGTCCACCAGGATGCTTCCCAGGTAGAGGAAGCAGGAGTGCTGGTGCGCCCGGTACACGTTCACCATCTGCGGGGAGACACGCACTGCCTGGGATCCGGCCAGAAACCCGGCAGCTTCCCTGTTCCCTGCTGGAGCTTCCCCCATCCCCTCGGCGGGCCGGGGGACACCCGGAAGGACTCACTCAGCTCCGATCCGGCGCTTGGGAGCATCCCCCCACCCATCGCGGCTGCCGGATGCCGAGGCAGCTTCCCCCTCGCTTCCCATCTTTCCTTAGCCCAGCGGAAGCACCGAGCGGAGCAGGGAACACCCAACATCAGGCGGAGGAAACACCCAGCACGGCACAGACACAACCACAGGGCTCCCACCCTGCCCTCCCCGAGGATTCCCATCGGAACTCCTTCCCGAGACGGCCGGCATTCCCATTTCCAGCGCCTCCCAGCCCGGCATTCACCCACGGAGCCGCGCCTGCCCTCCCCAGGCGAACCCGGCGAGCGTTTTTTGTTTTCCAGGAGGGCTCCCAGCCCGGCATGGCAGCGTTCCCAACGAAGGTGCCGAGCCTGGTGGGAGCGTTCCTCATTCCCGGCCTTTTCCGTACCTGGGTGACGAGCGGCTGCAGCAAAGCGGCGGAGCCTTTTCCCACGCAGCGGACGGCGAAGCGCAGGCACCGGCAGCACCGCTCCACGATGCGGTTATCGGCACTGTGTTTGTTCAGGGTCTCCGACAGCACGGGCCAGATCTGAGGGGAAAAAACCGCCGGATCTGGGAACGCAGCCGAACCCACCCACCATCCCAAAAACGCCCCAATCCCCCGCCCGGTCAGGCAGGTCCCCAAAACAAGAGGCCGCCTGCGTTAGGGCGGCCGTTAATTAGCTGGACATAGGAGCGAAGAGCTCAGGGTGGCTTCCCGCTTCCCGGCGCAGCGCTGAGAACCTTCCCAAGGCCGGGAAATCAAAGCGCTGGGGATATTTCCGGAGCCAGGTCCCTCCCTTCCACAGGTCTGAAGACCCAAATTCCGCCCCCACCACCACCCTCCCCTCCTCAATCCCTGCTTCCAGAAGGGAAGGTGCTCCGCCAGCAGCTCCTCTTCCCCGACGCTCCGCAGCCCCAGGATCTGCTCGGAAGTCCAGGGATTGGAACTGAACCGCCCACCTGCTCCATCCCTCCATCCATCCATCCATCCCTCCCTCCCTCTGTCCATCCATCCCTTCATCCATCCATCCATCCCTCCCTCCGCAGAAACTCCTTCCCCCCCGATCCCACACGTACTTCCTGAATGACTTTTTGGCACGGATGGATCTGTCCGTTTTCTACAATGGGGTTGGTGTGTCTGTGAAAAGCAGCAAAGGGTTAACGCTAATTTTTTTGGCTTTTTTGTTTGTTTGTTCTCCTGAATTTTTTTTGCGGGTTTTTGGTTTGGTTTGGTGTGGTTTGTTTTTCCAACCAGGTTTTGCGTTCAAAGCCTGGGAAACGGGGTGGGAACCTCAAGCGCCCGCCGAGGCTGCGGGAAGGGAACCAGAAAGCGGCTCGGAGGGGTCCGGGAGTCTTGGAATTGGTGAGGAAGCAGCTTCCGGCTCATCCCTCTGGGGGCCGGGGGCAAACGAGCCGTCACTAATGAGGTTTTAAGTCTCTGGGTGAGCAGCTTTGACTCCGTGGAATTCCCGGATGCCGGTGCTTCCTGCCTTACCTAAATATGACGGCGAGTCGATCCAGGGGCACGGTAGGGTCTGAGGAGAGGCCGTTGCTCGGCTCCTGAGAGAGCAGCTACAAAACAAGGGAAAACGTTGGGATTTCCGGAGAGCGGGAAGCTCCATTTCCCAGCGAAGACTGAATAAAACGCCGCCCGAATGCCAGATCCCAGCAGCCGCCTTGACGAAGCGGAGCGGCCGCCTCCACCCTCTTTCCCGCCACCTTCCCAGATTTCTACTCTCCCTTCTCCTGGATCTGCACGGAAAGGTCGGTAGGGCCACCAGGTTTTTGGGACAACCGGAATGCGGCCAGGCGTCCCACAGGGAAGTCAAGTTCCCACCTTCTCCATCCCGGAGACGGGGTGTGTGGGGGGGCTGAAACGTGCCAGCCGCATTCCGGCTGGGATCAGGAAGGCTCTTTGGCTCCTGGCACATCAACTGATTTTTAGGGACCGTTTTCTTCCCATTTTAACCCACTTCCCGCTCTGCCCGGCAGACGCTTCTCAGCCAGAAGAGAATTTGGGACAATATGGTCTCGATCCTGGACTCCTCCTACACCTCCGGCTTCGGGAACGCGCAATTACCGCAGCAGATGGAGCCGCCGGGAAAAGACGGAGCCAGGGCAGCTCCACGACCTCCGATCCCGTCCCCTCCAAAGCCGCGAGGGACACGGATCCGAGCGGGACGTACCTTCTTCAGTGCCATCACTTGTACAGCACAGAGTTCGCTGAGGCATTCCGCGATCTTCTCCAAGGGGAGCCTGGCGAGGACCAGGGCTGTTCCTGAAAGGCAAGAGGAAGGAGACGGGATGGGCTCAGGAGCAGGGATGCGGCGCCGACGCGGCTCCAGGGGGAAACGCTTCCCGAGACTTAGGGAATTATTCTCCACAGCTCGAACCCAACTCAAACCAGACACCGGGAGACTTTCTGTGGGGAGGGAAGAAGGAATGCCGGCGTGTGGGAGTACAGGGATGACCTGAAGGCAGCCGGGATGCATCCCAGCACCCTGGCACGTCCCCACGCCGCCTTTTTCCCCGCCCAGCAGCACCATGAGGGCTGGGGAAGTTTCTTTCGACCCCCAGCTAAGGCATTCCAGGGCTCCCACCGAAAAAACGCCATGGAATAGGAAAGGCGGCGCTCAAGCCGCTCCCGGCTGCCACATCCCAGCATCCCAGCCCAGGGCGGGAGCCGCACGCGCATCCCACGGCGTCGGCAGGGCTGGGGCCAACGACAACGCCGGGAGGGGAAAATTCTCCCCAGCTCACGTATTCCCTGTCTTATTTTTAAAGGAGGAGGAGGAAATACTCCGTGGCAGGGAGCGGAGCGGCTCCAAAGCGCGGCCGATGCCGCTTGCAGCAATCCACGAGCGGAAAAAAAGTGGGAAAAACCCAAGAGTTTTGTCTGTTTTACCGGCACAGCCCGGCCGTGCAGCCGCGATAAGGGTCCCTTCACACAAGCTCCACCGTTAAAAGGTTTCGGAAGCGCCCAGATCCGTCAGGAATCTCCGAGGCAGGACACGAATCCTGCGCCTGCCTGAAATCTGGCCGCGGTTGAAGAGGGAGACGGTGCCCAGCAGCCAAAGACCCAGCGGGAAGCGCGGATCCTCCGACTGCAGGCCGGAGTCGTAAAACCGTATTTTTTTAACCCAAACCGCCTCTAAAAATGTGGGAACGCTCGCCATTTCCCACCCCACGCCGCCCATTTCTGCGGGCTGGGATACAGCAGCGGCCCGTCGCCAACGGGGCTGCCAGCGTTTCCTGATTTTTCATCCCACGTTTCACCTTCAGAGCGGGAATGGCGCTAACTTATCAAACTGGGGAAGGATTTCCCACCCCCCGCCCCAAGGGAGCTCCGGAGGGAAGGAGACGCGGATGCGCGGAGCGCCTCGGGGCAAAGCCGGATGCTCTTCTTTAGGGAAAAGCGCGTGAGAACGGGGAGCGGGGAGCAACGTAGCCCGCAAAAAAGAGATTCCAAACCCCCGAGAGCTTTTCCATACGCACCCTTCAGGAGCCCCACCGCAGCCTCCGGAGAGAGCGTGAAGGAATCGAGGGAGCGGGCTATCTCCAGCAGCCCGTTAAAGTGCTGAGCCATGTGGTCCCGGCATACGGAGCAGATATTGTGGATGGCCTTGGCCGCCGCCGAGGCCAGCCGCCGGTCGCACAGACCCTTCATCAAATAACCCAGCACGGGATCTGCGGAGGAAAAAGCCGGAAGGTTTGAGGAAAGGGAATTCCGGAGACCGTTTTGGCCGCAGGGCAGAACGGCCACATGTGCCAGCGCGGGACGGAAGGACTCACCCAGGAATTGGGGGTTTCTATCCACCACCTCGCTCATCTCTCCCACCAGTTCGATGCTGGTGTAGCGCACGGCGGTGTGCACCGTCTCCGGGAGGCGAACCACCCCCTCCAGCACCTCCACCAGCGTGGGGTTGTTCTCCCTGCAGGGCGGAAAGAAAAAAAAAAAACAGCCAAATTTACCCCCCTGAGGCACCTCCCGGCCCGTTTCCGGTTTTTTTGAACCTGGAGGATTCCCGTCACGCACAGAATCGGCCGGGAAAACGCCCCCCGAGGTGTGTTGGGATCCCCCGGCACCCTCCCGGCTTCACCAAACGGAGCAGGAGAAACTAAATCCCTCCAGCGAGAGCGCTGGCGGCACAAGAACAAAGTTAATTAATCCTCCCGGAACTGCAGGAAGCCAGAGGAGCCTGTTCCGGCTGTGGGAACCGGGGGAATCCTGGGGTCCCTGCAGCCCACGTCGGAGCAGGGCTCCGGCTGGTCCGGCACTGCCCGCCCTCTCGTGACACCAGCAGTGAAGCCAGAACCTCATGGGATGCACCGGTTGGGAGCGGATTCCGGCAGCGCGAGGCCACAAGAGCCTCCCAGGATGGGAGAGGCGGAATTCCCAGCCCTTCCCAGCGCAGTGGAGGACTCGCTGCGCTGGACGTCAACTGGTGATGCTTCTACTGCCGCTAAGGAAGGAGGGAAAAGCGCTCGCCGGAAGCGATTTAACCTTCCCTAAAAGTATCCGGGACAACTCCAGCTGGAGGTGGAAGGATCCGGATGGGGAAGGATCTCCCCGGATAAGCAGCTTAGGCAAAAACGTTTTGTTTTCAGGATATAAAGCGAGGGGAAACAAACCCTTCATCTATTTTACCAGGTTGCCCCAAGAAGCTGTGGCTGCCCCATCCCTGGAAACATTCCAGGCCAGGTTGGACGGGGCTGGGAGCAACCTGGAATAGTTGAAGACGTCCCTGCTCACGGCAGAGGGGTCGGATTAAATGGCCTTTAAAGGTCCCATCCCGCTCAAACGCTTCCGTGATTCTACGGAAATTCCCAAGCAGAAGATAGCTGAGAAGTTCCAACTGCTTCACGCAGTCCCAGTTCCGTCCTGGATCCATATTCCTGGCCAGGAAGCGGAGAGCTCAATCCTCCGGGACTGCTCCAGCAGCGAGGGGCGCTGCACCCCCCGTACGCCACCGACTGACTGAAATAAAGCGTGGATTTGCGCCCGGGAATGCCCGTTCCTCGGAGTATCCCTGGGATATTCGCAGCGTCTCCGCGAATCCCATTTGGAGGCAACTCCTGAGCCCACAAGCCCTTAGGGACACGAGCAGGGTGGTCACCACTCACTGGTCAACGCTCTTGGCTATGGAGGCCATGATGAAGAGAACCGCTTCCGTCACCTCCCAGGGCGGATTCCCATCCTTTAGCGTGGCGTAAAGCTGGAAAAAAGGAGAATCGGTCGCAAAAGAAGCTCCGAACCCAGCAGCTCCGTCACGAATCCCACCCTGCGGGACGGCCACCCGCTCCCCACCTCCTCCGACACCTGAAATTCCCAGGTTCCAGGTGCGGATTCGCAGAAAGCCCGGCGTTCCGCAAACCGCCCCGCTGTTTTGGGGCTGGAATACTGTTTCCCAAAGCGCCAGCCTTCCTGCTTCTCCCACGACAGTCCCCGCCACGGAGAGGACACGGTCGCTTCCTCGTGCACGAGGAGGGGACGCGTGTGACCCCCTCCCGGCTCCCAAGGCCACCCGGGCTCGGCTACCTCCCACGCAGCCGCGGGTGCCGGTGTTGCTCCCGACGCTCCCGCAAACCCACCTGAGCGAAACACTCCACCGATCCCACCAGGAAGATCAGGTCTTTCACCAGGTCCGAGACCCGCATCCGGAACTCCCCAAAGTCATCCGTCTCCTCCGGGACACCCTCCTAACAGAGGGGAAGGAGGGCAAAAGGGGTGAGAAATCCAGGTTGCCACTCGCCCGCAGCCGGGATAAGACAAGGGATTCCGGTTCAGAGGGGAGATCCATCATTCCTGCCCTCTCCTCCCCACATCAAGCCACGGAACGGGATGCGAAGAGCTAACGCAGCCGGAGCCGTTCCTGCTCCGACGCGCAGGCAAAGGGATGGAAATCAAAGGGATGAGGAGCACCGGCAGAGACGGAAGAAGGATGAAGCATCCCAGCCTTTAAGGAGGAGGGGGAAAGCACCCACAGCTCACACGCTGTGCCGCGTTATTCCGACAAAACCACCCCTGAGCCGGGGAAAACACATCTCTCTGGAGCTCTCAAAACGGGAACTGCCCAGGAGAGGATCATCCCGCAACAACGAGAGCTCGGTTCCGACGAGAGCCGGCTTAACGAAGGGAGCTTGTTTTAATTACTCTCAATCCTCTCTCTGCAATTCCTGCTCCTCCAGAACTACAACCCGGAGAGCCCTACGGCTCCGGAGAGCAACCGGCACCCAGCAGCAGGGAAGACGGACGCATCCTACCGTCCCCGCCGCTTCCAAAGGGAAGGAAAAGCCACGGCAGCCTTACGTGGTCGGAGTCCAGCTGGCAGTGCCTGGCCAGAGCGTGGAGGAGGCGCTGGATGTAGGCTTTGAAGATGCTGTGGATGACGGCGTCGTCCGTCTTGTAGAGGTGCTCCCCCAGCCTGTACCAGAAGTTAAACGAAATTTCTACCACCTGGTTAGAAAGAAAATAAAAAAATAAATCAGCATTTTGTTAGCAGAGGGGTTGCGGGGGTCTTTTTCCCTCTCCCGATGGAGAAACCTTCTCCGGGTGTGCCGGTGGTGGGGTACCACAGGTTTCCACCGGCGCCACCTGATGATGATGAACTGGGGAGGGGGGTGGGTGGTCGCCCCAGCTTCATCCCACCTCTGCTGCTCCTCGCTCAGAAAAAAGGGATTTGAAACCCAGCAAGGTGAATGGGAAAAGCTCCGACCGGACAACAAAGGGCTACAAAGATGATGAGGGGGCTGGAGCATCTTTCTTCTGAGGAAAGGCTGAGGGAGTTGGGGCTTTTTAGTCTGGAGAAGAGCAGACTGAGGGGGGATCTCATCAATGTCTACAAATCCGTAAAGGGAGGGTGTCGGGAAGATGGGATCAGTCTTTTTTCAGTGGTGCCCAGTGATGGGACAAGAGGTGACGGGCACAAACTTGACCATGGGAAGTTCCATCTGAAGATGAGGAGGAACTTCTTTCCTTGGAGGGTGGCAGAGCCCTGGCACAGGCTGCCCAGAGAGGTGGTGGAGTCTCTGACTCTGGAGACATTCCCAACCCGCCTGGACGCCATCCTGTGCCACCTGCTGTAGGTGGATCTGCTGTGGCAGGGGGTTGGACCAGATGATCTCCAGAGGTCCCTGCCAGCCCTTAAAATTCTGTGATTCTGTGAACCTGCCAGCGGTAAATTTCTATCTCCCTGATCCTGACCGGATTGGCGCACGCGCTCCGCCCTCGCTCGCGGAGCAGCAGGAGACGTTGAATTCCCAGCCCGCCCCCACAAGCACTTGGCCATCTCCACCATCGGTGAGATGATCCTAGAGATCCCCACCGCTCCTGCCGGAGCATTTCGTGGTCTTAACTCTCCCAAGGGATGTTTGGGGTGCCCGCAGGGTCAACCATGCGAGGGGAGAGCAACCCCGGAGAGAAGCAAACATCTCCGGAAACGCGGATGCTGCTCCGAAGCCGACAGCCTCCCTCTGCCAAGTGCGGTTATCGCAGAAGGAAAACGAGCACAAATGGGTTTTTTGCGGAGCAGCTGGAGAGTTTCGGTTCCTCCTAAGCATCGCTGGCACAGGACACACCGTCCTGGCCACCGGAAATGGAGCTTCATGGACCTGGGAAGGGGACTAAAGGAGTCACCAAGTCCAGAGACCTGAGGAACCACAGCCGCTCCGCAATTTCCATGGCAAACCAGCTGCACCGTGGAAGCCATCATTCCGTAGCCAACTCGCCTGCCGGTTCTCTGGCCTGATGCACTTCCAGGCTCTGAAAGCTTCTGGAAAAGCTGATCCTGGAGAGGGCAACTAACTCATTCCCTACCCACCACCCCCCATCCATCGCTCCAGCGGCCGCGTTTCGGGCAGAGGCGGTGCTGAGGGACACGGGCCAGGGGTGGGTTGGGCAGCGTTGGGTTGATGGTTGGACTCCACGACCTTGAAGGTCTCTCCCAACCTGGGCGATTCTGTGATCCGGATGATCCCTGCCCCAGCGGGAGCTTCCACAGGGAGGGAGGGAAGAAAGGGAGCACAGCCCAGCCCAACCCACAGGACAACCCCTCTGTGGAGAAACCTCCTCCTGCTCAACACAGGCACCAATCAGCCAGGGATTTAATTAACAGATTTAGAAGAATCGTAGAGCGGTTTGGGTCGGAAGGGACCTCAAAGACCATCTATTTCCAGATTATTGGGACACCTCCCGCTATTCCAGGTTGCTCCAAGCCTCGTCCAACCTGGCCTTCAGCACCTCTGGGGACGGGGCAGCCAAACTTCCCTCAGGCTGCGACAACTTGGGATAAATCCAATAAAAGGATTTTATCCTTTTATCCAATCCAATAAAAAGGATTTTGTTTTTTTCAAAGGAGGCGGCATCTAAAATCCAACGTTCTGGACTTAAAGCAGGACAGTCAGGGAGCTTTGATGTAAAAACTGCATTTCCCTTACTCCGAGGGCAAATTTACCGTGAGTGACGCCGCGAAACTTGCCCGGAGTGGAACGTGCGGCAAGGAAACACCGGAGTTTTTCAGGGCTGCACTCACACTCCCAGGAAAAGGGAAGGGAAAGGAAATCTCCGCCTGGAGAAGGCGGAGCAGGAGGCCGGAGCCCAGCAGCTCAGAGGAACTGGAGAGAGGAGAGGAGGAGGAGGAGGAGGAGGAGGAGGAAGAGGAGGAGGAGGAGGTTTTTTCCCCCCGGCTGCCTCGCTTCCGGGTGGGCGAGATTTGGGAATGGGGCGAGGAGAGGGGCGGCGCTCACTCACCTCGTACTGCGGGTGACCCGCACATATCAGCAGCAGCTCCAGCGTCCGCAGGTCGCCCAGCCCTTGGCCCGGCGTACAAACTATTTTATCTAGGAACGTCTCGCACAGCTCAGTGAAAACACGGCAGTAGTTGAGCACCCTGGGGGGGAAAGGAAATAAATATGTATATATATATATCCACATAAATAAACCAACAGGGCACAAGTCAGAAAGATTTTCCGCAGGGGACCAGGTATCCCAGCACAGGGGAGACGCGGTCGCAGCGGGTAATGTGACCCGGAGCCTCGTCTGGCACTGAAAAAAATACCAACTTCTGCTTTAGTTTTCCCATCAGCGGTTGGGAAACATCAGAATAGGGGAACTTGGGGGGTTTTGTTCAGAAATGGGTGAAAACACCGGGCTCCGGTAAGCAAATCTTACACGAGATTTTTCATATTACCTGGGAAAACCCGGAGCGCCGGGGGACAAGATGGGGGACGTGGGCTACCAAACAGCTCAAGTCTCACGGGGCACCCGGAAAGTGCCACCTTCCAGGAGACAAATACACAAATAGCTTTTAAAAATAAAAAAATAAATAAATAAAAGCTGGAAGGTGTTGTTGGCGACGGAGGGGCCAGCGCTACGTGAGGACGGGAAGAATTGAGCGGAGTTGGAACTCCGAGCTTTCCTCCTCCGCGTTAAGACAGCAGGAGCAGAGGGAAGAGGGAACGGCCCGGAGCCACGGCGCGGTGGGAGGGATCCTCGCCCCCAAAACGACCTCAAAAGCAGGGGATTGGGGGAGAGAGGCCCCAGGATAAGCCATTCGTCCTGGGCTTTGGGCTCAGGATTCCCGTTCCAGCGAGGTTTAGGAAATCCCAAAGCAACAGGCAGGCAGAGCCGCGCCGCAAACACAAGTCAGACAGAGCCAAGTCCCCCGACGGAGATTTTCATTGATTGATTTTTATTTAATCCAAAGGCTTCGCCCTTCTCTGCACACCCCTCTGGCTCTGCACATCCCGTCGGCTCCGCAGCGTTTCCCCAGGAGCAGATTGGACACGAGGAGCTGCCGCCGGCGCCGGAGTCCTCGTACGATACACGTGTGGGGTCCTGCCCCTGGGGGGAATAACCCCCCGCACCAGGACAGGGTGGGGGGGACCTGCTGGGAAGCAGCTCTGCAGAGGGACCTGGGAGTCCTGGTGGCCACCAGGATGCCCATGAGCCAGCAATGTGCCCTGGTGGCCAAGAAGGCCAATGGCATCCTGGGGGGTATCAAGAGGAGTGTGGCCAGCAGGTGGAGGGGGGTCATCCTCCCCCTTTACTCTGCCCTGGGGAGGCCACAACTGGAGTCCTGTGTCCAGTTCTGGGCTGCCCAGTTTAAGAGGGACGGGGAACTGCTGGAGAGGGGACAGCAGAGGGCCATGAAGATGCTCAGGGAACATCTTTCTGATGAGGAAAGGCTGAGGGAGTTGGGTCTTTTTAGTCTGGAGAAGAGCAGGCTGAGGGGGGATCTCATCAATGCTTATAAATCCTTAAAGGGAGGGTGTCGGGAAGATGGGATCAGTCTTTTTTCCATGGAGCCCCGTGATGGGACAACAGGGAATGGGCGCAAACTCAACCATGGGCAGTTCTATCTAAACACGAGGAGGAACTTCTTTCCTTGGAGGGTGGCAGAGCCCTGGCAGAGGCTGCCCAGAGAGGTGGTGGAGTCTCTGACTCTGGAGACATTCCCAACCCGCCTGGACGCCATCCTGTGCCCCCTGCTGTAGGTGGACCTACTCTGGATGAGGTGATCTCCAGAGGTTCTTGCCAACTCCGAGGATTCTGTGGTACCTGGAAGCCTTTAGGGGAGACTCCTTTCTCCCACAGAGACCGGAGGAAAGATGCTAATTGCACCGTGGCCCCACAATTCCCAAAAATGAAAGGCACATAGAACCACTTGGGTTGGAAGATACCTTCAAGATCATCGAGTCCAACCATAAACCTCTGCCAAAACCACCCCTAACCCATGTCCCTCAGCACCACGTCTGCCCGGCTTTTAAATACCTCCAGGGACGGCCATTCCACCACCTCCCTGGGCAGCCTGTTCCAATGCTTGAGAACCCTTTCCATCAAGAAGTTTTTCCTAATATCCAACCTAAACCTCCCCTGGCACAACTTGAGGCCATTTCCTCTTGTCCTGTCGCTTGTTCCTTGGGAATCTGCGGGAAGTGGGAGGGAAATGGGCTAAAGGCAACAGGGCTTCACCAAAAACGGCTGGGACGCCACCGAATTCTTCTCGGCAACGTTTCCAAAGGGGAGGAATGGGGCGGTGTGAGGCAGAAGCTGGTTAAACTGGATAAAACCCGGCTAAGGGAAGGGGTGAGGAGTCGGCCGGGGCGGGTGGAGGGGGGGTTGGCAGGCTGGGCTGAAGAAGAAATACCAGTTTGGTACTGGGAAGGTTCCAGATCAACCTCACGACCTCACATGTACCTTCACTAGCAGCAGCCACTTAAAAAAAGGAAGAGGGAGCGCTGCCGGGGCTCACTGACAAAGCTGGGACGCGCAGAAGAGCACGGAAAACCATCTGGATGGGAGCAGGAAAAGTTGTCTGCTTGGGACAGCCCGCGGGCGGACTCACGGGGGAGCGAGTTGGAAGAGACCGAAGTGAAAAGCAGAATTTCCATAGAGAAAACCGGTTCCGCTTCACCGCCAACCAGGACGACCACCAAAACACCGCCACCGCGAGGTGACAAAGGAGGCCGGAGGCGCTGCCGGCACGTGGGGATATGCCAGAATTCAAGGAGATAACTTGAAATTATTTGTTTTTCCCTTCCGATCCTAATATTGTGACGGGCCAGGACGCAGCTAGGAGCAGCGGAGAGGCAGGAAGGCCGTGACTTCCCAAAACAACCCTATGTGTCGGAGCGCCAAACACCGGGAGATACATGGTGGGAATACGAGCTTGCGGAGACACCACAACCACCCTCAGCAACGTGGAGACATCATGGTGGACACATCATGGAAGGGGAGGGAATGGCGTGGAGATACCGTGGCCACCCTCTGTGAAAACACCATAATATCATAATTCGACAATCAAGAAGCTCCGATTTGGGCCAAAGGTCTCAACTTTGAGTGAACTTGGCTCGTTACAGGGTCATTTTAATACTGAAACACACCTCCAGCTCGGAGCGTTCCCACCTCCAAGGTGAGACCACCCCTCTCGGAGCCTGCACACTGAATTTCGGCTCTGTCATACCTTTAACCTCGGAGCCGGAGAATTTTGGATCGATGGCAATAAAAATATGGATGACCACGGCCACGTCAAGCTCCCCCCAACCGTAAGTCAAAAACGCTATAAAATAGTTTGGGAAAGGAGCAAATTTTGAGGAAGACACCTCATTCCCCGGCTTCGGGACCAGCTGAGGAGCTGAGCGGCTCCTCCCGCTCCGCATCGCGACGCCTTTTGGGTAAGATCCGAAAACTTGGTTATCCCAAGACTCATAAATCTCTGCAGAGCCACTTTTTATCCCGGGCGTGTGTATTTTTAGCGGCATTAATCTTTTTCCACGTACCTTCCAGACATTTCTATCACCGGCAACCTAGAAGAACCCGTGCAACTGTTGCTCTAACGAAGCGCGCCGTTCGTTAACCCGGCTGTTGGGAGGGTTAAAAAGAAAAGAGCACGATCGAACTGCGCAGGCATTAATAGCGCATCCGTCATCGGGATCGTCCGATAAAGGCACCCGGGCGCCACCGGGCTGTCCACACCACACGGGGAATCGATCAGAATCTCAGCCTGGCTGCCCCCCAGCTCCCAGTATTTTATTTATTTTCTGCCAAATTATCCCGTCTCAAATTACTCCCTCATCTTGACGCCGCGACGCCGGCGCACGGGAGCGAGATCCCTCCCGGAGCTGCCCGGCCACTCCGGCACAAAGCAGCTAAACGTGGAGCGGGAGCGCCACAGATCTCCCAGGGAGAAGGAAGCCGGCTCAGGAATGACAGAGCTCGGCTTGTTCACGCAAATCCGAGGCTGCTTCCCACCTACAAACGCATTCGGCAACATCCAGCCCTCTTTTCCATGGGGAACAGCCGAGCCAGGTAGGGACATTGGTAGAGGGGAGGCAGTAGGAGCCCCAAGTCACGTCTAAACTCTATTTTAAGGCCGGCGACACGTCAAGCTGCACCTCAGGAGACTTCCCTCGTGCTCCGCTGCGGGGAAAACCGAGCACCCCGGCAAGCCGAGCCCGGAGACATCCCGACCCGAAGCCTAAGCTGGGCACAACTGGGCACGGAAGCCATCGGCTCGCTCGTCTTCGTTCAACCAATTTGCATAAGAGGCTTCGGAGCGCGGCAGGAAAACACCGCGGATTCCAAAAATAGCCACGGCTGGGGACACCGTGACGGGTAATTACCGAACTTCGCCTTCCCTTTCCGGGGGCAGCTGGGAGTTGACTTACTTGTCCAGGTCCTCGCGTGCCACCGCCATGTGGTAGGCGCTCTCCAGGGTGAGGACACCCTGGAAAAGCTGCAAGGCCAAGGGCAGGTTCGTCTCCACGTTCTCGATGGCGTAGAGGGCTGAGCACACACAGTCGGAAGCGGCTTCGTGGAGGTTGGACGACGTCTTGTCTTGTTGCTGCAAGAAAGAAGCAGAAGAGCACCGTGACGATACTCGAAATGAGATGGAAACGGAAAAAACGATCCCGAAATACTCTGGGGAGCTTCTGCACAGCCACCGCCCCCAACAAGCCCCTCAGACCAGCCCTGGGAAGCTGGTGCTGCTTTTCCAGCCTGGAAACTCCAGGACAAAGCTGACCCTCCATGGTGGGACCCGACCGAGTCTTCCTCGGGAGAGGCAACCGCAGGAGGAAAAAACGCCAACCGAAATCCACCGCTGTTCAGAAGGAGATAAATGGTGGCGCTGCTGGTTGACCCTGCCTGGGTCATCGACCATCCCAAGCTGGAAGGGACCCGTGACGATAACGGAGTCCTTGGTGAAGGAGGAGACGGGGCTTCTCACACGCACGTGTGAAATATCACAGAATCACAGAACAGTTTGGGTGGGAAGGGGCCTTAAAGATCATCCAGTGCCATCCCTTGCCCTGGGCAGGGACATCTTCAACTATTCCAGGGTGCTCCAAGCCCCGTCCAACCTGGCCTTGAACCTCCAGGGATGGGGCAGCCACAGCTGCTCTGGGACACCCTGGCCAGGGGCTCACCTCCCTCACAGCCAGGAATTTCTGCCCAATATCTCATCCAAATCTCCCCTCTGCCAGTGTAAAACCATCACCCCTTGTCCCATGGCTCCACTCCCTGATCCCGAGTCCCTCCCCAGCTTTCCTGGAGCCCCTTTCAGACCCTGGCAGGGGCTGGAAGGTCTCCCCGCAGCCTTCTCTTCTCCCGCCTGAACCCCCCCAGCTCTCCCAGCCTGTCCTCCCAGCAGAGGGGCTCCAGCCCTCCCAGCATCTCCGGGGCCTCCTCCGGCCCCGCTCCAACAGCTCCGTGTCCTCCTGCTGTTGGGACCCCCGGAGCTGGACCCAGGATTGCAGGGGGGGTCTCCCCCGAGTGGAGCAGAGGGGCAGAATCCCCCCCCGGCCCTGCTGCCCCCGCTGGGGGGATGCAGCCTCGGGGGCGGGGGGGTTCTGGGTGCCAGCGCACGGTGCCGGCTCCTGGGGAGCTTCTCCCCCCCAACACCCCCAATCCCTCTCCTCAGGGCTGCTCTCCCGCCGTTCTCCACCCGGCCGGGATTTGATATCGATCCCTGCGACACTCTGGGGGTGACCAAGGGGGTTTCAGGTCCCTGTCGCAGATGTTTATAGGGGCTGCGCGAGGCTGATTTAACAGGCACTTTAATTGCCCCCGCGGAGCCCCGAGCAATTAAGGGAAGCACCGAGCCGGCACACTACGGAGAGCAGGGAGCAACCGGAGAAGCGCCGGGAGGGAACAAAGGAGCGGCAAACTCTGCGTGCCTCCTTTCACGGGAGATCCCACAGCGTTCGGAAAACAATCCGTGGTGCCACGTGCAGGTGGAAGGAGGGTGGGAAAAGCGCCTCATTTAAAAGTGATAATTAACGCAATAAAAAGGGCAGCGAGGAAAGCTCCGTCCCATCCCGGAGGAGACAGGTTTCCGCTGCAGCGCTCCTCGGAGCTGGGTCCCTGCAGGAACATCTGTCTGCTCCTTCTCCCGCGGAATGGGAGCCCCCGTCTGCATCCGGCATTCGTTAAAGCGGCACCAGGGAAGAGATGCAAATGAGGGATCCTGCCTAACAAGGGGAGGAGGAGGAGGAGGAGGAGGAGGAGAGAATTCCCGCGCTGGGTTGCAGGTCCCAGCAACGCGGCCGCAGAAACCTGGAGCCTCCAGGAATTCCTCCTTTCTCTTTGTCCCATTCACGCCGCAGCGACACGGGATATTCTCCCAACTTCCCCGTTTCACCGGCCTCTTCAGCTCCCCCACATTCAGACAGGGGAAAAAACTCCAAATCCACCCTCAAACACCTTCAGTAGTTAATTTTCCACGGTGAAAATGTCAGAAAAGGAATAGAGTGTTATTTTATCGAAAGCGTGGAAAGAAAACAAAACGTAACAAAAAAAACCCCCAATTTTAGTATTGAGCAAACGCAGTTTCTTCAACAACAGGCAACTGAAGTCCAAACTAAGCAATTTTTTAAACCCCTGAGGACGACAAGCTCATTTCCACGACACACTGAGCGAATATATTTTGCTCAGAGGCCTCGTGAAACAATTCGATTCGGAAAAAGGAGCAAAACAGCGGGTTTCACACCAAAACGATCTCTCCCTTTAAGCCCACGTGGGCTCAAAAGGGAAATGGAACGTGGCTCCGGCGTGAGCTAGACAAGATCTCCGCTTAACGCGGGCTCCTGAACGGATGGTTCCGGCAGGAATGAGGAGAGCAGATATAAACAGGAGATCAAACAGGTCTTTAACTCTTCCCTCGAGGCGCCGGCGAGCGCGGGAGCGGGTCTGCGGAGACCAAAGGATCCGACCCGGCAAAGCAGCAGGAAAGTTTCCGCCAGCCAACACCTCTCCGCGCCGCCCCGCAGGAATGGCCGCGATTCCCAGTAAAACCAGGCAAGGGCATCGCCTCCGGAGAGATTTCGGAGTCTCTCCTGCCTGCCCGCGGACAGGGGCGAATTTTCTGGGTGGAAATAGAAGATGGGTGGGAAAGGATAACCCTGTAGGAGCCGCGGAGTCTCTTTCCTCGCCACAAATAGCCAAAAACCACACACGTGCTGTTCTGGCCAGTTCCCAAAACTCTGCCGGTCCTTCCCACCCACCATCACGTGCCCTCACGTCACAAATCCTCAACTAAGGAACAAGTGCCCAGGCAGAGGAAACCCTCAGGAGAACCTGTGGATCCACTCCCAGTACAAAAGGGAGATCATGGAATCACAGAACGGTTTGGGTGGGAAGGGATCTCAAAGGCCACCCAGTGCCACCCCCTGCCCTGGGCAGGGACACCTCCCACCACACCAGGCTGCTCCCAGCCCCGGCCAACCTGGCCTTGAACCTCCAGGGATGGGGCAGCCACAGCTGCTCTGGGACACCCTGGCCAGGGGCTCACCTCCCTCACAGCCAGGAATTTCTTCCCAATATCTCATCCAAATCTCCAATCTTTTGGTGTAAAACCATTCCCCCTGATCCCATGGCTCCACTCCCTGATCCCGAGTCCCTCCCCGGCTTTCCTGGAGCCCCTTTCAGACACTTGCAGGGGCTGGAAGGTCTCCCCGGAGCCGCCTTTTCTCCAGGTTGACCAACCCCAAGACCAGCATGTCAGGAGCTCAGACCTGGTTCTGCGCGCAGAGAGCTGGCTCTTCACAGAATCCCCGAATCCCCGGGGCTGGCAGGACCTCTGGAGATCACCTCATCCAACCCCCCGGCCAGAGCAGGGTCACCCCCAGCAGGGGGCACAGGATGGCGTCCAGGAGGGTTGGGAATGTCTCCAGAGTCAGAGACTCCACCACCTCTCTGGGCAGCCTGTGCCAGGGCTCTGCCACCCTCCAAGGAAAGAAGTTCCTCCTCGTGTTGAGATGGAACTTCCCATGGTTGAGTTTGTGCCCGTCACCTCTTGTCCTCTTCCCCATCTCTTGGCAGGGAGGGACAGCCCGCGCTCAAGAGCTGATGGAAGTGAAGACCAGAGGGTTCCTACTCAAGGCAGGTGGGACACAACTCCTCTTCCGTACCCACACATGGGAAAGCAGCGGGGCTCCTCAGACCCTCCCGGATCGCAATGGGACACCACCACCACCTCGCTTCCCCGGAGAAGTACTCACCAGCACCTCGAAGAGGAGCGACAGCAACTTGCTGTTTGCCATGAAGGTGCTGTCCAGGACACCCAGGTTGAACCAGCTCCCCAAGCACCGGAAGATTTTGATGAGCATCTTTTCATCGTTGCCGGCTTTCTCCACGCACGTCATCTACGGCAGGAGAAGGAAGAACCGCTTAGGAGCCCAACTCCGACACGCAAATTCGCAAGTTAAATAATAAATAACTTCTTGAAAACCATCCTGGAGTCTCTGCCACCAAGAACTGAGCAACCTGGTCTAGCGGAAGACGTCCCTGCCCACGGCAGGGGGTTGGACTAAATGGCCTTTAAAGGTCCCTTCACCCCCAAACCATTCCATGTTTCTAAGCAAAATCCAGGGGCCTGGACCACCCGCAGTGATCCCTCCCAGAGGCGCACGCAACTTCCAGCAATCTCGTACGATTTCCAGGCTCATACCCAGGTGGAAGCGGCGCTCCGACCGGGAAAAGCCATCAGAGTGTTTTCACCCATCGGTTTTCTGCAGGATCCTGCCTCAGAGCGGTGGAGCACGGACACGAAGGAGTTTCACGCGCGACAAACCCCTGGACTCACTCGAAGCTCAATTTAGTATTCCCCGCTACGAAACAACCGACAAGAAGGTGGGTCCAGAGGGCCAGCCCTTCCCCAAAAGCCACCCCCAACGCGCCGTCTCCACAGCGTCATTCCAGGGACGGCCAACGCTTCCGCTGCACGACAGCACCTAAGAGCAACCCCCACCAAAATCCGAGCCCGAGGGAAGCCCTGATCTCGCCCGGCTGTGGGAAAGGAAGAATAGGCGGAGAGGCAGGACCTGCAGAAGGATCCCAGATTCCCTTCTCCGTGAGGAACGCCTAGACCGGCCAAGCGATCCTACCAAGGAGAGCTTCCGGAGATCCTTGCTTGATGTTTCAGTCCTGAGGGAGGAATGTTGTGCTTCATCTCAGTCCCTGTGCAATTATTTTATTTTATTTTTTTTAAAAAAAACCCTCACTTTGTAACTCAAGAAAGTGAATTTGGCCTTCAAGTCCTACGCAAAAAAAAAAAACCACCTAATTTCACTCTTCAGCCAGGTGGTTAAAATTCCCCGTGCTCGGATTTACTGAGGAAGCTCCAGGGAGAGGCAGAGGAAGCCTGAGCGGAGAGTCTCATGACAGGGCTCCGGCCCTCGGTGATCCTCGTCTCCGGAAAAGCTGCGAGCAGCCGGAGCGCGGTGACGCTGCCTGTCTCACCAATGTGACAGCCAGACTTCTCCGAGACGTCCCAGGGAAAGCGCTGGGGGCTGGAGACAGCTGGGAGGGATGGCAGGGCGCAGGGATTCCAGGAAGGTGAGCAGAGTTTCCGAAGGGAGCGAGGACTCCTTCAAAGACAACAGAGCCTACGGAAGAAGCGGCACTGGGGTCCCCTAACGGCCGTGGTGGCAACGGCACCGACCTCTGCTGGGACACGCGCAGCGGAATGGGGGAAGAGTCTTCTTGAGCCGAACCTGAGCAGAGGACACAGCTCAGCTCTGTGTCCCGACGCGTCCTTGAGCGTCACGATTCCCCTTCCGTCGGAGTTACCGGAGTAACTCCAGAGAACGCCGCCTCCTTCCCAGGCTTCCCCAGAAAAAGCCAAAGCCGGACCTTGCACAAAGGTGAAACATCCACCAGAAGCATCAGCCGCGCTCGTTATCTCTGTTCCAGACGATCTCGGCGGCTTCCTTAACCCCAGATCCACAAAACTCAGCCTGGAACCAGAGCAGGGACCTTCTGTGAAGGTTTGAGGCCAGGTGCCGGCTTGAACCGAGCTCTCCTTACCTCTCTGCTCCGCCCTTTTCCCCAAATTAAACCCAGGAAAGCGGCCGGGGCTGAGTTTGTGTTGGGTCCCATGAGAGAAGGGGGCTCCAAGAGGAAAAGGGACATCGGGGAAGGACCGCAGCGAGGAGGAAACCCACACGAGGGTCTAACAGCCAAGGGAGATGGCGATTCCGAGAAACGGCACAAAAACACGGGTCACTTCACGTGGATAAAGAATGAAGGATCCTAAAGGCTAAAGTTGAGGGAATTGGGATTGTTCCGCCTGGAGAAGAGGAGGCTAGGGGAGACCTTCTCGCTCCCTACACCTGCCTGGAAGGAGGGTGTAGCCAGGGGGGGTCGGGCTCTTCTCCCGAGGAACAAGCCATAGGACAAGAGGAAACGGCCAGGGGAGGTTTAGGCTGGATATTGGGAACAATTTCTTCCTGGAAAGGGTTGTCAAGCATTGGCAGAGGCTGCCCAGGGCAGTGGTGGAGTCGCCATCCCTGGAGGTGTTTCCCAGACGCAGTGCTGGGGGACACGGGTCAGTGGTGGCTTCAGCACTTGATGGTTGGACTCGGTGATCTTAAAGGTCTCTTCCAACATGGGCGATTCTGTCATTCTGCACCTCCTGTCTTCAACAGCTTCCGTCTCCAAAGCCCGGCTCGCAGGGAGAGGTGGCTGGGAGAGACTGGGATACCCCAGAGCCCAGGGCGGGCGGGCACGGAAAGACGGGGCTGGAAGAGCAGGGAAAGGAGTGCTGGCTACGGCACACGCTCCCGATGAAGCCCGAGCCAGGGATGAGGTTGGCCACTCATTTACTGAGCTCCAACGAGACAGAAGAGCTCAAGAATCGTCTCTGGAAAGGATGGAGCCAGCAAGGAGTGTTTCTTCTCGGTCTCCGAAGCAACTCACCTCAACGCCTGCTCGCTGCTCCCCAAAGCCACCCTGTTTTGGGGCCCACGACAGTCTCGTCCTCGGAGACCACAGCTGCTCCCCGGACGAGGAAACTCTGAAGAACCAGGAGTTTAGCCAATACTAAGCGTGACCTGGAGCTAAACGCGCAACCTCGGCTTTTTGCACAACAGTGAGAAGTTACGGCCGTACTGATGGCTGGAAGGGGCGTGAGAAGAGAGAAATCACAGTTCTAAGAACCTCAACAACCTTCTCCTGAGGGATACAGAGAGATGTGGGTGGATCAGGAGATGGCAGCCACGATGGCCTATGGGAGACGATGGCCTACAGGACATGATGGCCACAATGGCCTACAGGAGACGATGACCACGATGGCCAGTGGGAGACGATGACCTAAGGGAGATGATGACCGCGATGGCCTAGGAGACAACGGCCTACAGGAGATGATGGCCACGATGGCCAGTGGGAGACGATGGCCTATGGGAGAAGATGGCCACGATGGCCTATGGGAGACGATGGCCTACGGGAGATGATGGCCACGATGACCTAGGAAATGATGGCCTACAGGACACGATGGCCACAATGGCCAACGGGAGACGATGGCCACGATGGCCCACAGGCGACGGCCATCCCTAACGGGCTGCCATCATTTCTTGGTAACCCTCAAATAAGCCAAAACTACCCCAGCCTGTGCAGGAATCCAGCGCCAACCAACTGCTGAGCTGACGGTCCAGGAGACTGAAGACCTTTTCCTGAACTTGGAGCAGAAGACACACCGCACTCCGCACCACCAGCTAAAACAACGCGCTCCTCACACACAGAGTCCGGCTGAGAGGATGGGAAGGTTATTAAGCTTCCGTAACGAGCTCCGTTTTCAGTCAAGCGTTGACAAGAGGAACCTGACTGTGAGTTCCATCTGCTTGGAACCGAAATAAATCAAATCGCCTCGTTCCACACAGACCAGCTTTTTGCTCACATCCAACCCGGAATAATGCGAATCAGCGATGTGGAGGGGGAGAAGAAGCTCCGTGAATGTTTTTAGCAGTTGACCAGGGCTCGGTGGCCGCTCGGTCTCCTTACCAGCAGAGAGATGACCGTGCTGGAATAATACGCCAGGTCTTCTATGATTTCGGTACGGCGGTTGGCTCCGATGCGCAAGGATCGGCTGTGAACCTCCTCCGGCAGCACCGTCAGGATTTCCAGCAGGAAGGGGAGCGACGTAACGTCGTTGCTGTACCTGAAACAACGGGGAGGGAGGACAATTAACGAAGGCGGGTGAGAGCCACGCACGTGCAGAGCGCCTCGACACCGCCAAGGAGGTGAAGAGCAGCAGGAGAGACGGAGGGACATTCCGAAGCGATTCGGCACAAATGGGATTGGAAACGCACTCCAGTGTCCAGCTGCAAGGGCAGGGCACTGCGGAGAGGCGTCTCCATCAGTGGATCAGCTCCAGATTTTCAACAGAAAAATGGCAAAAGCTTTCCCAGCCCACAGGCACATCACCTCCAAACCTCATGGCGTTCAACAAGGCCAAGTGCAAGGTCCTGCCCCGTGGGTCAGGGCAATCCCAGGCACAGGCCGGGCGGAGAACAGCTGGAGAGCGGCCCTGAGGAGAGGGATTGGGGGTGTTGGGGGGGAGAAGCTCACCAGGAGCCGGCACCGTGCGCTGGCACCCAGAACCCCCCCGCCCCCGGGGCTGCATTCCCACAGCGGGGGCAGCAGGGCCGGGGGGGGATTCTGCCCCTCTGCTCCACTCGGGGGAGACCCCCCCTGCAATCCTGGGTCCAGCTCCGGGGGTCCCAACAGCAGGAGGACACGGAGCTGCTGGAGCGGGGCCGGAGGAGGCCCCGGAGATGCCGGGAGGGCTGGAGCCCCTCTGCTGGGAGGACAGGCTGGGAGAGCTGGGGGGGTTCAGGCGGGAGAAGAGAAGGCTCCGGGGAGATCTGCCAGCCCCTGCCAGGGTCTGAAAGGGGCTCCAGGAAAGCTGGGGAGGGACTCGGGATCAGGGAGCAGAGCCATAGGATGAGGGAGAATGGCTTTAAACTGGAAGAGGGGAGATTTAGGTGAGATATTGGGCAGAAATTCCTGGCTGTGAGGGTGGGGAGCCCCTGGCCGGGGTTGCCCAGAGCAGCTGTGGCTGCCCCATCCCTGGAGGTTCATGTCCAGTTTGGACGGTGCTGGGAGCACCCTGGTCTAGAGGGAGATGTCCCTGCCCGGGGCACGGGGGTGGCACTGGATGATCTTTAAGGTCCGCTCCAAACCAATCCATTCCATGACTCGATGACTCGAAGTGCCATCGCCCAGACAAATCAAGTTCCCTCCTGCTACAGAAATACCCCGGGACCCCCCCAAGCAACGCGATCGGCCCCGAAGACGACAAGTCTCAGCGTGCGCCCCCCCACGCGCCCCCCGACCTCCCAATTCAATGCCACACGACGGCTGACGCCCGCAGGGGGCGAGGGATCATCACCCCCCAAAAACAGGGATGAAGGAAATCGGGGGAGCCCGGAGAGCCACGTCTGCAGCCTCTCCGTGCCACAGACAGCCCCACCTCTCCCAAACGCTTTAAATTATTAATCCAGAAAGAAAAACTCGTTCATCACCGGGGCGCTCGCTGCTGCCGCCGCCTTTTTGGGCCGCGCAGGTCCACGCACTCAACATTTACTCGAGGAACGATTTAGAGTTTCAGGACATAAGGGATTACTCACTTTTCAACCAGCGTTTGTACACAGCCTTTCCAAGAAGCCATTTGCAGGGCCAGGTCTGCTATCGCTAAAGCAAGCTGAAAGGGGAGGAGGAGAAAAAATAAAAATAAAAATTAAAATAAAACCCAAAACCAGCTCAGTTGCGGTGACTGATGAAACCCGCCCGAGAGGAGCACCCGGAGAAAAGGCACCGCGAGCGTCGCACCTGCGCTCGGAGGGGAAACACCAAGCCCGCGGAGGTGGGAATATTAATTAACAACATCCCCACGGTTAATTGCGGAATGCCCACTGCACCGCCAGGGCGATGTTCTCCACTGGGAACAGGCACCCTCGCCCCAAAGCCTGCGTGGCATCCGACACCCCCATGCCGCCGGAAGGCATGGATAACGGGAAGGCTGTAGAGAGAATGAAGGGATTTTCCCCGGTCAGCTTGGGGCGTTCCCGGGCAAATCAACGTTTTCCCTCCGTTGCAGAGCACAGGGAAAACCTCAGGAGCAGCCGCTCCTCCTCTTCAGCCTCTCCAAACAGCAAACGAGGATAAAGTAATTGATTTAACTAAAGGAACCAAATAATGAAGGAGGGCAACAATCCCAAACCGGGAGGCACAACCGCGCTTGGCTGCGGATACGGAGCTGCTCTGTTCTCTGTGCTGGAGGAAAAGCACCCAAGGGAGACCAAGGGCTTTGTGTCAGGAAAAGCCAGAGGTGAGGAAAGCTGGATGTGACTGGGTTCATCTACTCCTGCACACCCCCCCCAAGCTGAGAATTCCTTAAGGAAGGGCTCTGTGACACAAACACGGCCACCGCTCTGCTCTCAACAGCAAGTTAGGACAGAAGGATCCAGGTTTTACTGCCGAGAGCCGCCTCGGATTTCCCTCGCTCCCAGGCGTCTCTGGAGCACCACCTTCCACCCCTCCGCTCGGCGCCTACCTGGGTGACGATGACCGGTGACAGGTCTTTCAAGTTCTGGATGTGGGAGAGCAAAGAGTCCCGTAAGGAAGCGTGGGAGTCCGTGGGGAGTTCGTAGAAGGAAGTCTGGATCTTCATCTTCATGGTCTGCGCCGCGAAGTAGCAGGACTCCACATCCTGACGGATCTGCAGCAACTGGTCGGAGATCTCCCAGGCGTGGACCTGCAGGGAAGCACCGTCAGCGAGGACTGAACCCCCACAGGCTCAGGAGAAAGCCCAAATCCCCCCCCCAGAAGAAAACGCATCCTTCTCCCCCTAAATCCCCCCCACCATTTTCCCCAGGAGAGCCCACGCCACGCGCTGAACGAGCGGATCCGCTTCCAGCACAGACCTGACACCGGCGAAGTTCCTGGCCTCCGTTACCCCAATCCCTCCAGGAGAGCGGATCTGATGCCCATCCTTGCAGTAAAGAGCGACAAAAGAGGCTTTTTTGCAGAATTGCCGGGCCTATTCCACAGCACTAAACCCGGAGAGAGCCTGGCAAGGGCCAAACGGGAAAAGGAGGGTTGGATAAAGGTCCCCCCAGATCAAAATAACGATAAATAATCGCAAGATTGAAGCCGCCGGGCCCGTCCGAGAGCACACACTGGGAGCGGTGACTCCGCAGCAGACTACGGCTCTGCCAAAGAGCTTGGAGGAGAACGGGCAACGAGGGCAACCATCATCTGCCAGGCCTTGGAGAGGCAACGAGCGGCCGCCTGGCTGGGACGAGACCAGAAGCGAGGAGGACAGCGCTGGGGGAGCCAGAGGACCAGCGGGCACCGCCGGGCAGACCCCGTGCCACCCTCGCCTCGCCGTGACACCACGTGGGACAAGCCCTGTACAGCGCCGCCAGCACTGTTCAGACCTGCTGAAGCACCTACTGCCCAAGGTTTGGTAGGAAAATGAAGCCAATGGGGGAAGGAAAGGTTGGCCGGGTCACCAAGTGGCACCACCAGAGCACACCGGCAACAGCGTGGGAAGAAACCCTTGGATTTGGGGTCTCCTGTTAAGGAATGAGGTAGAATCATAGAATCACCCAGAGTGGAAGAGACCTTTAAGATCACCGAGTCCAACCATCAACCCATCACTGCCAAACCCACCACTGACCCGTGTCCCTCAGCACCGCGTCTACCTGGCTGGGAAACACCTCCAGGGATGGCGACTCCACCACTGCCCTGGGCAGCCTCTTCCAATGCTTGACAACCCTTTCCGGGAAGAAATTGTTCCCAATATCCAACCTAAACCTCCCCTGGCACAACTTGAGGCCATTTCCTCTTGTCCTGTCGCTTGTTCCTTGGGAGAAGAGCTGGTGGAATCCTGGGTCCGGCTCCGGGGGTCCCATCAGCAGGAGGACACGGAGCTGCTGGAGCGGGGCCGGAGGAGGCCCCGGAGATGCTGGGAGGGCTGGAGCCCCGACAGACTGGGAGGACAGGCTGGGAGAGCTGGGGGGGTTCAGCCTGGAGAAGAGAAGGCTGCGGGGAGACCTTCCAGCCCCTGCCAGGGTCTGAAAGGGGCTCCAGGAAAGCTGGGGAGGGACTCGGGATCAGGGAGTGGAGCCACAGGACGAGGGGTGATGGTTTTACACTGAAAAAGGGCAGATTTAGATGAGATTTTAGGGAGAAATTCCTGGCTGTGAGGGTGGGGAGCCCCTGGCCAGGGTGTCCCAGAGAAGCTGTGGCTGCCCCATCCCTGGAGGTTCAAGGCCAGGTTGGACGGGGCTTGGAGCACCCTGGTGTGGTGGGAGGTGTCCCTGCCCATGGCAGGGGGTTGGACTAGATGGTCTTCAAGGTCCCTTCCTACCCAAACCATCCTGTGATTCTCCAATTCCAATAACCCCAGCTAGCGCTGGCCTACAACTCGCCTGTAAAAACTTCCGAACGGGTAGAAAGACAAATTTGGACCTATTTCTGATGGAAACGGCCCTACGGATTGATCTCTACTCACCAGGGAATTGACAAGCTGGTAACAAATAAAAAGCCCTCAAGGAACTAAATAACTACAGTGGCCGGAATCACAACAGACCCTCTGGAACTCTCATTAAAAACTTTCCAAACCGCATTAACGGGCGCATATTTTTCCATAGTATTTAGAATTGATCAATTATGCACACGGTGGCGGAAAAAGGGCGGGGGGGTGTGTCAACAGTAAACATGTAAGGAGACCCTAAAAAAAAAGGGCATAAAAATCAAAGCCAGAGAACCCCAGATCCGCTACGCAACCGCCTGGAAGCCGCTGATTCAACAAAGTTCGCAAAATTATTAATGGTTTGGTGATCGCTAATGACGGACGGTAGGAAAAGAAGCTATTTGCATGCCCCAAATTTACTGCAGCGTGTTCAGAAATTATATAAAGCCTTCAAAAGCCGAAATAAATGGGCCAGCACGCCCGCAGACGGCTCCAAGGATGACTACCTGGGCTGTTAATCAATAGATAGGGATAAAAAATCCCACCCTGAAGTGGTAATTAGCAATAATTAGCAAGTACAGCAGCAGAACAGGGAAGGAAGACCTTAAAGAAACGGCAGGTTGGGGAAAAAAAGTGAATTTTTAGTCTCTGGTTGCTATAAAATGCCCAACGTGTGTCTCGTTGCAGAGAGGAAAACACCTTGCCAGCGCTTCCGGAAATTAATGTTATTTGGGGAATTTTTTTTTTTCCTTAGGCACATGACAACAAAGTATTTCCAAGATGTCAGGAGAGGAGGATTTTAGATTCTAGTGTTGATCACCGGATCACTAAAAAAAAAAAAATGAAAAAAAGGGCGCTAAGGGCATCCTCCAGAATTATAATTCCTCATGGGAAGGAGGACAGTGCTCCATCGCCATCAGATTGCGCCAGGAGGACCTTCACAAACCATCCCAAATTTTGGGGATTTGGGGTTTTTAAATCAAAACTAGCCTTCCTGCTGAGCATGGAGGGGGTACCACGGGGCAGCCAGGGCACGCCCGGCTTGGAAAGTTGGAAAATAAAAGCTCCTTCCTCATTTTTCCCTCGGAGAAGACTCAGCTCCCGCCTGGTTTCCGGAGAAATCCATAAAGATGAACAGATCCACCCTGTAGGACCTCATCGATTAAACCAATCTTCACCGTTTTATGCCCTCGTTCTCTTTTCCACCCCAAAGATCCCCACCCAAAGGGTCTGGAGGCACCAGGGCTTCTACAGGCAGATAAAAACCCAAATCCTCCAGGGGCCAAAGCATTTGCAGTTTGACATTTAACGCCGGGATGAAATCCGAGTTGGGTATTTACGGAGCTACAACAACAAGAGATGTAAACAAGGCGAGCCTGGGGACTTCTTCTTCACACAAAGAAAAAGCCTTCACACACAAAAAAAACCCAAAAAAACCCTCCGTATTTATTTCAATTTTAACGAACGGGTAGATGGGAAGGCATTTGGTTAGAGACACTCATAGTGTTGGAGCCCCAAAGATGACAATTGAAAACATTTGCAAAGGCATCAGATGTGGTTTTTCACCACGTTACCGTCCACCTCCTGCAGTTTCCATCATTTTTCTGCAAGGGAAGGGGACCGATGGCTGGCGACGCCACGCTGGTGGCATCCAGAGGGCAGAGAGCATCAGCTGGAGGACAGGAGATGGCTACAGAAGCATGAAGATCCACCAGCGAAGCACAAGAGCGGGAAGTTTTCAATAAATTAAAAACCTTTTTCCAAGGGAAGGGAAAGAAAAAAAACACGCAACTGAGCAGAACAAGTAGCCCATGCCCAAACCATCCACACCTACACCCAGCCCCATTGTCCCCAAAGGTGTCCCCAAAAGCAGCCACGCGCTCACCACGACGTCATCCCGGCTCCGGACACAAATGCGGCCCCGACGCAAGAACCTTGACGGAAAGAGCCTCAGCCCCGGAGTTGGGTGGAAACAGAGCCAGCAAGATGCGGCAGCGTTCCTGGAGAGAGGAGCTGGGTGGTTTGCAGCCAGAAGATTGGAGAAAAGACCTCAAACGGGAGGCTGGAAACCCTACGCGGCTCTCAAACCCAAGTAGCGTTGCCTCTTCCACTCAGAAGACGACACACGGCCCCACAGGCAGAAGGAATTGAGGTAGGAGGACACATCTACCAGCCTTGGCGCTGAACCGCCTCCCCAGTTCCAGTTGTGGGCCCGGTCCCCAAACCATGGCGTGTCCACACCGGAAATCTCCAAGAGAAAAGGGACCGTCACCTTCCCCGTGGCCACCTCAGCTGTTCTCCAGCCCAGGCAGAAGGACATCTTGCTGGCACCACATCACCTTGCAGCCCCAGGACTATGAAGCGACCATCCGTAAGGGCACAAGCTTACGGCAGCTCCTGAGGGACGCGGCTGATTCCCACCGCCCACTCCTCCAACCGGCCCACTGACCAGCAGAAGCGACTTCAGCCACTGGGACGCTGGAGACAGCGGAGATGGAGAGAGGGCAGTGAAATGGACACCACGGGTTTTGAAGGATGAGGGGTGGAGAAGGAGACAAAGAATTACCCGGACATCTCGAGAGCTGTCGTCTGATGGAGCACCGCAGGAAGAATCCCTAAAAATCCGCATTTGGCTTCAACCAGCCCGAGTCTGAAGACAGACGAGCATCCCGCAGACCTGCTCGCCACATCCCGCCGGCGCGGAACGGGAAGCACCAAAAGACTCAAGATGTGAATTTAAGAGAATTGGTGGAGTTTGGCTACGCACATCTAACCAAAGGGCCCGCAGCCGGCTCTGAGGAGCTGTGGAGACCCCAAGCTGCTCCCTAAGCTCCAAAACCAGTTTAGAACTAGACGTTCACCAGAAACCAGCAAGTTCCACCGGAATTTAATCTCCCATTCGGGAGCAGGAGACCATGAGTAAGGGTGGTTACCACGTTGGGTGCCAATGTTGGAGAGAGTTCGTAACGACTCGACTTCACTCATTCCAGCCGGAAACCTCCAACGGTACATAAGTCTTTCTGGAGAAGCCAACTTGGGGGAAAAGGGGCGTCCAGTCCATTCAGTCCCAGCTAGCAGAAGAGTTACTCGCAGAACAAATCTTCCAGCTGTACGGAAGCTGGAGGACCAGTCGGAGGAGATCCTACCGCAGCCTTCAATTTTACGGATATATTTTTTAGGCAAAGGCTGGCTTGAGCCGTAAAGCTGCAAAAACAGGGGGGGCTTCACGCTTGAAAGGCAGCCACAAAGTGGTTCTCTTACAGCCCGGCCTTCCAACAAAGGGCTGTCCATTTCCATTCTTCAGCCAAGTGGCACCTCCAAAGCACCAAGGTCGGCATTCCCAAGCCAACAGAGTTGCCAAATCCTCTCAGCTACTGAGCAGCCTCTCCCCGGGGGTCTCGTACAGGCTTTTGAAGGACGGTTCTCACATGGACGTCACCACATCAAGCTCAAGCAAGCTTCGGGCAAAGAGAACACGTTCAAAGTCAAGTCTTCTGCTCAACGGGACTCTGAAGACGATGCAAGAGGTCCAGTAAAGGCAGGCGTCTTCCACTGGACAGCCAGACTCGGGCTTGTTACTGAGAACATAGATGGCACCTTGCGCGGCTTCACCACCAGGCCAGGACCGGTGATGGGAGTCCACCAAAGCTCCCCGAAACTCCTCTCCTCTTCCAGCACACCAAAATTTAAGGAAGAAATGGGCCTCTCCAGTGCCCGTCTAAGAGACAGATGCCAAAGCAGCACAAAGATGAATTCCGAGTTGGAATGAAGAGCTTCCAGCTCAAAAGGAAAAGTACACGGTCGGCCTTTTGGCAAAACCTTGCCGCAGCGGCAGCAATTCCTTCCAAAATTCCACCACCGTGTTTAACCCACAGTATTTCTCCCCCCAAAAAATTATAATCTCATGCTCCTTCCTTGAAAGGATTCAGCTGCTTCCGTAGGCAACTTTTACCGTGGGAGATTTACATCGTAGCGAGGAAGACTTTGTTAAGACGGCAGAAAAACCTAAAACTCAGAATCGCAGAGTAACTAAGGTTGGAAGCAGCAGACCTGGAGGTCCCTGGTCAAACCCTCTGCTCAACGCAGAAGCAACTTAGGCCAAGCCCATTTATGGCAGTTGTGGATGTCTCCAAGGATGGAGACCTCCTCAAGGCTGGTCTTTGTTCCACGGTTTATCCATCTTAAGGCAGCCCAGGGGGAATTTGGTCTCCTAAACCCCAAACCACCACGTTGCTTTCAGGACAGTCATCCCCAGGCTGACCACCACATGGGGTTTTCACATCCTGGGGAAAGGACTTTGAACTGGCCCTTGATCAACTGCCCGAGGTCCCCATGACCTGTTCCTCCACCCACCAAGGTCCCTTGGAAGGGCAGCCCCACCTCCAGCCTATCAACCGCTCCTCCAACTTGGCATCATCCGTGAACTTGCTGAGGGTGCATCTGTCCCACCACCCACGCGATCAAAATGGAGACATTCAGCAGTATCCACACTCCTATGGACCCCTGAGGAAACGCCACTCTCAACTGGCCACCAGATGGACTTCAGGTCGACGACCACTGCTGTTTGAACCCTGTGACTGGGAGAGTTTCCCAACCGTCAGATCAATCTCTCTCCAGCTGGGTTACAGGAACGCTGCAGGACACTGCGTTGACTGTTAAACACCAAGGAACAGGACACCCACTGCTCTCCCCATCCACCACATCAGCCATCTTATCCCAGGAGGCTACTCAGTTGGTCAGGACACTTGTCTTCTTCACTGATAGCCCAGAAGACGCACCATTCTCTCTTCCACAGCCTTGTCTACACACTGGTTTTGGCCAGATACTGTTTTTGAGCCAGCAATGTGCCCTGGTGGCCAAGAAGGCCAATGGCATCCTGGGGGGTATCAAGAGGAGCGTGGCCAGCAGGTGGAGGGAGGTCATCCTCCCCCTCTGCTCTGCCCTGGGGAGGCCACAACTGGAGTCCCATGTCCAGTTCTGGGCTCCCCAGTTCAAAAGGGACAGGGAACTGCTGGAGAGGGGACAGTGAAGGGCCACAAAGATGATGAGGGGGCTGGAACATCTTTCCTATGAGGAAAGGCTGAGGGAGTTGGGTGTCTTTAGTCTGGAGAAGAGCACACTGAGAGGGGATCTCATCAATGTCTACAAATCCTTAAAGGGAGGGTGCCAGGAGGAGGGGGCCAGGCTTTTTTCAGTGGTGCCCAGGGACAGGACAAGAGGTGACGGGCACAAACTTGACCACGGGGCGTTCCATCTCAACATGAGGAGGAACTCCTTTCCTTGGAGGGTGGCAGAGCCCTGGCACAGGCTGCCCAGAGAGGTGGTGGAGTCTCCCACTCTGGAGACATTCCCAACCCGCCTGGACGCCATCCTGTGCCACCTGCTGTAGGTGGACCTGCTCTGGCAGGGGGGTTGGACCAGATGATCTCCAGACGTCCCTTCCAACCCGTGACATTCTGTGATTCTGTGAGATATGGGCAAATTTCTTGGCGCGTAGTGTTTCATAGAATCATAGAATGGTTAGAGTTGGAAGGGACCTTAAAGATCATCAAGTTCCAACCCCCCTGCCATGGGCAGGGACACCTCTGACTACAGCAGGTTGCTCAAAGCCCCATCCAGCCTGGCCTTAAACACTTCCAGGGATGGGGCCTCCACAACTTCCCTGGGTAACCTGTTCCAGTGCCTCACCACCCTCACAGTAAAGAACTTCTTCCTAATATCTAATCTAAATCTCCCCTCTTCCAATTTAAAACCATTACCCCTTGTCCTATCACTAGACTTCCTGACAAAGAGTCCCTCTCCAGCTCTCCTGTAGGCTCCCTTCAGATACTGAAAGGCTGCTATCAGGTCTCCCCGGAGCCTTCTCTTCTCCAGGCTGAACAGCCCCAGCTCTCTCAGCCTGTCCTCATAGGAGAGGTGCTCCATCCCTCTAATCATCTTAGTGGCCCTTCGCTGGACCTGTTCCAACAGTTCCATGTCCTTTCTATGTTGAGGACTCCAGAGCTGGACACAGTACTCCAGGTGGGGTCTCACAAGCGCAGAGTAGAGGGGGAGAATCACCTCCCGTGCCCTGCTGGCCACGCTTCTTTTGATGCAAATGTTTAATGCTCCAAAAAGCATTGCTGTCAGTCTGGGGATTTCTCGTTTACCCCCGTTTGCTGGCCATCTGAATCACGAATCCTGGGTCAGGCCAAAGCCTTGTTGACCTGGACGGTTTGAGCGACGGCCCCACCATCATCACCACGGGACCAGATCTAAGCTCGAAGACTGCTCTGAGCAGCGTGGTGGACTGGAGACCCTCCAAGGCGACCCTTCCCATGATCCTGTGATGTTATTCCAGGCAGGGAAGAGGGAAAGTTAGTCCGGCATCGAGAAGAGCGATGAGCCTGACGCTCTCGAGCCACGGAGCCTGCGAGCAACTCGGCCACATCTCCGGCACTGTGCCACGCAGCGTGGAGCGGGACAAAACGGTGCGGGACTGCAGGGGCCTTCGCTGGATTCCGGACTTTGGCAGGCAGCTCTTCGCGTTGGGATGAAGGGTTGGACATGAAGGGGTTGGGATGAAAGGCTGGTTGGACAACCCCAACCCACGCCAGCCTCAAATCAACAGCCATGCACGGAAGAAGAGCGACACGACAACACCAAATGAATTTAGGCCATCTGAGATGCTAAAACAAATTCCTACCATCTGCTTTCACACCTCCGAGGAACTCGGGAGGGACAGGAATAGCTGGCCATGTCGGATGCTGCGGCTGACCGGCACCCAAAGGTTCCCTTGGCCACTTGGCTGCAGGCGACGCAGGGATTTTACGTTGAATTCTCATCAGTCTAAAACGAAAAAGCTTTAAGTTTGTAAAGAAGAGGGAAGGCAGCGAGTTCCTGCCTTTCTTCGCTTCCCGGGTTCTCCTGGCAGACACGATCCATTTCCCAGGCATTTCGGGGGCTCCGCTCCACGCAGGCAGCGCTGATGACGGGGTGCGAGGGCAGCGAGATGTGACTTCCCTTAAAATGGTTTGGGAAAGGATTCCGAAGGTATTTCCCGCGTGCTTCAACTGCTAAAAGGTGGTTTGGGTTCTGTGCTACCCGATGAGGGGTTATGCTTCTACTCAATATTATCATTAAATTAACTTCAGGGACAGATCAAAGGAAACCCGTATCAGAATTAGGCACTTACATGAACCCTGCCTGGCTACGAGCCACGTATAATTTCCGCCTCCTAGAAAGCGCTTCACAAATCAGCATTAAATCACAAACCAACCGGCATTTAATCCACACCCAAAAAAAAAAGGAAAATAAAAACCCCAACGCACCAGCTCGCAGCCGCTTACCCCCACCCCGCACTTCACGAACGCTCTGCTCTGTGTTTGCCGAGGACACCGAGTGTGGAGCGGTGACACGCCGGGGGGACAGGATGGCATCCAGAGGGACCCGGGCAGGCTGGAGAGGTGGCCTGTGCCAACCTCATCAAGTTCAACAAGGCCAAGTGCAAGGTCCTGCCCATGGGTTGGGACAATCCCAAGTGCAGGCTGAGCGGAGAATGGCTGGAGAGCGGCCCTGAGGAGAGGGATTGGGGGTGTTGGGGGGGAGAAGCTCCCCAGGAGCCGGCACCGTGCGCTGGCACCCAGAACCCCCCCGCCCCCGGGGCTGCATCCCCACAGCGGGGGCAGCAGGGCCGGGGGGGGATTCTGCCCCTCTGCTCCGCTCGGGGGAGACCCCCCCTGCAATCCTGGGTCCAGCTCCAGGGGTCCCAACAGCAGGAGGACACGGAGCTGTTGGAGCGGGGCCGGAGGAGGCCCCGGAGATGCTGGGAGGGCTGGAGCCCCTCTGCTGGGAGGACAGGCTGGGAGAGCTGGGGGGGTTCAGGCGGGAGAAGAGAAGGCTGCGGGGAGACCTTCCAGCCCCTGCCAGGGTCTGAAAGGGGCTCCAGGAAAGCTGGGCAGGGACTCGGCATCAGGGAGTGGAGCCATGAGACAAGGGGTGATGGTTTTCCACGGGCAGAGGGGAGATTGAGATGGGATATTGGGCAGAAATTCCTGGCTGTGAGGGTGGGGAGCCCCTGGCCGGGGTTGCCCAGAGCAGCTGTGGCTGCCCCATCCCTGGAGGTTCAAGGCCAGGTTGGACGGGGCTTGGAGCACCCTGGTGTGGTGGGAGGTGTCCCTGCCCAGGGCAGGGGGTGGCACTGGATGGTCTTCAAGGGCCCTTCCCACGCAAACCGCGCTGTGTCTCTACGATAAATCTGAACCGCCCAAGCCGATCGCTACCTGCAACCTTACCAACACCTCTCCGCAGCACAGCGTTAGCACCACAGGGCACCACAGGCACGCAAAACCAAACGTTTAAGCTTTAGCTTTCTGTCCCCATGACGGGTCTAGCATGTCACGACCGTCCTGGCAACCCGGGAGATCCTAAGACATCATCACTACTCCAGAAATGCCCAAAAAATCGCGGCAACCCAACCTGAGAGCCCAACCAACTTAAGTAACCTGCCGGGACCCAACTGCTCGAATATGGCAGCGACGAACCGCTCCTGTGCATCTCATCAAGCACCACCCTGGCTGACAACGAATATTTAAGAAACACCCAGTGCCGGGTGTCATTCGCGCAGAAACGGTCAGTTAACAGGGCAGAGTCCAAAGAACGGACCTTCGGGTTATTAAATCCAAGGGACTCGAGGCAGCTCGGGACACAAGGAGCCCTTATTTACGAAGCAGTAATGGTAGGAGGGCGCGGGGTCGGCGCGGCCACTGCTCCGAGGATCACGAGTTGATACTCCACGGCTTTGGCGTGTCACCGTGGACAGCCAGCCACCAGCTGGAGAACCAGTTCTTTTCCCTGTTGACCCACCGAGAGAAGCCAGGCAGCAGAACCCCCCCACACACTCTCTGCTTTTACATTTTTACGTCACCCGCCGGCCACAAAAACCCTCGCCGGAAGCTCACGGTTGAGGCTGCACCTTCGGCGGAGCTGACGCCTCGCAGGCCACTTCTCAGGGACACCTCGTCCAAGAGAGGGAAAGGGGGTGAAGGGCGCAGAAAGACAGCAAAGGAGTTTTTGATTTTCAGGTTTTTCCTCCCTAAAAGGCACAGCCCGCGAGCAGGCTTCCGCCCCACCACAAGCGAGACGCTCGCCCCGGCCCCATCTGCAAAGGGCGGGAGGACACGGGGCTCCGAGGATGGAAAGTGGCGGAATAACCTCCAGATTATCCACTTTTAAACTTTATATATAAATAAACAGACAAAATAGAGGGATAACAAGAGCGCTTGGGTCTGCAGCAGCGCCTGCTGCAATGGCTAACGAGTTGTATTAGGAGGAAAAGCCTTGATTCCAGGAATGGGCTTCCAACCTGAAAGCTGGCCGGCTCCTGCGGCAGCTCAGGCTGTAATTTACGTTTTCCTTTCCAAGTACAGAGGGACGCGGCGACTTAAACACCTAAGTTGAGTCTCTCCGCACCATAAAAGCAAGCAGAAAGAGCTTTGCTTCCCAACGTACCTTCCGAACTCCTGGCTGGCCCGTCCCAAATCCCCCGACCACCACGCAAGAAGAGGCTCCCGCTTTTAAACTCCGCTCTGGGGCGGGCGGCACCAACCCTGCGGCCCCACGGCAGCAACGGGCACGGGGCCGGCACCGCTCGTCAAGCACCGATTCCTCCCACCCCAGCTCATCAAGAAGCAGCCGAAGCTTCTGGTATCTTCTTTGCGGAAAAAATAAAATAAAATCAAATTACATTAAGCGAGACCTCAGCCATCAGCCACCTGCAGCTTCACACCCTCGATACTTTTATCGCCCTGTTACGACGTTATTGCCATCAAAGCGTTCACCTTCCGCCGGCTCACGCCTGAAAGTTGAAATAAACTCAGTAAAGATTAGTTTAAACAAGCTAAACGGACTCAGGCTGCACCCCGGAGCGCCTAAAGGTCTGGAAAAATAACTGGAATTAATCCTTCGTCCCAGCAAACAAAATCTCTGGAAGGGTCAGGCCAAAGAAGCACAAAGCGAGACACAGAAACGCTGTTAAACCTGGAGGCGCGTTTAAACCACCCTTGCGCATACGGGAGAGTCGGCCCGGAGCGGGGAAAACGGATTTCTGAAGGCATTTCTCTCGCGGAGAGAGAGCCATGATATTCCTCCCCGGAAAGCAAAGGGATGCCCTGTGCTTGCGGGCAGAAGAGCAGAGGCGCTTTGCCCGGCAGGAGGAAAGGAAGCGCACAGGGAAACCCTGTTCAGGCACAGGATTGTCTGCGCCGGCCGGGGCTGAAACCACGTAGGGAAACCTGGGATTTATATTAAAAAATAAACCTTACACAGGTAAGAGCTCAAAGAAACCACAGGGGAGCAAAACAAACGCCAAGATTTTTTCCACCAGCAGAGAGAGCCCATCCTTACGGGCGGGGTATTAAGAAATAAAAATACATCCCAAATACTTCGAGCTCTGCTTTGGATGGGGCAGTTTGAACCAAACCCTGCAGAGTTTTAACGCAGAGGAACCACCTTCAGCCTCCCAGCCCAGCCTGGGATAGGGTTGAAATCCACCTTCGCCACCCCCTTGCATCCCTCGCCCACCCCCAATTCTCCACTCTGCCCCACCGGCTGACCCGGAATTCCTCCAAGCACCTCGAGAAATGGGTTTATCTGCCCGGTGAACGGATCCGTATTAATCGCAGCGTCGTTAACCGGCGCGGCAGAGAAGTCAGGAGTCCTCCGACAGCTCTTCCTCCCCTCAGGCAGGGACTCGGCAGCCAGGAGCCGAGCAAACACCGAGCTCCCGCCGCAGCGGCCACAGATTTGGGTTGTTTCCGGCAGAGGAATTGGCTCTGACATAATAAAAACTTTTTTTTCCAACCAAAAACAGGTCCTCGTACGGGCATCACCACAGCCAGCAGCACTCACACCCACCACGAGCTGGGACTAATCGGTGTCCGGCCCCTTCACGGAACCCAAATTCTGGCCGGGCGCTTTCCGAAGGGCGAAGCCCCCGATTTGGCGGGGCAGGATGTGAGGAAAATGGCTGCCTAAATACACACCCCCCC
>VZSF01010077.1:0-12237 GCA_013398295.1 Chionis minor
ACCTAGGTGATTCTGTGAGTCTATAATAAAAGCGCTGCTCTTCTTGGAAAGCACTACTCAAACACCACAACTCTCCACGTGCTGAAAAAGGCAAGATGGTACTGCAGAAGAGTCCAACTGCAGGACCGAATACATCCCAAGAAGGGATAATGTGGCCTGGCTCGATGCGATGTCATTGCTTGTGTCACATGTGAAGAGATATTGAACTGAAACATTAAATGCAATGAGATGAGAAACTCACAGAATGGCCCAGGTGCCTCTGGAGGTCACCTCAAGCAGGGCCACCTACAGCAGGCTGCTCAGGACTATGTCCAGACAGCTTTTGAATATCTGCAAGGATGGAGACCCCACCACCTCCCTGGGCAACCCGTGCCAGTGTTTGACCACCTTCGCAGCATAAGATGGTTTTCTTACATTTAATTGGAACTCCCTGTGTTTCAGTTTGTGCCTGTTGCCTCTTTTGTCACTGGGGGCCAGTGACAGACTTGGGCTCTGTCTCATCTATACCTTCTCATCAGATACTTACTGATAAGATCCTCCCTGAGCCTCTGCCTCTGAGAAGTCTATGAAGCTGCTTAACAGGGGTTCAGATCCAATTTATTTTTACTTATTTGACAGGTTCTCTCTAACCTGGCAAGGTGACTCCAGGCACTTTCCTCCAGAGCTTGTTTACAGGTTTTTAATAACTGTCGCAGTGCCAGGCATTTGCTGCATGGTGAGAAGCTGCTGGGAATAATTAGCACCGAGGGGAAAATGTCAAAGAGATTCAAATGTAACATTTATACAAAATGCTGCTGCTTTTTAAGGTTCCTGTCAGCAGCAGCACAAAACCTCTGCGGGTCCCCAGCTCATCCCACCTACACAGCTGTGCAGAGCAAGTCCCCCACCCAGATCCCCATTCCTCTTCCCTGCGAGGCTGATGCCGACAGCGCTGGGCGCTGTGGAGCTACAGGAGCTACTCGGTGCCCCAGGGTCCCGCGTGTGCCACCTTTCTGCAGGATGGATTATCTGCAGCTCATGGCCCCTTAGGAAGCTGCTCGGGCCGTCGCATCACTTACCTTGCATCCCTGCTCAGCCGTCTCTCCTGTTACCTCATTTTCCTGCTTAATTTTGCCTCCAGCCACCCTGTCACCATACGAGCTCTCCATATCCGCACATCTGTCCCCCAGTCCCGGCCACGAGTTAGGCGGTGTGCTCCTCCCGCTGCCCTCGTTAATTAATTGGCCAGTTGCCGCTGTGATCTGCAGGTTTTAAATCTTTGGCTTGTGAAGGAGAGTCTGTTTCCAATTAACACTTTGCCCCCTTGCAGGGCTCATTACCGGTATCCAGCACAAGGGCTTTATTGCAGCCTTCCCATGGGCTGCACTGCTTGGGCGGCCGCGGCACGCTGGGGAAGGGGTCAGCGATTTCCTCCAACTCCTCGCTTGCTCTGTGGCTTCCCCGACACTCCAGCGGTGTGGAAGTGCCCTCTTCCCACCATCGCACAGGCGATCCGCTCCAAATGGCGCACGCTTTGTCGTGTTGGTTGTCTGCGGGTCAGACTGGGGCTCCTCCAGCACAAAGAACAGAAGAAAAAACGTTCTGTGCTGAGGCTGAGCAGAGGGTCCAAAGCATCTAAGGCCTTGGTGCAGGCAGGTGTCTCCCTCAATGTTCACAAGATATTGCTTCCACAGTGGGGGGGAAAAAAAAAAGCGATTTCTCCAGTGATTGCCCCAATAGGACTGAAGAACCAGTTTATAACTTCAAAGCACGTCAGGAGCGGCCCGTCAGCCCAGTGGCAGCCCCACCGCTAGCGCGGAGCGCACCAGGACCAGGAAGAGAGCTCTGGATTGCTGCTCTCTGGCCAGGAGCCGCTCCTGGGGTTGGCTCCCCATGGCTCTGTGTCAGCCTGCAGGGGAAGTACTGATAGCTGGGGGCAAGGGAGGGGCGTTTGCAGGCTGGGCTCCCAAGAGTGAAGTTCCTCACTCGAATCCTTTAAAGAGGCAACATAACTATTTTTTAGTCAGCTCTCAGTGATCTAGCCTATGGGTGGTAGCTTGGAGAAGACAATCTTGAGCTGTTTAAACTTGTGAGATGTGAATATTGTTTTCTGTAGTATTCCTGACCCTCAAAAAAGTGTCCTCTTCTCCATTAAGTGCTCCTGAATAGTGAAAAATTAGTTATTAGTCACAGATTTCCAGATAACCATGATACATTCTTCTCTCCCATCTGCAAATAGGTAAAACCTCAAATTTCAGTAACCTCCAAATCTTTGTGGAGCATGCACCCAAACAGAATTTATAGATCTATGTACCTGTACTTTACTTATGTATATTCATAAGACCTATTTCAATGACCCAAGATTCTGTCAAACCTCACTCTTCAATAGCTCCAAGGAATTGATTTTACATAGTCACCACCATTAAGTCCCTGTATTTACCTCTCGCTGTCCCTGGACTGGGAAATAATGGGAGAGTATAGGGGAACATCAGCTAATGATTTATACTGTCCTTTGTGATTTTTTCAGGTGTTCCTAATGCCTTTGTTGGCCAAATCCCTTTCTGAAGTGCCCCTTCACCTGGGCTGAAATATCCCCAAAGGGATCTATTAAAGTTCAAGGCTTTGGACTCCACAGCTGCAACTATTTCTGTCTAAACTCTTCAGATCCCCAAGTACCCTTGGGTGAGGGCAGCCAGAATGTCCTCGGGCATGATGGTGTGGCAGTGTTAAGACTTCTAGCCCTCCCCTGGGGTTTACAGAGAGGATGTTTCTGCACCAACTCGGGGTGATGGGATACGTTCGTCCCATGCAGAACACAAAGCTTCGCATTACCCAAGCACATGGTGGCGACAGCATTGCCTACAAAACGGGAAGTCACCTGACAGGGAGCCTGAATGCCCATCTCTGAGCTTTAAGCAGAAACCCTCTGTGCTGCCTGGAGCTACTGGACTAGATGGAGCAGCAGTGGTGGACGCGTTGCTGTTGAAGATGTTCCATTTTGCATAAAGTACTTATACACCCAGAGGAGCTGCATATAGACCCCAGTTCTCCCTCTTTACTGGCTGAGTAGCCGCTGGCTCTGCTGACAGAGAGAGGTACCTGATCCACACACAGGTGACAAGGCTGCAGTGGCCCATCTTTCCTACTGAGAAATGTTTAGCGCATTTCTGGTGGTGTCGCTGTGGACAGAGAGCATCTCTCTGCAGCAGCGGGTCATTTACATCCCCTCTCACAGTAACTGAGAGACCAAAGTAAAGAAATAATTGTGGTGTTCGTTAGTGGATATTGGGCTTTTACATCTCAGTAATGTCGCAAGACTCTCTTAATTCTGTCTTTTTAGAATTCATTTTTAAATGCACTCTTTGTAATATATCTCGTGGAATAACTATTGCACAAACAGAAATAGCCCACATGACACAAACACAAGTCACCTTTGATTTGACTGAGTCACCCCCTTCAGGGTATGATTAATTATTCAGGAGCTACACATCCAAATGTTGCGTAAGAGCCCTCTTCCTACTGAAATTATCAAACACGGTAAAAAATTTATTGAGGAGGAGACAAATAGCTTCAAATACCTCTGTGATATAACTTCTAATTATTTTCAAGATAGGATCAAAGCCAGTATAAAACATCCATGCGCAACTCGGCACACTGCCACACGCTGTGAGCTTACGGGCACGTAGAGCCCCCAGACAAAATCATACCATAATGCACGAAGCCTTGATTATGCAGCACTATATCGCTGCCCTCATGGAAACCAGCGAGAGCTGGTGCTGTTGGCTTCTCCAGGAGCAGAACTGTCCCTGAGATCACCGATGGTCACAGCAATGGCAGCTGCCCTGCCCACAGCACCCCGTTCTAGAGCAAGCACGGCCGGACCTCCCTTTCCCAGTGCAGCATCCTTCCCGGGCAGCACTGCTCCGCAGCCGCTCTAAAACCAAGGTGTGATTTCAGACCAAACCAGGGTAAAGCCTAAGTCTAAATCACTTACTAGAAGTGGTTATTGAATAGAAAATTATGACGGTTTGTTTTTCCTCGCAGTGGGAAGCAGGAGTTTTAAAGAACAAGCTATAGAATAACAAACATTATAATCTTTGCTGGGAAAGCATCTCAAATAGTTTTCTTTATGAATAAGGGAGATAAAAAAGGAGATTTACTCACAGGCTGAAGAACATATCGATTTTTTATTTCCCTAATTACTTGTCAAGGGTTGTAGATCAGCCCTGTCAGACAGGCACGGGGAAATGCTCTGTAAAAACAACAGAGGTGGATTAACCTGGTGGGGCTTCTTCACAGGCATGCTGCAAAGCTCTAGATGTCTCATCAGTCCTGCAGGGATAATTGCAGTCTGCCAGTTCTTCCTAAAACACTTTAAACTTTCACACCACTTGGCTCTCAGAACCAGTATTGCTTAACAAATCCCATTGCATATAAGACTCTCAGAAATTCTTTTTCATGCAGTTTTAAATTTGATTCCCCTGCCAAAATAGTCTTCCCTGTTTCTCCCTTTATTTCTCGGTGCTTTTCCTCCCCCCGCAGCTTGGGGCTTTTTAGCCTAACAGAGATTTAGCAGGGAGGCCGAGGGGACCTCGATCATCCCCCCACCCCAACTAAGCTGGTGTGCCCTTGACATCAGCACAGCCACCCTGATTAAGCCAAGGCTACCTGGGAAGTAGAAATGCCTAGAGCACCTCAGATTTATTCTCCTGCTCCTCCCGCTTGCCTTTTTTGCCATTCTTTCCTACGCAATCGCACACCAGAATATTTTACTATGTTTTCCTCCCAGAGAGGAGACAGTTGTGCCATCGGCTGACAGGGACAATGCGAAGAAGCCCCCCAGGCACACCGAGTGTCAGCACTTCCACCGGTCCCTGCTGCAAGGAATAACCTGAGAAAAACAAAACATGGTATTTTCTTGCTTAACAGCTCTCGGCCACCTTGGGCACTTGGCAGCACCTTTGCAAATCTGCCTTCCATATTTTTAATAGCCAGTCCCTTACCTGATGTTAAGGCTCCTGTCTGTAAATGCTGTATGCATTTAGGATTTGGCCTAAGTATACTGTGAAGGAAGAATTGTAAGCACCCGGGGAAAAGGCTCAAAGCGGAATAGCTTTATAGGAGAAGGCAGAGATCAGCGGTATAAAAACACAGTGAAAATGGGGGAGTTTTGCAGCCTGTAATGACCAACGTACAGTTACTGTTTTGTCTTGCAGCAACTCCTCTGCGCCCAGTACCTGTGAATACTGCAGGGGTATCCTTTCTCTACAAAAATGGGAGAAAATTCTCCATAGCCATTGGGATTCCGTTTCCCAGGAAATCAGGCTGTTTTTCTTTCCGCTATGCCTAAGAGTCCCCAGCCAAGTGCTCTGAGGGGCTGTCTTAGTTCTGGAGTGCCGAAAGGATGGGACAACCCCATGGTCATCCTGTTCGGGCTCGAGCTGACGTCAGCCTGGCTTTATCTCGTGCCCACAGCAGCAGCTTTGGGGCACAGCGGTGACAAAGCTGGGGCTCGTCCACCCTGTCCTTCATCCCCCAGCCTGCCCTGCATGGGCAGAACATTTACTGACAGCCTCCTCCGGCACCTGCACCTGCAAGAGCACAGCCTGGGCCAGAGGAGCTCTCTGTGTTTCACCGGGGCAGGTGGGACCCATACGCAGCCAGGGCTCCCTGTGCCCATATGGCATGAAGCCGCAGGATCCCTATATCCCCCGTTAGCCCACAGAGCTGGGTCTGGGACAATATTTGGATTTCACCCATCGCCTCCCCTGTGCTCACGGTGACAGCACTGCCCACGCTGTCTTCATGTACGAAGTATTGCTGTTCACTGCCGGATATTTCATACCTCCCTTTCAGCTCTCCTCTTTTGCTGCACACCCCAAGCAGTGTGAGGGGGATTTCAGACAGTGTTTGCTGATCGACTTTTTTTACTTAATCGTGTAATTTCTAAAACTACCGTCCAGCATTATGCTTTACATTCTGCTTTCGGCTGCATTGGTGAAACCCCATGGCCTTCAGTAGGTGTCACGTGGGTTAGCAAAGAGCTGGAGGTGGCCCTTAACATGTCGCTGAGCTCTTAGAGGACTAGACAATGGGATTTCAAACTGTGTCTAGTAAGAGGCAGCATTGTACTAAGGCAGTAATCAAACAGCTTCAAAGTGCTTCCCAACCATGTTCACAGTGAGAAAAACTTTCTGGTTATTGCTTATTTTCATCCTTGGGAACCACATCAAAACAACACCCCCAGGAGCTCGTGCTAGTGCTGAGACGGACAACAGCCGGGGACCAGTCCTGCACTCACACGTTGTGCTTCCTAAAGGTAAAATTAAATGATTCATTACTCACAAAAAGTTGAAAAGCCTCATACCCTGCTTGTCAGGGCAGTCCTGATCAACTGAAGCTGAAGCGCAGGTGTCACAGAATCACAGAATTTTAAGGGTTGGAAGGGACCTCTGGAGATCATCTGGTCCAACCCCCCTGCCAGAGCAGGTCCACCTACAGCAGGTTGCACAGGATGGTGTCCAGGTGGGTTTGGAATGTCTCCGGAGTCAGAGACTCCACCACCTCTCTGGGCAGCTTCTTCCAGTGCTCTGCCACCCTCACAGTAAAGAAGTTCCTCCTCATGTTCAGATGGAACTTCCTATGTTCAAGTTTGTGCCTGATACCTCTTGTCCTGTCACTGGGCACCACTGAAAAAAGCCTGGCCCCCTCCTCCCGACACCCTCCCTTTAGGTATTTGAAAACATTGATGAGATCCCCCCTCAGCCTTCTCTTCTCCAGACTAAAAAGACTCCCTCAGCCTTTACTCAAAAGAAAGATGTTCCAGCCCGCTCATTATCTTTGTATAAGATACAAATATCTTATATCAAATGCTGCACCCTCTCCAGCAGTTCCCCGTCCTTCTTAAACTGGAGAGCCCAGAACTGGACACAGTACTCCAGATGCAGTCTCACCAAGGCAGAGTAGAGGGGGAGGATGATCTCCCTCAACCTGCTGGCCACACTCCTCTTGATGCATCCCAGGATGCCATTGGCCTACTTGGCCACAAGGGCCCATTGCTGGCTCATGCTCATCCTGTTGTCCACCAGGACTCCCAGGTCCTTTCTTGCCCACCTCCCAGGTCATGTTAGGTCTGCACAGCTTCAGTTCAGCAAGTGATGCCAGACCATCCTCAGGTTCCCAGCAGAGAGACAGTCCATTCCCCCAGACAAGGAAAGTCTCTTTCCCCACATTAAGAGGAAAAAAAGATGCTTCAACCATCTGTTTGAATGTTAAAAGTTCAATGACTTCTCTCCAGAAACATTCTCCTTCCTGCACCAAATTTGCTTTCAAGCTCTGTATTTAAACAATACATTAATTGGTATCGCTTAAGTACCAATTTGCCTCCAAGTTTGACAGGAACTCATAGTTCCCCTACTGGGAGGTTCACATTTTGGACATGTGAGGGATTTCATTTCCTCAGCTTCATTTGCCTCCGCCTACAATGAAGACATAAAGATAATGCTGCAGATTTCTCTGGGACTTGTACCCGTTGTAGACTGAAGAGTTTGGGACCTTCTCGCTACTACTACGGCAGGTGTCCTCAGAAGTAACAAGTACTCAAAAGGTACCTGAAAGCACAGGGTCCAATTCTCTTCTCACTATAGATACCACTGTATTCAGCCACAGGCTTTACGGTTGGAAGAAATTCGTCGCTCTCTAATCCGACATGCTGCAGAACAAAAACCGTCTTGCTCTACTGGAGGCTGGTGCACAGCTGGGGGAAGATTGAGGTGGGCAAGATGGGACCTCGCCAGAGGGAGGCATGGCAGGGTCCCTGGGAGGGGGCGAATGGCACACAGGGACTTAGGGGGCTGGGCGGACATGGAGAGCGAGGAACAGAGGGGGATACCTGCGGCAGGGACAGGAGGAGCTCACAGGAAAAAGGAAAGGAGACCCAGGCAAACTGTGAGACCTGCTGCTCTGTTGTTATAGTAAGACCTGTTTAAGGGTTAACTGGGAATAAAATACATCACTGAAGGGACCAACTTATTTCATTTTAAAATACGTAATTTTTACATGAACTCAAGTATTCAAAGACAGGTGGCATCTCAGTTATATTTTATCATGTCAGTTACCACTGAAATCCTTTTTATCTGTGGTGATTTACTTAGGACTCTAAGCAGAGTTTAATTCAAAACCAGGCCCCAATAATGGTTTATCTTCAGTCAAGGACTTTAAATAATGGTCAGCCATAAAAGTTTCTTCTCCTCCCCACCTGCAGGTTTCCAGACAGTCTCTGTCTCCTCATACACTTTGGGTCATCCCATAAGAAGCCTTCCCAGTTGATTTTCAAGGCCTGTGTCAATTTTTCCTGCATGTACCTGTTGCTCAGGGGTGTTCTGTGCTGCAGTCCTGGCAAAGGTGATGAAACTCCGCAGAAGCTCAGAGAAGATGAATCAACTCCCCCCGCAAGGGTGGCTATGGGGTACATGGGTTCCATGTGGAGCCTCTATGGGACGGCTAGAAAAGTCACCTCCCTTTGCCAGCTCCAGGGACGTTCCTCCATCGAGAGCAGCATCAGTGGGCTACACAAAGGAGAAGCTGGAGCCGCCGCGCTGCAGAAGCAGCAGCAGTCTACCAGCAAGACGATGGGTGTAGGGCACAGATTGGATGAAGTGGGCAGGATAGGACAGGAAAAATAAGTTTTGGGGTTTTTTTGCAAAACCCTGCATGACCTCAGGCAAGTTACTTCATGCCTGGTGAGATGCGATAGCTTCTGGTGTCAGCTGGTTCCACGGTTTCGTGACTGTTGAAGTATAGGTAAGTCCATGGAAATTTCTGGTTTGCAGCACATTTGAAAGTAAAGCCACAGATATTTAAAACTAGATACCTGCAACCAAAAAAATGTAGTGAAATGTGGGTCTCCATTTTATTTTGCCTTAGTTTTCTGGCCGCTAGAATAATCTGTAGCTTTGGAAAACTGTATCTTTGACTAAAGTAAATTTCATTTCCAATTGTGTATTATACACGATAGATGAGGCCTCAGTACTTGTTTGGTACACTTATATGTTTGTGTACATATATATGAGCAGGGTAATTGCACAACTCCTGCAAAAAAACCTTTTCGATAAGGCTTTTTTTATGAAACCCACAGAGAGGCACTTTATATTACAGATTCATTTTGGCTGACAAATGTATTTTAAATACTGCTCCTTACATCAACTCTGCCAGCTCTTCTTTGCTAATAAATTTGAGGTCTGGGAATCGAGACAAACAGAATGTACGTAAATGAAAACCTAGGTGGTATAAACAGTGTCAGCCATCAAGTCATAAAACTTAATGTATTGAAAACCATTAGTGGTAATTCTAGCTATATCTGGCTGTTGGAAAGAAATAGATTTAAATGTTTTTAAAGGAAAAAAAAAAAAGACAGGCATTTCTCTTGATTTAAAGTTAATATTCAAAGCTAAGGTGAATTGTTTGGTTTTGAAGAAAAAAGGGAAAATGGATGGAAGCTGCAGCATCAGCTGGGTGGAAGGCAGGGCTGCCTGACGGTCTTATCTCGCACAATTATGGCGAGGCTGTTTGCCACGGCGAGCGCTGCGGCTGCCTCGTGGCTGATGGCAAACTAGAAGCAGACTCAGAGACTGGCTTTGCTTTGAGGAGGTGGTGGGTAGGGATCCACCAAGCTCAAACCCATCCCCAGGGCTCCTATTTGGGATCAACGAGAGAGGTACTGTCTGTTTGGTTCACCTCTTAGGGGCCATTCAAACTAATCTTCTGCCCAAATGGAAATTTCTGTGAATGTCACATTTGAATACTCACCTTCCACCCTTAGCAAAATTAATGCATGATGGGATCAGAACCCCCTGAGGAAGCCCTCATGAAACCTCTTCCATGCCTGTGGGTACCTGTGCAAACCAGCTTTATTTAAACACCTTGGAGTTATTTTGACATGAGCCTTTTATCAAGTAATGGAGAGCAGACTACGTATGACCTGCTGGTTTTAAAGTCCTTTTTCTCTCTGAATGCCACTCATGCTCTGGAGTGTGTTATGCTGTCCCTCTTATGTTATGCTGCCTGGCATAATCTTTCATGGGAATGAAGTGGATCTCAAAACAGTTCTTCAGGTTGTCTGCTCATTTCAATAAATCTGAACAGAAGCAAGAGATTTTTGCTGAAATTCTATTGTCAGAAAAATTATCACACCTTATTTAAAAGTCCAAGCTGGTAAGTCTCTGAAAATCTCTTCAAAAACCTAAACTTCTGATTGTACTTTAATGAGAATAAACTTCTTTATTCAAAGTTAGAGTTGACCAGAAAACTTTGATTAGAAAGATATGTAAGGGGAAAAATTTTTTTTTTTGAAAAAACAGTGTTTTTCTGGGAAAATTTTCTTTTTTGCATAGATTTGAAGTGATTCACATTGTTCTGTGAACTGCCATGAATTGTCTTGAATCTGCAGGGTTCAAGGAGTCCTGGCTTGTTTTCCCTTCCTTTACTCTCATGGGACGGGGTCTGTAGAAAAGGGTATGTCCCATCAGACAACACACGCCTCCTTCTGGATGTGTTACACAGTGTGCCGGGGAGGTCACACCACCCTGAATTCGTTCCAAACTCTTGCTCACAGAGGTCAACCAGGTAATCACCGAGCCTGAGCTGGAATTCCCACAAAGCGGTGGAAAATGTAACATGAACTTAGTGACAAGATCAAGCCACTGTGTCAAAATAAAGTACCCTGATTCTGCAAATGCTGAAATGGTTTCTTCTAATATGATAGTTTTCAACTTTTGTCCTGACACAGGAATGAAAATCAAGGGTTTAAGGCCAGCATTTCCTGAAGTCTGGATCTTCTGGGCTCAGCTCAGCTCAGCTTGGTGGAGCAGGACACGGCGGAGCATCGCTGCAACATCTTCCCTCACCTTTGTGGTGCAGACTGGAGCAAATCCAAACCTCTAAAGGTCACTGAGCTTTCCACAGGGCTCAGTTATCAAACAGCCTGTAACTTCTGTGGTTTCATAGTGAGAAGAGAGCAAACATGGCCTGTGCCCGGCGGGGAGATAAATGTCTATGCCTGGGGGCGCTGGCTCCATACTTCAGCTTGGACAATGGTCATGCAAGAAATCGTCTCTCCCAAGACCCCTACAGGGACCAACCCTTCTCTTGCTCACTTGAGTGACTGTTTGGCCTCAGTGCTCATCCAGAAAAAGCTACAGAAATAGTTACTGGCTTTCAGTGAGCAGTTACCCAAATTCCCATGCCCTGGGCATGCAAAACTGAACAGATTTGAGCCTTTGTTTTTTTTTAAAACAGCGCCCAAAAAAGCTCCCTTCTGGAGCTTTCATTAGGATCCTGGTACTTCTAGAGCTTTGCCTAGTGCTTTTTTGTGATTTTCTTTCTCTTGGTGGTGTGTGTCTGCTGTGTATTTCGCCCTGATGACGCTGCTGGGAGCCACTTAGCTCACTGCCTCTTCGTTAGCGTAACATCCGCAGCCGGAAAACCCGTGACTGAATGAATCTGTGTCACATACGGCCTAATTCTAGGGAGCTAGATTTAATTAGCACATGCTGTCGCTGATACTGCATTTTCCCATTGCTAGGCCAAATACCTCCAAAATCGTCATTGTCTACGGACTGGGACTCAATGCATGTGTTAACAGTTTTCTCACTGCAGTTTTCTCACAAGGACCCAGAAAACTGGGCTGATCCAACCATTATGAGCCAGTCTGGCTCCCAGTGGCAAAATTCTCAGGGCTGGACCAGACAGATGGAAGTTAGGGGAAAAACTGAGTTTTGGACTGCAAAACGTTAAAGCCATTGGCCCGTGTCAGCGTAATGCTTAGCTGTACTTAGTCCCATTATGCTAATGAGTTCTTAGGGTTACATCTGCACAGACGTTTTTCAAGTGCTTACCATTTGTGGCTCTGTTATTCTTTACACATAGTCATTACAGCAACAGCTTTTAAATAATGCATGTTTGTGTGCATGTTTTATGTATTTCTTTTGAAGATGTGAATCCTCTTAAAGCAGCATCCAGAGGCCTGTGACTAGTGGTGTTTCCCAGGGGTCAGTGCTGGGTCCAGTCCTGTTCAATGTGTTCATCAATGACCTGGATGAAGGGATGGAGTGGACCATCAGCAAGTTTGCTGATGACACGAAACTGGGAGGGGTGGCTGACACACCAGAAGGCCGAGCTGCCATTCAGCATGACCTGGACAGGCTGGAGAGTTGGGCAGGGGAAAACCGTATGAAGTTCAACAAAGGCAAGTGTAGGGTC
>VZSF01010077.1:12423-117029 GCA_013398295.1 Chionis minor
CCCAGTGATAGGACAAGGGGCAAAAGGTATAAAATCGAATATAGGAAGTTCCATCTGAACACGAGGAGGAACTTCTTTACTGTGAGGGTGGCAGGGCCCTGGAAGAGGCTGCCCAGAGAGGTGGTGGAGTCTCCGACTCTGGAGACATTCCAAACCTGCCTGGACGCCATCCTGTGCAACCTGCTGTAGGTGGACCTGTTCTGGCAGGGGCAGTTGGACCAGATGATCTCCAGAGGTCTCTTCCAACTCCTAGCATTCTGTGATTCTGTGATTCCTGACTTTGAGACACAGAGCAGAAAACAGTCATCCTCAGAAACAGATATAAATGGTGAAGGCTATTTACCTCAGCACTGCTATACATGCATCAGAAGTGACCTTGGAAAGTCAGTATGTAATTTTTTGATTAAAAATCTTCAGTCTAATGAAACATTTTTCGCTTCCTACATGAAATGTCAAGCGGTGATTTGCTTGTAATTACTCATTAATGGTTGTAACGAAGTGCATAGCAACCCTAGAAATAAGGAAAATGTGACAAAGCACAATGACCTTCACAGCTGTCAAAGGATTTGTTGGTCGTGGATACCCCTGGACCTCATCCAGGGCTCACTGGGAACCAGGTGCATGAGTCTGGAATCAGTCCCTGAGGTGCGTTGCCTGCCTCTGGAGATGGCTGAGAGATCCTCAGCCACAATTTGGCTGAGTTGCAAGCCTCCAGTGCTGGTTCAGCTTGGACACACCCAGGGTTGATTATTTAAACAGAATCACCAGAATTTCAGGAGGTTTTTCATCATGAAATAGGTGCAGGAATTGAAGATATTTTGAACAATATTATCTGGGGAGACAACGTGTCATTCGAGTAATCTGATTTTTCAGGTTTCTAGCAGGTAAGCCCAACAGCAGAACAAACTGCAGTTTTTGCAGGATTTTCAGCACATTCAGAACATTTACCACATCTTCAGATGTGATGCAGAACCTAAAGTGGTGGAGTGGACATGAAAATAAAAACTTCCTCTCCCTTCTAAAACCCAACAGCCTAATCTAGGTTTCTAGCCTTAGCATTTTTCTCTTCGTGTTTTTTCCCTTTCCCTAAATGTATGAGATTACTTACTGCAGAGCTCTTTTGATAGGTGTGAGACCTATAGGGCTTTGACCACAGGAATACAGTCTCACAAGAAATTTATCCACAGATAAGCGAAATCATGAGTCAATGCTTGAAAGCAAGAGTCTCAGTGTAAGAAAGGCTCTAGAAAGCCAAAGACCTCCTATTTCCTGCAAGAAAGAGCAGGCCCATGCCCTCGTTAAGTCTTGCCAACTCCAATGGTGCCATGGCAAAGCAATCACTTGCAGCTTTCACAGTGTCAGTGGGAGCTGCACATGCTTAGCATCGTTGCAGATCACATCTTTAACAATACCAGATCAAAAATGTTCCCGCAAGTCTATATAATTGGTTCTTCACCGGGTTTTTTTTAATGTTTCTTATTTAAACTGCCATCAATGAGAACTCGGTCTGGGATTCTTTAACTAGAGTTCACATAAAGAATATTGTTTGATATGAAGTATGACTGCAATCAGACAACTTTCCCAGAGTGGCTTGGCTATACACTACCAAAAGAATTAACACTTAGCAGGAAAAAAAAAAAAAAAGTCACTTTTAAGCAGTCTCAGTTAACACTTCCAGCAGCTGTGCTACAGAGGCACAGTATAAGGTAAGACAGACACAAGAGTTATAAAAAGTGTCCTACAGATCCAAATCTTGCAAATCACTAGGTACATCCTCTTCTGGACAATTTTGCATCACTTGCGATGCTATTTTGCTAAAATTGCTGCAAAGAATTATTTTACTTCTGAAAAAGAATATATATAGGCTAAATACTAAAATGGTTTGGTCATGTTCTCCAACTATCTATGGCTTTGCACAAATAAGCAATTACATCCAACCTTTTAAAATGTCTGGTGTAAACTATCTGAAAGCTATTCTAACAGTTGAGACCAGTTAAATTCAACACAATTGTAACCCATCAGAAAAGCCTCTGATCATAGGATTACACAAAATTCTTACAGGTAAATATAGCTAGTGGTATATTTGGGCTGTTGATCTGTCACCTTTCCCTGCCTTTATTCCTGAGTGTAAAACCTGGAGGAACATGATCATCCCTTCCATTTGTTTTGAATCTTGGCTGAGTCAAAGCTCAGTTCAAGCACAGGACACCTCCAAACTGTTCCCTAGTACCTCAGTTGCCCAATTTCATGCAAAGCTAATAATAATGAAAATTATAGGAAAATAGATTTAGTACAGAGCAATGTTTATTAATGATTTCATTAATCAGGTTCGTGCTGGCTTGTCTGTAAATGTCCCACAGAGCTGTGAACGTCCAGCCTCCAAAGCCTGAGGAGCCCTCCCATCAGCGCAGTCCCAGCCACTGCAAGGAAAACAGACTCTCAGCTCATTTTCTTAAACTTTTCACACTGCAATTAAGGCATTTAGGATCTTTTCTTCCCTCCATTTTCACCTCTCTCCTTTTAAAATCATTAATTCTACTTAGCAGTGTTTTCTGACAGACTTCTTAAAATACCTCACAGAAATAAAATTACTTATCCCCCGACCCCTTCTATGCCCCGGCACACTCATTTAGCTGAGAGGAGAGGCTGACTCACCCTCTGTTAATTGATGCATTTCCTCCATTATGTAAACCGTCAGGAAATTTGAAGTACAGCATTGCTAAGGGATTGTTTATAATCTGTTAATCCAATTAAATTTTCTGATCCTGTCGAAGTGTGCAAAGCCCTGTGTTTGTGTTACCCTTAACCTGAGTGTAAATTATTCTCTGGGTTTTGACCTGTGCAATCCTTGAGTACAATAATGCCATTTTGGCTGCACGGTGACATACGCCAGTGTCGAAGTTGACCCCTATTTCTATACACAAATCAGAACAAATACAAACCTGCACCCAGCTCTTAGGAATTACTTGAAGCCCCCGAATAAACTCCCTGCCATTTAATATTCACAATTAATGTCCATTACTCTTTTTAAGTAAAACAGTCGATTAAACTCATTCTGTTAATGAGACTGTGTTTGTTAAGCAATGTAATAAATATAACATACTTTCAAGGAATGTTGTCGGTGCCCATGAGCTTTTTTTATTCTCTGGAAAGCATCTTTTCCCCCACGGGCTACAGGGTGCCTCTCTCTCTCTCTCCACACTCTCATCTGCGTTGGTGCTGCCATTGCGAGCTTTGCCCAACGTGGGGGCCACCACCCCAGGGGAACAGTGGAAGAGTTTGGTGGTGATGCACACAGTCACCGTGCTCCCCCCGGACCCTCGGCGTCTGTTCCGCCAGCCTCATCTTTGCCTTTCACACTTTGCTACTCCCGGCTGGGTTTGTCAGACACAAACCGGCTCCTTTCTTCCTTCCTTCCTTTCTTTCCTTCCTATTAGCAGGCTTGAGGCAAAGGTTCAGCTCATACAGGATTTCACTCCTGTTAAGAGCTTGTTCTGCATCTGTCCTCAGGAAGCACAAACCTTTTATCTCAAAGCAGGGCAACCGAGCACTCGGGGAAAAAAAACAAACCCTTTCAGTAGGTATGTGTCAGAGCTTTAATGAAATCCCTGTCATTTCAACAGCGTCTTTCAAGAGCTTTGTGGTCTCAGTGAGCTGATGAAAACTTGAGCTGGAAAAAGAGCTTAGTGTGGCTGCTGGCCAGGACAGCTCTCCCCCACGATACGTGCCACATCGGTGTCTTAGACAGGATTAACCATAACGGCAGCATCTCATTTGTACGAGTGCGGCTATCGCGTAAAAAAAGCCACATGACTTCATTCCAGTGCAAGCTCGTGCTTGTATCTTGTATAAGATATAGTTCTGAGTCATGGAGCAAAACCTTTCTTATTTGAGTGAGGTGAAGGTACATTTGTATTAGCCCAGGAGGTAAAACCGCAAAAATCAAACAAGTTGTCAAGTACACTAGTTCCTGAAGCCATGAAGCGACAGGAAGAAGAGTCACTTCAGAACCTGAACTAGGGTTTCTGCGCTCAAAATCTTCTTAGTCTTCCAATTCTACCAGCTGGTCCCCTGAAAGAGTGTTATCCCTTCCTACGAAAACGTAGCTCCCTTACGCTCCTACACAATGAGGTCTACAACAGTACCAGGTATTCATGCCTCATCCTACATGTGTGCTCCACGGTGGTTTTGTCCAGGCTGCCTCATACAGCAAAGTCCCCTCAAAAGACTGAAAGCTTTTGAACTCAAAAAACACCAGTAGCATTCAAATTAAAATGTCAATATTTTAAAATAAAAATCAGTGGCTAGGCCAGATCAAAAGAAATAAAAATATTTCTTTTTTTTCTGTATATATATACATAATATGTAACTTCACCCTGCCCGTCCTTGAAGGTATGCTCAAGGGCAAGTCCTTGTTTCCAGCTAACTCAGTGTCTGAAAGGCAACATATTCTGCCTGGTCCCTTCTGGTCCTTAGGCAAGTCCTCTTTCCCTGGGAAGCCTGCCTGTATCTGATCCTCACTTTTAATAAATTACGGCATGCTCAGAGTCAGACACCCGACTGTTGTACCAAGAGCTAGTTTGCAGGCACTGGAGCTGGTCTGACAGCCCACATGAAGCATTGATAATAAATGTGATGCTGAATTCGTGCCTACTCTGGTTCCTTCCACAGGGACTCTTGCACAAGCAGCATGTTCCTACATGATTCAGAGTTATGTCTATCCCTGTTCCTGACATTTCTATGTGTGTGAAATGGTGTGACTCCGTCTCAACGTTGCATGACACACATTTCATTCAGCAAGTCATGCGGCGCAATGGCTGTCCTCGAGACAGGCTTGGACAAAGTCTGTACGTTCCCAGTGCCCTTTCTCTGAACAGGCTTGTAATACCCTCCTGAAAGGGCCCTTTCCTCATTCAGAAGAAAGACTCAAGCACAGACTCCTTCAACAAGACCACCACGGACGCACTGCTTCGACCATTGACTGAAGCAGACAGTGGGATGGAAGTCTGGGGGCTCATAACTGTGATGCTGAGAAAAGGCCTTCTGCTCAGCTAATGGAAAAGCCTTCCACTCAGCTAATGGAAAAGCCTTCCACTCAGCTAATGGAAAAGCCTTGTGCTCAGCTACTGGAAGAGGCTGTGAGCACCAAGAATCGCAGCAGAGCCAGGTCCAGTCCCAGGGGCAGCCTCAGCCAGTGACCAGGAACTCCCGGTGGGTTGCTTCCTCAGGACATACTCACAGACCTGCTGCCACAGATGTGTTCTCTGTCCCAGTCCCTATTTAAGTTCCTGGGGAATATATCCATCTCTCTCAAAATTTACATCAACAGATACCTCGCAGAGCTACAGTTATTTGTAAGCAACTTCTGTTTCTGTCCTGATATTAAGAATACCCTTGGAGAGGGGAGGGACAAGACCAGGAGCTAGCCCCAGGTTCGAATGCCTGTGAGTCCTGCTGGGATGCCAGGGGACAGCAGCCAGGTCCACGCGTGTCTACTTTATTCCTTCCAGGGATGCTGAGAACGGAGGTTTATTTACAGCCGCCGGGTTCTTCTTTGGAGTGGAGGCTGGCATGCCTCATATACCTCAAGGAGAGGTATCCCAGAGAATTGTATCCCATCTTGCTACCACAGGATGTACTGAAAGCTCATAGCTGTAAATTTACAGATGTTTTTTCCAAGTGCTGATTTTTCTCCCATGACGAAAGGCAGCGGCAGGCATGCTCTGCTCCTTCAGTGTGTCCTCTAGGGCTGGGTGAGTAATACAGTTTTATGGTGATTAACAACCTGGGGAGTAATAACGCAACTGAAACACCACAAGCATAAGACTTCTTGGCTGAAGAAGCATTGAAAAGAAACACAGATGAGAGGTCTTTTAGTTGGGAGAATGTTTTCTTATGGGAGCAGATATTTTTCTAGCTGTAGTTGCCAGAGATATTCTTTATTACACAAACATTCCACAAAATTTACTATCAGTGTTAGACAGCTGGCGCAGTGTTCAGATTTTGGATACGACAGTGTAGCACAAGTTTTATTTTCATCTGTGCAAAATGACGGAGTAATACTCTGCCGTAGTACAGCATATAAATAATTCAGCTGCTTAGAGAGTGTTATAAATAAAAATAGAAATTACTTAACATCACTTTTTAATTTGAAGCAAGACCAGCTACCGACTTTTAATATTCTTGGATCTCATTTAATACATATTTTTTCCTTCTGTCTCTCTTTCTTCATAGATGACAGAAAAAGGATATAGGATTATTATCAGAAGGTATTTGTTTGTTTTGTGTTTTTTACCATTTTCATTACACTTCAGAAATGCAGCTATTTGCCAACATTGCAAGGCAGTTTGAGTTCTAATTTTCTTTCTTACTTCTTAGACCCTTTGATAGTGGGCACTTTATTCAGATAAAGCACCGCTTCCCATCTATTTTTGCAGGGTGCCAGCCTGATGGTACTTCTCTTTGATTTACCAAGTCATTAAACGCTGCGAGACGCTAGCTGGTGTTAACAATCATGCTCATATAGGCCTACCAAAAGTGGTTCAGATGGTTATTGTCACCTGGAGGCCATTTCTTCCAGTGCTGAAAACATCAAAACTGATTGTGTGAGCACTCCAGGCTGCTTCACAGCAAAGTAACCATCAATTAACTCAAATGGTCTTCGGCCTCAGAGGTCAGGCAGCAGTGGGATAAAGTGAAAACTGCCAAAAGGCAAGCGAAATTATACCCTGCAATTACCTTACATTTTCGTTACGTTACAACGAATAGAAAGCCCTTCTTAAGTCATTTGAATTGAAAGAGAAAAATAAAAGATACAGGATGGACAGTAAGGGGATGGGGGGAGCAGTTTGAAAACATTCTAGGCACAGTCCTTAACTAAATGCTTAAGCTGACTTTTTTAGTGGGATAGTTTTGGGGTGCAATTGCAAAGGCAGGATGGATTGTCAGGAGCAGGCTGTGGAAAGAGAAACCTGAGAAAGGAGTAAAAATTACCTTGATGAGGAAGGGCATAATTCCAGCTCATGGAATGAACTGGCTTCAGAAACAGTGGGTTTGGGAGCAACGATTTGATCTGGATGAAGGGATGGAGCGTGCCGTCAGCAAGTTTGCTGATGACACAAAACTGGGAGGGATGGCTGACACACCAGAAGGCCAAGCTGCCATTCAGCATGACCTGGACAGGCTGGGGAGTTGGCCAAGGAGAAACCGTCTGAAGCTCAACAAGGCAAGTGTAGGGTCCTGCACCTGGGGAGGAATAACCCCCTGCAGCAGTGCAGGTTGGGGGCTGAGCTGCTGGAAAGCAGCTCTGCAGAGAGGGACCTGGGAGTCCTGGTGGACAACAGGATGAGCATGAGCCAGCAATGGGGCCTTGTGGCCAAGAAGACCAATGGCATCCTGGGGTGCATCAAGAAGACCGTGGCCAGCAGGTCGAGGGAGCTCATCCTCCCCCTCCTCTGCCCTGGTGAGGCCGCATCTGGAGTGATGTGTCTAGTGCTGGGCTCCCCAGTTTAAGAAGGACGGGGAACTGCTGGAGAGGGTGCAGCGAAGGGCTACAAAGATTATTAGGGGGCTGCAACATCTTTCTTTTGAGTAAAGGCTGAGGGAGTCTTTTTAGTCTGGAGAAGAGAAGGCTGAGGGGGGTTTTCATCAATGTTTACAGATACTTAAAGGGAGGGTGCTGGGAGGAGGGGCCAGGCTTTTTTCAGTGGTGCCCAGTGACAGGACAAGAGGTAACAGGCACAAACTTGAATATAGGAAGTTCCATCTGAACATGAGGAGGAACTTCTTTACTGTGAGGGTGGCAGAGCACTGGAAGAAGCTGCCCAGAGAGGTGGTGGAGTCTCCAACTCTGGAGACATCCCAAACCCGCCGGGACAACATCCTGTGCAACCTGCTGTAGGTGGACCTGCTCTGGCAGGGGGCTTGGACCAGATGATCTCCAGAGGTCCCTTCCAACCCTTAACTTTCTGTGATTCTGTGATTCTACATAATTTCAAATAAATCTCTTGAGCTGGGAGAGGTGATTGGGAAAGTGAGCCAGGCAATTGAAAGTGCAGCTTGCTATTCATGTTAGTTTTTAAGTGGCTGCGGACATTATTTATTGGCGAACTGCCGTTTCGGATTGCTCAGCTGCATGAGAGGCAAGCTAGCGTGCCCGTCACCTGTGTCCTTGCCTTTGCACAGGCTCAGCCAAGGGCTGTCAGGGGCACGTGGTGTCCTGAGTGCATGGGCTCCCCCCCGCCGCTATCTCAAAGGACACACCATCGGCCACGGAGCACATGGCAACTGTGGTGCCACATAGCAGTCTTGATTTGCCACTAGAGAAAAAGGCAACGAGGAGGAAACCAGGATTTACTAGATTCAGCACAGAAAAACACACCAATAAATGCCTTTTATGCTGTTAATAATGTTCCACTCTACATGCTTTTACAATCCTATTGCAAAACCATCTAATATTTATACAAATATATTTGTATAATGCACTCACTGAGGTACATCATATATTTACTGAGCAGTTGAGTCTTATCGTGCAGCAGGCTGCAAGCTCTCTTCGTGCCAGTGCGCCACTGAAGAGAGGAAGGTTTCCCTGCCGGCTCCTCAGCCCAGTCTGTAGGGTGCCTCAAAGCAGTAAGAACTCCCTGCACATCTGCATCATCTTGTTTACACTCATAAATGCAGTCTGATGCCTGTCTGACCGACTCAGAAATAGCTCAGAAAAATCCTATTTCTGTTGAATTGTGCCAGCTATTCCCCAGAATGTGAGATGCTCCTCCCCTCCTCCTCCTTCTTACTCTTTTTCAAGTCTGGAAATTGTCTTCTCGGTTGCAAAGGGAATTTTCTGGTTTACACATCCTTACACTAAAGGTGAAAATCGATCTATGTTCAGTTTGCACTCTTGTAAGTGCGCTTATCACTTCTCTTCGCATTACATGCACATCTCCTCTGCGAGCTCTTTTTAGTAATCCATAACCCAAGTGGAAACTTTCCTCCCGTCCTCAGACCCTGTTTCAGCCCACTTGCTCCCATGAATAACCCTCTTGTTAATGGCTAAGCATTCCCATCCCCATCAAGGAACAGATGGTGGGAGTTTATAACTACATGATGAAAGCAAACTCTGTTTATGACAATGTGTAACTTTGATTCCTAACTTAGGGCATGTTCTAATTACGTTTTCCATTTGCAACTCTGTGTTTATTTCCACATTCAGTTCTAAATTGGTTCTACCATCAATATTAAAATGTCATCCTTTCGGCTGCTCAGCTGGGTTCAAGAATCCCATTTCTTGTAGTTGTCATGGACCAGTATTGTGTTTTCAATTTATGACCATATATTATAATACAGAGAGATCAACACTACCGTAGTAATGCTTTGTTTGACATTTTTATGACATGTAAGAAAATAGGAACAATAGTACAATCTGTTTGACCATAAGGAATTAATTACTAGAGCAAGATGCAGTCCACGCAAACCACTCCTAATCTCCTTTCTCTTTCTTCCTTCTGCTCGGTTTTTCATGGGCATGAATGAGCATGCCCACAGCCTGACTCCAGCTGTCATGGGACCCTCCGTGCTGTTCATAGGAGTAACTATTGATTTTAGGACGATACAAGATTGATCAGTGGTGAGTCTGTATGTGGGAGTGAGGCACCAAAATGCAGTTTAAGGAGGTTTCAGGCAACCTGTGATGTGATCCTTCAGTTATTAGTGAAAAGCAATGTTTTGCTTGTATTTTTCAGGTAATCTCTTGTATCTGTCACAAAGTTTGGTTTCATTCATCCCATTCCCAGAGAAGAGTTGTGTTTAGTCTCTTATGCAGGCTGATATACATGTGCATATACACACACACAAATTATATGTATGTGTGTGTACATATGCTATATATGCACATATAAACACACGTGTTGCTTTTTTCCCCATAACTCAGTGCAATTAAAAAATGCGCTGTGTAGTTCGAACAAAAGATTCAAGAAACGGCTAGAACAGTTTTCCTCTAAAACTTAATTTTTTACAAAAATTGCTTTTACTCTTTTATCCACATATGTTTCAATGGCATTTTAAAAGTCAAAACTTTCTGTTTCAAATTTTGTTAATGGCAAAATTTCCTTTTTTGACCTTGCTCTTGATTTAGCTACAGTATATTCAAATATCAATTTTAAAATACTATTTTCCACGCTGCCTATAACATTTTAATGCAAGCTTAATAATTAGAGAATAAACCACATGATCAAAAATAAGGAAGTAATCACTAGTTGAAATGAAGCCTTCCTTGGTGCCAAACACAAACGTTTGGAAGAATGTCAAGAAATCTCTGACAAGCATCAGCGAGGACCAGTGTTGGGAGTGGAGTTGCAGAGCAGATGGCTGCAGCACATGCTGAAGCCTCTTGGGAACACAGCTTTAGGCAGGAAGCCTGGAGCCAGGCTTCCCATCTCCCAGTCAGCCACGGTGCCCGTGCTCCCTGAGAGCACGAGACCTTCCTGAGAGACCTTTCACAAGACTGGATAATGAATCATAAAATCACAGAATGCTAGGGGTGGGAAGGGACCTCTGGAGATCATCTGGTCCAACCCTCCCGCCAGAGCAGGTCCACCTACAGCAGGTTGCACAGGATGGCATCCAGGCGGGTTTGGAATGTCTCCAGAGTGGGAGACTCCACCACCTCTCTGGGCAGCCTGTGCCAGTGCTCTGCCACCCTCACAGTAAAGAAGTTCCCCCTCAATGACCTGTGAGCAGAGCTAAACAAGAACATGTTGGCAGACTCTGGCACCCCTGCCAGCCCTGCCTGCTGCAGGAGAACTGGGAGCAAAAGTGTTCTGTGCATCCCAAGGGACTGCTGTATTTCCAACAGGTACTTGCACAGGACTCCCAGCCTGAGCCCTTATTGTGGTTCCCCTTCTCCCCATGGTAAAACTCCACTGGTACAAAGCCTTTCACATAAACCCCTTCCTGCCATGAGGGGAAGTGAGATTTCCCCTTTTGGAGCACTGTGACAAAATCCTGCAGGTGTCCTTCTTAAATTTATCATTTACGAGTGACTGGCATGTGTCAGGGTAAAGATCTAGAATATGATATTGTGACATGGCCCCAGGGGTAGAAGGTCTCAAATACAAAATTAATTAATTCTTAATTTATCTGTGTATATTACGTAATATCTTTATACGTATTATGTAATTACATTGTGATCAATATTATGTAAGTGTAAGATGATACTATTTTTATAACTTTCTGGAAGTGTAAGATTTCGGTGTTGCAAAAACAAACACTAAGTCCAAATGAAAATATATTTTTGATTTTCTTTCCTTGGACATGTAGAAATTTCAGCTTGGCATCCAGATGTGGAAGAAAACCTGCTAAAAACTATCAAGAAGAAAACTGGAATTTTATGTGTGAATAGATAGCTTACTCTGATTGGTTCTAGTAAGCTTCTGCAAGATTAAAATCTCCATCCTTTATTGGATGCGGGAGGAAACATAGTGACCAAGGATGAGGAAAACGCTGAGGTACTTAATGCCTTCTTTGCCTCAGCCTTTACCAGGAGACCAGTTGTTCTCTGGGTATCAAGCCCCCAGAGCTGGGTGGCAGGCATGGGGAGCTGAATGAAGCCCCCATAATCCAAGAGGAAACGGTTAGCAGCCTGCTACAGCACTTAGACATACACAAGTCTATGGGGCTGGAGAGGATGCACCCGAGGGTACTGAGGGAGCTGGTGGAAGTGCTCACCAAGCCACTTTCCATCATTTATCAGCAGTGCTGGCTAACCGGGGAGGTCCCAGTTGACTGAAGGCTAGCAAATGTGACGCCCATCCACAAGAAGGGCCAGAAGAAGAATCCAGGAAACTACAGGCCTGTCAGTCTGACCTCGGTGCCAGGGAAGGTTATGGAGCAGATTAGCCTGAGTGCCATCACGCAGCATGTACAGGACAACCAGGTGATCAGGCCCAGTCAGCGTGGGTTTATGAAAGGCAGGTCCTGCTTGACTAACCTGATCTCCTTCTGTGACAAGGTGACCTGGTTAGTGGATGAGGGAAAGGCTGTGAATGTTGGCTACCTGGACTTTGATAAAGCCTTTTACACCACTTCCCACTGCGTACTCCTGTAGAAACTGGCTGCTCAAGGCTTGGATGGCTGCACTCTTTGCTGAGTAAAAAAACTGGATGGGCAGCTGGGCCTGAAGAGTTGCGGAAGTATTCCACATCCCTGGAAGTATTTAAAAGATGTTTAGATGTAGTGCTGAGGGACATGGCTTAGTGGTGGTTTTGGCAGTGCTATGTTAACAGTTGGACTCAATGATCTTAAAGGTCTTTTCCAACCTAAATGATTCTACGATTCTGTGATTCTATGATAGAGTTTGAAAAAGTCTGTGTTTTTCAGCTGTGCCACCAGCAGCACAGCTGCACAGATTGTTCTAGCAGCACTAATTGCCCTGATCTATCCATTTTGCCTGCCACTTGCTGGTACTTTTTGAGGATCCTCTTCTCCTATCTTTGCGCTTGACAATAGTAGTTTCCTATAAAATAAACTCAACCTAAATAAACATTGTATTAAGCATAGCCGATGAGCAAGTTGAAGTATTTGTTCCGTTTTAAATTAGGAATAGATTTTTTCCTTTCCAATTACTTTTACTCCATTATTCATCACAAAGGCTGTGCATGAAAATTTTGCATCAGAAATTTAGGCGATTCAACCAGTAGATTAGACCTCAAATTCATTCATGCACAAAGCCTTTAGGACCAGGATACTGAAACAATCTCTTGAAGATAAAAGCTCAAGACACAATGAGCATGTCCTGCTGCCTAACTACATGCATTTACAAAGAGAAGCAAATTTCATCAGCAGCTCATGAAACTACTTCTACAAAGAAGCTTTTCTTAGAGGATCATGGGTAGAATTTGACAAAGCTACCTTTCCAAATGCATTTTCTTTGAGACAGAAGGTTTTACTCTATACAAGAAAAAGCAATTGATGTCAGCCAAGATGAATAATATAAAACTTTGATCCCAGGTTCAAACTATACCAGTAAAACCACTGTAAGCTATATTTGTAGCATTAGTGCCATGACAGTCAAATCCTTGATTTTTGCAATAATGTAGTAATTTAGGGTGTCTCTTGCAAAACAAGAGATGCTGCTGAAATGAAAGCAGTTGGCTATACCCGCTATTGAACTCGCTGCTCTTCAATATTCCCTGGCTAAAGTATTGACGTGCCATTAATCATTCCATGGCTGACTTTTTCTCTTAATTTCAGTGAAAAGAGTTGTAGCTTTCCAGGACTTAAGACCTTTGTTGATATTTCCATCATTCCTTCCCTGAACTTTTCTTAATTTTTTTCATTAAATAAAGAAAGATAAATGTAAGTTACTATATGCTGGACCAGAGCCAGAAAACTTTGTGTATGAACTTCGGAGCACGTAAGGCAGACAGCAGTATTTCTCTACTTCCACCATTTTTGGGTTTTTTCCCATCTTTTCTTTTTTTTTAATTTTTTCCCTTTCATTGCTGCCATGCAAAATTCCTGCTGAGCTTTGTTCAGGTAAAGCTGTTTGATGTGTACCCAGGTAAACATTTAAAATGAAGTGTAAAGGTCTATAAACACAAACTGACTTTTACCTGAGTCCATGAATGGACACAGTAGGAAGGAGCAGCTGGTTTGTGTGTGCATGAAGCTTTGAGGACACCAGCTCTAGACACTGAATAGAGATGACAAGGGTGAGGGAGGAAGATGGACAAATACTAGAGCCTGGCAAAGTTATAAAATGGTGACCCTGCAGGAGCCAGGAAGCTCTTCTGAATCTCTAAAGATATTTTAGGCATAAAATTCAGAAGAGAAACAGACACAATGGCTGACCAACTTATTACTGAATTTATTACTGAAATTATTTGCTGTACAAGCTTCCTGTACCCTTCCCTAGCTAGGGCATTGCAGTGTGTATTTATGCCACATATTTTAAGAATTTCACTGAGGCATCAGTGCTAAAACTGGCATCAGGGGAGGGCAGGGACATGGTGGGGAGGCATCTTGGTACCAGTTATGTCAGGCTGAGTGCAGCTCTCTGACATCACAGGTGGGTTTTCAGCAGCAGTCCCAGTAGCTCCTGAAAAACATTCAGTTTTAATATGGACGCGCCAAATCTGGAGCTTTTATGTCCCAGCCACCAGATAAATAATTTTCTCTAAGGATTTTACTCTCACCTCAGTGAGAGGTGTGTTTGCGCTTCAATAGACAATGCCCGTGTCACCTGATATGTTTGCTTGGTGGCAGAGACAAATAGATGAATTTGAGCTATCTCAAGCCCTGTTGCAAAACTTCTCTTTTGCTGGTACACAGTGAGCCCTAAAGACTGAGAGCAAAACAAATCACCCTCTCTGCCTGTACAGAGCAGTCACATCTCCAGTGGAAGAGGAGAGAGCGGCTGAGACAGCTGGACAGTGGGGTTGAGACTCTGGTAGTGTCAGCAGAGATTGGTGCCCGCCTGCCTCCTATAAAAGCCTGTTGGTTTGATATTCCATTATGTGCTGTGACAGCCATTTTCAGTGGCTCTCCACTGGCAGACAGGTATTTATGGCTGTATCCCATCCAGGCAAACTTTCTGCCACAGGCATGTGTAGCCTACATTTTATCCAGCTGCCTCTCTTTCTCCCTAGCAGATACGTCTCTAGTTTCATTGAGTTTTATGTAGTTTCCGCAGTCTAGAAATAGGTTAAGAGACATGTGAATTAAATGCATTACATCTACTACAATAGAGTATAGCTCTTCTGGACCTCTTCCAAAATTACCTCAGATCTTCGTGATTTTTTGGTATTAAAGTCCATTTATGAGTCCAGCTATTTTCTCGATTTCTTTTCTTCAACTTTTGGTTTGTTTCTCTTTGCTAAATTGAAAACAATTAATAGGGTGAAAACAGTAATAAATGTTTCAGTCAGTTAACCAAATTGCTACCCTGTGTTGTCACCATCCTCAGAGTGTGTTTCTGAGGAAAGAGCCCCTGGCTCTCCTGCCTCTACCAACAGCACTGACTGCATCTCCCCTCACTGTGAACGCAGCGTAGGCCCCCTCTGCAGAGACACGAAAAATTCAGTGGCTTAAACTACAGCTGAGTCCCAGAGCAACAGATTTAAGGAAAGCCAGGAATATCAGTGAGGTACCTTCTTGGTCTAAGATTGGCGGTAATAGCTGGTAGAGCCAAAGGGTGCTCTCAGGCTATGGAAGTTGCAGGTTTTTTGAAGGATGGGTGAGAAAAGTGAAACTTTGTACATACATGCCTTATCTAGCCTTAACTGTATAAAAGAGGGGTTTAAGCTAGTCTACTCAAGGGAGGAGGGAAGAGAGAGATTAACATCTTCCTTAACTTGGAGAACAAGTCTTATGAGGAGCGGCTGAGAGAGCTGGGATTGTTTAGCCTGGAGAAGAGAAGGTTGAGGGGAGACCTTATCACTCTCTACAACTACCTGAAAGGAGGTTATAGCGAGGTGGGGGTCAGTCTCTTCTCCCAAGTAACAAGCAATAGGACAAGAGGAAATGGCCTCAAGTTGTGCCAGGGGAGGTTTAGGTTGGATATTAGGAAAAACTTCTTTATCGAAAGGGTTATCAAGCATTGGAACAGGCTGCCCACGGAGGTGGTGGAATCGCCGTCCCTGGAGGTATTTAAAAGATGGGTGGACTGGTGCTGAGGGACATGGTTTAGGGGTGGTTTTGTCACAGGTTTATGGTTGGACTCAATGATCTTGAAAGTCTCTTCCAACCCAAGTGATTCTATGGTTCTATGATTCTATGATCTCCAAAGAGCCTCTAATCCCATTGCAGAAAAATCAGCGTTACAGTTCTGTGGACTGAATCGATGGACTGCAGAGGGAACGTAGTTAACAAGCTGTGAGTCCCCTCTAAATGGGTACCGTTTATTCCTACTGTATGTGGTAGACTGCACGGATTGCCAGATGATTGTTATTTCTGGAGGCAGATGTTGGAGCAAACCATGGGAGTCTTCAGAACATAACAGGGATTAGTGACTGGCAGAAAGCTTTCTAGTTAGGAAATTCTTCCATTGAAGAATTTTTAATGCATTACAGTCTCCAAACACCTTGTCAAAATCTTACAATAATTAAATCCGAGAAACAGAGGACATGAAGTGTACAGCCAAGGAAAACAGTATTCTTTGCAAAAAAGACCAGTTTTAAAATTAATAGGTCCAAATTGCTATCCACTGAATTTTGGTAGGTTTTCCTGTCTCTTCCTGAGCATGCGATGTAATAACATGCTTTTTAATACTGGACTGAACTATTGCAGTATGTTATTTATGGGCCATGGAGCCTGCTTCCAATTACAGCAGCCATTGCAGATGAAAGAATAATTTTACCAGGGGTACACTCCATAATGAGGATGCGAGACTTGGAGAGGAGGCAGGTTCTTTTCAGAATTTTTATTACAGAATATCCTCTTTTGAAGATCTTGCTTCTAGGAGTTGCCCATGGGGAAGACTAAACACTAAGTGCTGGGACTAGCAGCATACATAAAACTCACTAAGAACCCAATGTCTTTGTCCGTAAAATGACTTACTTTAGCTGTTCCAGAAATTAGAGATGTCTACACATGAAATAGATGGGCAAGGAAACAGTTGTTTACTCATCCTAACAGTCAGATAGCTCTGACATATGAGGGATCTAGGATAGAAAGTGATAAGCACAGTCATTAAGTAAAACTACTTACAGTCGCGGGAAACCTCATGGAAGCAGGAATTACTTCTATTGTCACCTGTCAACTTTCATTTCTTCCTATTTGGCATGTGTAGAAGCAGCTGTCAAAATAAGATTTAAGTACCTATGGAAAATCTAAACCTGACTAAGGTAAATAAAATAGCTACTTCTGTCTATTATTGAAATTGCCATCTGGGAAATTGGCCATAATAATTTGGAACTGCTACAAATTGGTTTCAAATTATGGGAGCGAAGCAGGAGGTAACTGAACCACCAGTTCAGCTGGAGGAAAAATTGTGACTAGCATATCTGGCTCAACTTGTACTGGAGTCACCCATGAAAGGACTGGCCATCACAAGGCGATCCAGCTTAGGTTTAGCTTCAGTGGAAACCACTGGGAATGGGTATTTTCTCATATTACATATACTCAATTACAGATGCCTCAGTCACCTTCTCATTTGTTGTTCATCTTCTGATAATTGCTCTACACTGTGTTTTCCCACTGGGTTAAGTCTTGATCACACTAAGTCTAGTCCTCACCATTTTTAGAGTAATGTCTCCAAATAGATATTTTCACCTTCACTATGGATTTGCACCATTTTATATGAAAGGAGAATCAGTCCTAGTAAAATCCATTTCTCTCCTGCACAATGTGCCTTTGGGTGCCTGTCTGTATGTTGATTTGTATTTGAAATGGGGAACTTACATACCCTTTCTCCACCATGATTTAGGCTTTCAGGGACTTTGTGGAGAATAGATACCCGGTGGTGGCTGAATCTAGACAGCAGCAAGCACCAGATCCACACCTCACCCATCCTGCTGCTGGACAACCTTCTTGGTGCCACAGCCTGTCTGCTCAGCCTGCTTTTCCCTCCATCCCTACTGGCCTTGTGTCCAAGTCACCACCTTTTCCCCTCATAATGGCTTCTCCACACTTGCTACTGCAGGTAGGCAGGGGATAACAGCCAGATCCCACCCTCTGGGGAAGGGACCTGGCTCAGCCAGCAGCATCTCTGGGGCTGCCCAGTGCCCTTCATGTATTTTAGATACATCAAGGCTTTCTGTCAAATACGACTAAGTAATTCTTGGACTGCAAATCCAGGGCATGCTGTGAGAAGGTGCACAACTTGCTGCCAGCATTGGTCATGGGTATTTGTATGGGACATCAGTGGTGGAGGTAACCTTTGGAGACAGCCATTCCCCTCCTCTGACTGGATATGAATATAGGACTTTCTGGCCCAGTGCTTTTACAAGGTGTGAGTGGACTGGATCCATGTGAAGATAGGTCTGTGCACTATATGGTAAATAATACAAGGTTTTTTCTGTTGCCATATTGGGTGAATAGAACAATTTGGAACAAATTTCCTGGGCAGACTCTTATAATTTAAAACAGGTGCTTTCTGTGGACATTTTGAACTGATACTCAAGTCAAGTGACTCAAAATTATTTTTGCCATTAAATTTTGATATAAGTATACCTACAGAAAGTGAACAGAAAATGACTGTGAACTCAGTCAAAGCACATTTATTTAATAAAATCAGAATACATACAATACTTAATATTCCTGCTTTGTCAATGTATCTACAGCACGTGGGATTGATTGGGTATTTGTTCTGCAACTTTTTAAAATTGTTGTCACCTATTAGGTGTCCCAAAGGATCCAGCATCATAGAAACTTTATATAATATTAGTGAAAAATGCACATCTTGTATGCACGCCTTGTAAGCACTCTTAATACATTAAAATAAAAATGGAAAACAGTCCCACCTTTTCTGTTTTATACTCATTTATTCAACAAATACTGAGACTTCTTTTAATAGAGCTTGATGCTTCCATAGTTGTTTTCCTTTCCTCCTCCTTTTGTGCAATAAATCAGTATTATAATGATGTCAGATCACAGCAGCTCTGGAAAGCCTGTGCATTGGGAAGCTGAAGAAAAATGGCAGATTTACTATTTCTCATATTCTGCTTGTTTCATTTGCAAGCTGGATTGAAATGCTAGAAGTGAAAACATAATGCAATGAAAATTTAATCAAAAGATTGTTCCAAATCCATAATAAAAGTAAACTGGAAATAGTAATTGAGAAGACAGAAGCAACTGTTGGCTTTTGCCAACAGCAGAAAGCATTTGATATTCAGAAATGTGCAGTTTTGCAGGTTTCGCCTTCCTGACCCCACACATCTAGTTGGTAGGTAGAGCTGAAACTTTGTCCTTCCTTTGCACCCCAAGACCTATTCCACTGCCTGGAGTCTACAGGGGATTTACACCTAAGAGACACATTACATCCAAGACATTCGGCCTTCCTAGGATACTGATTGATCTCCCTGGGACATTAACAATCCAGTACATGCAGAGTTATGTTACTTGTACTTGGCCTTAAGTTTGTCAAGACAGGCTTAGAAAGAGTCAGAATTATCTTTTACGTAAATTTGTTAGGTTATCTGATTAAAGGCTAAACACTATAATCCCAAAGGCCCATCAAGGATCACAGGATGACTGATGAGTGGAAACCCCCATAACCTGCCAAGCAAAGATGGATCCCACCACCCCAGCTGCTCCCCAAGGCCATCCCAGGACAATGATTCAGCCAATGTCCCCACTGGAAAACTGCCAACAGGGGTCAAGCAAAGAATCTCTCCTCTCCAACAGCCATGCAAAATAAAAGGGGTTATTGCCTAGATGGGAATAGGACTTGCTATTGGATGCAGGGGCAAGACAATTTGGGGCGGGTGTAAAACTCATTATAGGAGATTTTTAGGGAATTGTGTGAATTTGTGAAGATTATGATTAGGTAAAGACCGAAGATGGGGAAGGGGAGGGACCAAAGTGGGCAAGGGAGAAATACATGAGAAAATAGAGGGGTAAAGGAGATAAATTTCGCTGGTCACGTGTGAACAAGGCTGCTGGTTTGGACGTCTTTCTAGCTAGGCAGTCTGTCAGTCTTCTTATTAACCTATTCCTATTTTCTGCATGTACGTGCTCTCTGTTCTGTGTGCCTGTGTGTGCACATTTGCATGATCCACTAGCAAACCGCAAGTCAGAGCAGCTGGAGAGCAAGGTAAGGGGTCCAGGTGGCTGTCACTAAGGAGGGATCGCAGGTCTGAGGGGACCCTCAGTGTCAAGAACAGGAGGTGACCAGGCAGTGGAAGGCTGAGACTCGATGGACCCAGGGCCAAAGGACATCTAGTGAGGAGACACGTGGGAGCAGTGCACGTGTGTGATCATGGGGAATACCTGCTCAAAATCACTGCTGCCAGACCCGGGGATGCAGAGCCACAGCAGGTAGAGTCAGCCAGCAGTGGCAGGAGAAAGCCCCTGGGTCCTCAGGTTCGCTGGATCCTGCAAGCTCTAACAAAATCCAAAAGCCAGAATTTATGTATATTTATGGATATTTAATATGCATTACAATTTTTCATCAATTCAATATTAAAGCAACAAACATAAATTCAGAAAGCCTCTGTAATCAAAGGCAGAGTTGTAGGACAATTTACTTCCATTCATGTTAGTCTACAGCAGTTCATATGCTAAAACTATATTTAAGCATATCATACTGAGATTGTATTTTAAATAGTAATTAGATACTCATACTTTTGAACATAACACCTTGATGTCTGCCTATTTATAACTTCAGTTCGAAGTCTGCAAAAGAAGTAAAATAAAATTTTCATTATCACTTCATGTAGATTTCAACATTTCAAGAAAGCTGGAAGTTCACCAAATGGCTGCAAAATTATATATTCTGTTTGTAACTCATTGTCAGAATTGGATGCTTTACATTCCCTAGGACCACCAGAAACATTTTCCTGTAATGTTCAAAGTCATCTGTAAAGTCTTTGTAAAACTGAAGCATATTCATCTGCCTGATGTGCTGGCTAGAGAGAAAAATTCATCTTTTGTTCTGGGTTTTTTGAAATAAACTGAGTGAATTCAAAGATGCAGCAGGCACATACACTACACACAAAACCAGGGCACTGAGTTTATGAAATTGCTGCCATCCTCCCTCCTGATAATATACTGTTATTATCTCTATTTGTGAGGACATTTTTGCCATTTTTAGGTTAAACTTGCTTTCAGTTTTCTGACAGATGTAAATACCTTCCTGTTACTATCTTGCCTCTAAGGTTTTCAACATCTGAAGTTATTTTTAAAAGTGCACAGAAGATATTCATCACTTCCTGTAACACATTACACTTTTAGAATGTATGATCTGAAGTTTTCACCAATATGAGCGGACCAGCTATTTGCAACATAACTCCGTCTTCTTTGCAATTATGTCATCTTTCCTTTCAAGAGTGTGATAGCCCTAATTTTCTTTGCAAATAATATTAATATTTTTGAGATCTAGGAGTAAAAACTAAAGACCTTCATAGATTTTAATTTGAGTGCCATTACTTTGAACCATCAGTTAGGCAATCTCCCTTTGTTTAGAAATAAGTACCCAAGTGCAGTGTGTTCTAGGATTCTGGCAGCAGCTGGGAAAACCCACTGTTTTGTTGTGAATTTTATTATATACGGGAAATTATCACAAGCTTTCTTAAAGATGGCAAAATCCCCTGCTGTTAGGGCATTAGCTGCTATATGAAAGAGATGAGCAATACAGGGAACATGTTGCAAACAACTATATACTCCAATAGGATTTTTAGCAGGTACCTGAACATACGATGAGAACAAGACATGCATATACAATATTTCTTCCTAATACACTCCAAGCTTCCAACTGTTTTCAGCTCCAAGATAACCAACACTCTTCAGAAAATATTTTTTTACAAAAAGTAAGATCTGCTTGTGCCCACACGTCAGACTTCTTTGTCAGCCACAGTCCTCTGTTTCCAGGTCAATCCTGTCCTACAGACTGTCCAAAGGCTTGAGACCTTACAGCTCCCAACCTCCTGGTCAGCTTGCCAAAAGCTGGGCAACCTGGCCTGGACACCTGGAAGCCTCATGTTCCTCAGCTAGTCACTGCCTTATAACCTGCTGTTTCCAGAAAAAGGTATTGCACCACCTCAGCTCTTCCAAAAATTTCTTCATGGTATTTTTGGGAAAATGGGTTGATGATTAGTCACAAGTTGTGATATGACTGCAAAAATATCTGAACTGTGCTCTGATGTGCCGGTTTCTTTTCACCAACCATAAAGGGACCCAGGGGTGACCAGCTCCAATGTAGATGTGCACATTTCATTAGGTGAATTCCACCGTTACTTCTCACACTCAGCCCACGACACAACCGTAGTATGTTACAGAAGTCACTCCCAAGCAGAAGGACCCTGACATGTCACGGTGCCTCTTGATCTTATTTCTATCTTTGCCGTGAGCACACAGCAGTAACAGGAAGGTGTGTTTTCACATATGAGATAGCATCTAAGTGTGGTACTGTCAATTTATTTGGGGAGTAATGCTAAGCTTGTTTGGAGAATAGCCAGAAAAAATACTTCCTTTACATTTCCCTAGCAGCTTGTTACTTTCTTATCTGGATTATTTATAGAAAGCTCTTTATAGAATAATATACAATAAGGAAAACAGATACTAGCTAAAATAGCACAGCAAGGAGCAACAATGAGAGTGAAGCATAGAAGATGGTTTTAAAGTGATGTTCCACTGATGCAAAATTCGCAGGGCAACTTGAGCTAAGGGGGGCAGGTAGCTGTGACCAGCAGGGCAGCTAAGAGCTGTTTCTGGCAAGAAAAACATTTACCTCCTTTTTCAACCAGTGCTACTTGTTCCCTCCTAAATCCCGATTAATACTGCTGTGTCCAGAGGAACTGCCCAGTCTACCGGGCCGCTTACTTGGCTGCACTCGCGGCCAGTATCCCTCAGTGATGGGACTCCAGACAGCTTCTGAGACATCCAATTTCTTTGCTCCTCAGGCATGCAACAGAGATTGGCCAGAACATTAATGCAATGGATTCACATCACTGAAGTGGCACGAACACAAAGATGATTTAATGCTTGAAAAGTACATAACTGGCTGCAAAATGTGACAATTTGACATCAATAGATCTTAAATATGTACTTAAAATTAAGTCCTTTTGAGACTGGAGCACTTTTTGGGTCACAGCACATGTTAAAGGGCTTTAAAAGGAATGTTTAAAAGGCTTCTAAATCAGTGTTTTAACCATAAGCATTTCCATTTAATTTAGATTTGGGTTTGAACCAAGAACCCAGCATCCAATTTTGCATGTCTTAAATTTGAGTCCCTTTCTGTTTGGACTTCAGTGGCCCCCTGTTTACATTAACTAGGAGTCTGGCCCCAAAAATTTGGCTTTGGCTAAATCATAGTGGGGTATTTATTCTTAATAAGTCTTAAGATTATTAAAATAGTATTGATTTGCTGTATAATGAAGTACTTCTAAACAGAAACAAATCATGCCTATCCGTCTTTATTTATCTGTCATACCTGGAATGCAAATATAGACCTAGAACCATGTTGCTGTGGAAAAAGACATTTATTACCCTATTTTCTTATTTCTTCTTGTATAAATGACTAGCTATAATGCTAAATAATATCAAGGAGCCAGTAAAAATTTTACATAAAAGACTTCCCTATAGGAAAGTGGGATGTCATTGAAATTTTCTATTAGAAAGAATACTCTTTCTGTAGAAAATTCTACCAGGAAAATCAAAATGCCATATTGTCTGTGCAAATCTTCATGTTCACCTTAGGCACTCCAAATTCTGTGCTCATAGTCCCATTTCTGATTCGATTGCATTTGCTATTATGTGTCCATGAAATGGTTGGTCCCCATCAGGCTGGACTCAAGGCCATCCTCCCTGCAGAGGTGAGGCTGCGGGTGAGACCACAGCTCACCAGGGAAGACATGCTGCAGGAGGAAAACAAGGTTCATTCTTTCCTGAGCTATGATTCCTAGAGGGCAACGTGCTGGGTCTAGAGGATGCAAAGATGTTTTCTAAACCAGAAAATGTTAAAATGTAATAGGTTTGATGTTCCACATATGAAAGCAATTAGACTTCTAATACCTTAAGTAATTCTGTTTTCTGTTTTTTGTCCTTGTGACAGAAAATCAGATACAAAAATATTGACATGTTCCACACAATGGAAATTGGGGAAGGGCTAATCTCATGCAGCTGTATCTGTGCTAGAATACTGAGGATACTTGTTAGCAATATGATATCTGAGACCTAGATAAAACCTTCAAAAAAGGCTGAATTACATACAGACTTGCTCTTCTCGTCTGGCTTCTTCCCACCATTTCTTCTAATTTGAATTTAGGCAAGTTAGAGCATATAAATAAGTGGTGTGCAAAGGTAGCATCGACAGTGGTACCTTCTCCTTTTGTTGCCAGGGTCAATATGCAAATGTTGAAAATAATGGAAAAGTAATAAAGCCCATGCCATAGGAATTATTGTGGCAATGGAAGGAACTCTACTAAAGAGGTCTGCACAAATACTTAGGTGGAGTCGGTGGGAGCTGACTAGTCAGCTGCAGTGTGGAAAAGGTAGGACATCAGAGGCACAACTACAACGACAGAACACCTGTGGGGCACAGTATATGAAACTAATGAAGATGGGAGGTGGATACAGATCCTTTTTCTGTAAATAATTACAAAATTTCTTCAGATTTCACATATGCACCGTTTCTCAATAAGCTTAACCATATGGGAAGTTTGATGCATCTGTTCTATTTCATTACTTAGCTCATTTTGGGTAGGAATAGAGTCTGACAGATGCTACACTTCTTAGAGAGTTCAGTTTTCATTAATTTTCATTCTTAAACTTTCTGGCAGATTGAATTGTAAAATGTCAGAAAATTCATTCAGTTCACAGAAGGGTATTAATACTGTAAGGGGAGGTTATGTTTTATTTCTCACACGTAAAAAAGAGAATGAATCTCTATTTTAAGCAAAAAATGGTTATACTGTTATAAATCTGTATAGCCTATCAATGGAGTCATGGTTTTACTTCCACAATTATCTGAAGCTGATGGTAAACACCCAAGATTTACTCTTGGAAGAAGTTGAGCTGAAAAGCTGATTCTTCTGCAGAACAAGTCAAAGCCATTTTCCTTTGGAATATATGATCTACACATAAACAACCTCGATTTATTATGCCTGTTTTTTTCACTTTGTACTCTCACTTGCATGTTGCAGTCATATTGTGTAATAAAACAGCAGAAATTCTGCATTCCCCACAAGTTGGGTGTAGGATTGTTATTTACCACCACCTTGTCCTCTTCACCGCAAGGCAGTGTGACAGGCATACAAATCTTTACAAGAGAGATTGTTAAAAGTAGACAGTTAAATTTTTCTGAAATTCAGACCAAGAATAAGAGATTACGTGACCCCAATACTTTTGATTTTGTTTGGGGTGTTTTTTCCATGTTAAAGCTACTGAGTTTCCTCGTTTCTAAATTTCAGACTGTTTTTTGGATGTTATACATCTTCTGTCAATGAACAGATAAAACCGAAAATAACAGAAGGGAAGATTCAGGGACATTTCAAGTGGTAAATCTTATTTAGCCAATATGTTTCATGTTGCAGCCATTCCTGTTCTTTTGCCCTTATGGTAAGAAGACACAGTGAACACTTCCAAGTTTTAGTTTCACGATGGTGTGTCCCCATGTGTATTGCAGAGAGGGCAGAGAGCGTAAATTATCTAGTCCAACTGCCTGACCACTTCAAGGCTGACCAAAAGCTAAAGGATGTTATTAAGGGCATTGTCCAAATGCCTCTTAAACACTGACAGGCTTGAGGCATTGCCTACCTCTCGCGGAAGCCCGTTGCTGTGCTTGACCACCGTCTCAGTAAAGAAATACTTCCTAATGTCAAGTCGGAACCGCCCCTGACGTAGCTTTGAACCATTCCCACAAGCCCTGCCACTGGACACCAAGGAGAAGAGATAAGCACCTCCCTCTCCCCTTCCCCTCCTCAGGAAGCTGTAGAGAGAAGAAAATGGTCATATAGAAAGGGACCACTGTTTGCCTTCTTAACAGCCTGTAACTGACCAATACATGCCTACAACAGAAGAAGGCTCAGAGAGATGGGCAAGGGTGATGTGCCCATGAAGCATGGAGAATAACATAGGGTGTGACCGACCACAGCTCTTGCAAAGAAACAGACTTTATCTCAACACAAAGGAACCATGGGGTGGCCTTTGCTACATATAGATAAAGACTCAGGTCAGTTGAGCGGACTAGATGAATATATCACAGTTGAGTGGATCAAATGTTGGTGTAAATGTCTCCCTGAGTTAGCAGATCNCATAGGGTGTGACCGACCACAGCTCTTGCAAAGAAACAGACTTTATCTCAACACAAAGGAACCATGGGGTGGCCTTTGCTACATATAGATAAAGACTCAGGTCAGTTGAGCGGACTAGATGAATATATCACAGTTGAGTGGATCAAATGTTGGTGTAAATGTCTCCCTGAGTTAGCCAGACCAGCACAGGGGGAGTGAACATGTGGCTGGGCGCAACACAGAGTATAAAAATTAAACAACTAACAAGACAATTTGAAGAGAGCAATGGGCTTGAGCTGCCTTCAACCCACGTACTCCTTCTCAGTAACTGGGGACACCCAGCATCCTGACAGCGACCATATTATAAAGAGTAATGGTAATGGGAATCACACTGGTATTCTGATGGAACTGTATATTGCAATTGCTATATTTTGCTAGGCGTAACTTAGATTTGTATTATGATTTCAGTATATTTTGTGTCATTCTGCTAAATCAGAAATCCTGTGTCACATCAAATATCTTCAAATAAATAAATTTTGTATTAAACATTGCACCTTCCACGCATGGACTATCTAAAAGAACCTGGTCAGAGAGTATCGGAGTCTGACACAGATTTATTGACATGTGCATTTGATGCCCATGAGCCTCTGACTGTGAGCCTCAGTGGGGAAGAAGAGGTGTCAAACAAGCAAGAAAGTGGTGGAAATGCGACAGCGCCAAACTGGTGGAAGTTTTAAAGAAGATCTGGCATTACTTGTTCATTTACCTGCATATTCATATTTGTCCCATTAAAGAGAGGATGTAAAATCCCCTGAATTGGCAAAAGATTTGCTAACAATGTAATTATCATAAGGATCTGGTCCATAGCGCACAGTGAATGCTTTGCAAAATAATGAAACAACAGTGGCAATATGAGATCTTCTGTGCAATGAATCATCCTGGTATTGATCACTGCTGTAATTTATCATGTTTTCCACGCTTCCGGCATTTGCTTATTGAGGTACTCTGTTGGCAAAAAAAAAATATTGATTACTCATTATCATGGAAATCTGTAGAAAATCTAATTGATATAAAATGCAGCATATTCTTGTGTTCAAAGCCACGGAAAACAGAAAGAGCACAAACAGAATGAAGTGATTTGTCTCATGCATGTCCAGGAGAGGAAGTTTCTCACCAGTTTTCTGACAGTAATTTTTTTAAAAAGATCACTTAACTGTAGAAACAAACTTAAAATAACCAAGAAGAGAGAAAAAAAATACAGCTCCTTATATACAAAAATGATGCTGCTAAGTATTTACTTGATATGAATTAATTTAAAATTTTCCAACTTTCTTCTCTTTTCTATCTCCTGACAAAGCTATCTTCATAGGACTTCTACACTGATTTAAATTTCAGGTCTAATAAATCCAAAGCCCTTTTAAGTTTTCTTTGAACTTCAAAGAGGATATGTCTACAAGGGAGTACTGTATGAATTTATAGTAAAGCAAGCACTAAAATACACTGAACACATAAACCAGTAAACGATGGAGTATTGTGACTAGCTTTTAAATGAGAAATTAGTAGCTGAACAAATTTAAGAAATTCTATCACTACATTGTGCATTTTATAATAAAATCATTCCATCTTCCAGAATTTTAGGGCTTAATCCAATCAAGATATGCAGTTATTACCAACATATGCTACATTGGCTGCAACAGTCACTGAACCATTGTCCCTATGAAGCAAAAAAGGATGTTTGACAGGTGTCTACACAAGAAACGTGTTCCTGTTCATGTTTCAGTAGAATGTTGAATTGTCATAATTTTGAATGCTAAACTATGTGTAGCCATCACGTTTAACTGAATACAATGTAGAGGGCCAGAGAAAAGAGCAGAGATGAGAGAAGGCCATCCCTACAAACTGCAAATAACCCTGCTGCATCGGGCACACATCACGAAGAGACTTCAAGGAGAAACAGCTCTGAGTTCAGAGGACACTCTTACACGATGGAAGTTCAGGAGGATCATGAAATATCAATATGCAGTTTTGTTTCATCTGCTCTTTCTCTGATGATGCGTTTGCATGTTTCTTGAAAGGAATCCAGATGGAGTATACAAAACCCTGCCATAAGCTTCCTGATGTGAGGGAGATCCTCCAAGACAGAAAGAAAGAAAGAAAGAAAGAAAGAAAGAAAGAAAGAAAGAAAGAAAGAAAGAAAGAAAGAAAGAAAGAAAGAAAGAAAGAAAGAAAGAAAGAAAGAAAGAAAGAAAGAAAGAAAGAAAGAAAGAAAGAAAGAAAACCAGTAAAAAATACAAAAGAATATAGACTGCAATTTGGTAACGTTTAGATGGACATCTATGGGTGTAAAGTTCTGTCTTAAACCAACCTGGGGCAGGTGCACTTTTCTGTAGATAATTGCTATTAGCACTAGATTCGATAGAGAAGGTAGCATGATGTTGTGGTTTAGGCTGAGCAGGCCACCAAATGAAGCAAAGGAAACAGGCACCGTGTACTGAATGAAACCATGACAGCATGCATGGCTGAAAACATGGGAGTTTTGGTAGCATCCAGACTATAACAGAGCAATGATTCAAAAAGACAAAATGCTCAACTTGACTACATAGTGTTTTTTCAAAAATGTAAAACGTTTCAAGCATTTTTAAAAATAACATTTAGGTCTAGCCTTTTAAGGTATTATTGCAGTGATAAAACAGGAAGTGAAAAGAAGCAGTGGAACAATTCAGTTTACCAGTCATAACACATTTGTCTGAGGTAAACATTTTTAGGATCTAGTAAAAGCATGGCTCCTGTGAGACTTCTTTTTCTGCACACTTGAAGGCTGCTCCTATAACAGACTTCAATGAAAACAGGGGATTTTGCTGTTTTCTTACTTACCTTTTTGTTACTTTTTTCTTTGTTTAAATATGTGCCTCATGCACTGTCTTATTTTTTCCTAATCTTTTGATTCAGCTTCTTCTCAGTTATTTGAGTTTTGCGTAGTTCTGCAGCTTTTATTTCATAAGGCAGAAACAACCATTGCTAGGAGAAAAGACAAGCAGTTTTCCACACACAGAACCTGTGAGGGAAAAGGATAAAAAAACCCCAAACTCCAAACCAAAAACCACAATATTTGCAAAAGGTAGAATAGGAGTATATGAACAATATAAAATATTACTATTGTCTAAGTACAGATACTGATATGACTAACAAGTTCACTGGCACATTCTCACAGTATATCCAGGCAGTTGCAATAGTTAACGTTGTGCTAAAAATATACCTTCAAACTTCATTATAGCAGTGCTGGTATCATTTACCCAGACAGCACACACAGCTCTGGCATTCTGTATGGGATAAATGCAGACATATTATTGAAGTCCAGTCAAGCCCAGTAGGAAAGTCTATGGTGGGTACTTTCTTGTTTTTCTTATTTTTGTCTCTTCAAAGACAAGCAAGAAATACACACCCTGACTCTGTGGTGTCTCTTAAGTGTGCCTCCCTCTTTTTTTTCTTTAATTGCCTCTCATAACTATTGCCCTTTATGGTCATTTCTACCTTCTCATCTTTGAGAAGAAGTGGGAAATGAAGGCTTACATTCTTTTTGCAATTAGGCAGACTTCACAGGCTGTTGGCAGCAAGTGCTTCTGCAGGGCTCACGCTCTGCTCCTAAGGTGTGGGTATATTCCTAGCTCATCTTCCCCTTCCCTTCTCACCACCCTTGCTTACATATGATCCTCCCCTGCTGGATTGCCCTATATACAGATGGGAAATACCTTGGGCAAAGCATTTCCCTCCGTCTTTCTTTGTAAAATGCACAGAACATTTCTGGATGCTTTTGATAAGCAATAAATATTACCGTCTGTGTTTAACTTTAGGACACAGATTGTGATCATTTATCATTCGGTACATGTGTTGTCTGTCTGATGGATGAGCAGGATTTGCACATCAATCCATCATCAAACCATGAAGATTTGGTCTTACTGCCATAGAAATAAAGCTTACTGCTGATGTCAAACAGTGCAGGGTCAGACTATACAGACTTGAAAGCATTCTGTAGCACTGTATTGGAGCTGAATGATCTACTCAGATTTATGAAATTCAGTACATATACGCTCTTTAAAAAAAAAAAAAAAAAAAAAAAAAAAAGCATGAGGGCTCAGTACTTCAAGGATTTGAGCACTTTGGTTTTGATCCAACAAAGCACAGAAGTATGTCCCTAGCTTTAAGCATGTGCTTATTCCCCAGGGTATTCCTATGCACTTTAAGTTAAATACCTGTTTAAGTGCTTTACTGGATCAAGGCCAAAGTACTTTCAGCATCTTTTAGGCCGAGTTCTTACATAAGACTGTTTCTCTGAAATCTCAAAGCATTTCACAAAACACACTAAAGACAATTCCTCGAAATAATGAGATGAAATACTGTCACAGAGCAGAAAATTATATTGTTCTCTTGGGTGGGTAGAACATTCCTATCCTTAACTAAGGCTCCTAACTTTCTTAATCAGTGACAGAAAAATCAATAATCTATTTTTGCTCCATTTACTAAAAGATGCCCTGCTGCAGTAAACACTGAAATGAATGAGTCATGGGAGAGAGGCAGGCTTTAAAGTAAGCTACAATGATGAAACTCCCTAGTTACTGGGGCTTTGTTGTGTGTTTTGTTTTCTCATGACTGGATGCAGAGGGATGTTGTTTATTTCTTTGGACAGGAAGAATTAAAAATACTAAAAAGATTAACTAAAGACCAGTTACAACAGATGGAATAAATTGTCTAGAGAGAAATAGCAAGGAGCTGTATAAAAGGTAAGGCCCTTGCCTGGGTTACTAAGCTAACTAATAGCTGTAATGTATGTTAATACTGCACGTAAATCCCACTCTAAATAATTATGTTACAGCAACATCAAAAGGCCCTATCTAATTTCTTTCTGCAAGCAGTGCAAACACATACGGAGAATTAAAACATACATAAAGAAAGTTCTACAGCACATTTGCCCAAAAAAGACAAAAACAAAAATAAAACCTGCTATTTCTCCTCCTTTCCTAGAAGGCATCCCTCCACCCTCCTGGACTAGTTGTTTGCCAGTCTGAAATGCTGGGTTCACGTCAGGAGGTACCATGCAAGCCTTTGGGCAGGCCTGGCCACGCTCCCTTCTTCCAGTCATGCCCTATCCCAGCTGCAGAGGATGGGTTTTGTAGAGAAGCTCCATGTTCCAGCCCCCATAAACACCTTAGAAGATCTGCTTGTGGATCCAGTCACTCCACCTCTTTTCTTCTATATCTTTGTCAATCCAAAATAAAATTTATAACAAAGATAAAATGCTGACAAGAGCAAGGTCTGAAGGTGCAACAACATGAAAAGAATGAATGTTTGAGAAGTCTGTGCAAATGAAAAGATAAACATTTGAACCTTCACAGTTTTGTCAAATGGAAATAGTATTAACCCAAAATAACGTGTATGCCAAATCTCATTCCTTCAGTTTACCCAGTAATACTAAAGTTCTGCAATGGTGATGAAACATTTTTCATGATGGGAAAGGTATTTTCTTTTCCCCTACATTTCATTACCATTAGAAACAGAAAAAATATGGCTCAGCTGCAGCAGAAGTACCCGGAACACTTGGGGAACTACAGGCCAGTCACTATCACCTTGGTGCCAAGCAAGACCATGGAGCAGATCCTCCTGGAAACTATGCTAAGGCACATGGAAAATAAGAAGGTGGTTGGTGACAGCCAACATAGCTTCACTTAAGGGTAAATCATGCCTGACAAGTTTGGTGGCCTTCTACAACGGCGTTACAGTGTTGGTGAATAAAGGAAAAGCAAGTGACATCGTCTACCTGGACTTGTACAAAGCATTTGGCACTGTCCCTCATGATATCCTTGTCTCTAAATTGGACAGACATGGATTTGATGGATGGACCACTTGGTGGATAAGGAATTGGCTGGATGGCTGCACTCAAAGAGTTGCAGTCAATGGCTCAATGTCCAAGTGGTGACCAGTGACAAGTGGTGTTCCTCAGAGGTCAGTACTGGGGCTGGCGCTGTTTAACATCTTTGTTGGTGACATGGATGTTGGGATTAAGTGCACCCTCAGCAAGTTTGCCGATAACACCAAGCTGTGTGGTTCAGTTGACACATTGGAGGGAAGGATGCCATTCAGAGGGACTTTGAAAGGCTTGAGAGATGGGCCTCTGTGAATCTCATGAAGTTCAACAAGACCAAGTGCAAGGTCCTGCATGCAGGTCAGAGCAATCCAAAGCACAAACACAGGCTGGGTGGAGAATGGATTGAGAGCAGCCCTGAAGAGAAGGTCTTGGGGGTGTTGGCTGATGAGAAGCTCAACATGAGCCATGAATGGGCACTTGCAGCCCAGAAAGCCAGCCGCATCCTGGGCTGCATAAAAAGAAGCACGGTCAGCAGGTTGAGGGAGGTGATTCTGCCCCTCTGGTCTGCTCTCATGAGACCCCACCTGGAACACTGCGTCCAGCTCTGGAGCCCCCAACATAAAACAGACAGGGACCTGATGGAGCAGGTCCAGGCCACAATGACAATCAGAGGGCTGGAGCACCTCTGCTATGAGGGCAGGCTGAGAGAGCTAGGATTGTTCAGCCTGGAGAAGAGAAGGCACCAGGGAGATCTTACAGCAGCCTTCCAGTACCTAAAGGGGGCCTACAGGAAAGATGGGGAGGGACTCTTTATCAGGGAGTGTAGTGACAGGACAAAGGGCAACCATTTTAAACTGAAAGAGGGAAGATTTAGACTAGATATTAGGAAGAAATTCTAGGGTAGTGAGACACTGGAACATGTTGCTCATGGAAGTTGTGGATGCCCCATCCCTGGAAGTATTGAAGGCCAGGCTGAAGGTGGCTTTGAGCAACCAGGTCTAGCGAGGTATTCCAGCTCATGGCAGGGGTGTTGGAACTAGGTGATCTTCAAGGTCCCCTCCAATTCTAATGTTTCTATGATTCTATGATCTGGCAGTCCAGCCCCAGCATTAGACAATGCTGCAATCCCTCAGGAAAAGTACTGAAGCCTTCCCCTTGTTCATCTTCAAATACATCCTAACTACACTGTGCACTGCCAAGGATTCAATGTCACAGAACTTCAAATAGCCTGCCAAGGTACACGAAGAAGTAAAATCATAGTAAAGCAATACTTCACTAGATCAGGAGGGTGGCTTAACCTGTAGAGTGCATTTGGACTGCTTTCAATACCAATGCTAAGTATGCTAATGCATGAAGAGTTTTGGATCAGAGCCATATTGTAGCATTGGAGGGAATGTCTCAGTTGTCTCTGCTTCCACTGTCCTGGTTCACTTTACGGAGTAGTTCTGGTGCATGGTAAGTGGATTTCTTTTGTTGGACACAAATCTTTTTACTTCCCATATGCACCTGCCCCCGCAGGAGGTACAAGGGTCTCTGAGCTAGTGACCAACCCTTCAGACCAGTTTGAAACATATGTGTGAGCGGAATGACTAATCCAGGGGACCAGACTAACTCTGATCCAGAATAAAACCCTACAATTCACTCACAGAGATTATGGAGCCTCTCCCCCAATCCTTCAACATACTGACGACCCAGACTCGTTGCTAATGTAGAGGCAGCCATCCAGAGCTAGTTTGGGTGCCTCACCACAATACTGCATAGTGCGATCAGTCACAAGCAGAGGTCCTTGGAGATAGTTCTCAGCACCCAAGTCCTCAGCGCTTCCCACTGACTAACTCTAAGTGGCTCCCTGATGCATATATTCAGTTTTGGCAACTCAGTGCGGTGCACTGGTTGTTCTGGATCTCATTGGGATACATTTCAACCTTGTCATGAATGGTACAGTAAGCCCCTGTACCTCCCACAGGGTTTGGACATCTGTGGCAAGGGGACCAGATTACTATAGTGCTTAATCACCAGGTGCCCATAACCTTTCTGGTTTATAGACCACAGTGGCATGTGGCAAACAATAATTCTGATGTTTTGGAGTACATGTGGAAGGTAACAAGACTCTTCGGAATTTGTTTTGCAAAGAAGGTGCAGCATCAGAGCACATCTTTTAAAAACTTTTTAGCCTTGGTATACCATGTGTGAGTTGTTATTTCCAAGCTTGTTCCTTTCATTTGCTATTTACACGTATAGAATTTGTTCTTTTTCAGTCTATGTCTGTTCCACATGAAAAACTCCCTTTTCTTTACAGAGCCCACTGTCAGCAGGCAGGACTGGGCAATACAGCCAGCTCAGGCAGGTTTTTCATATGCTTATCTGGAAAATCATAGGCATGACTATGTTGACAGCTTTGATGGTTTGCATCTTTATGTTGGCTGAATGCTGGACCAGGTACTCAACACGGCAAGGTGGTGCTATAACCTTTTGCAGATTTCTGTAGTTAACACAATTAATTTATTGCTGGCACGTTATGCAGGTAACATATACCAGTTCTCCTGGGGGGCCAGTGGATCTCCTATAAAACACTGCATAAAATACTAAGATCAATACCATCATCAATAGTATTCCTATATTAATATTCTACATGGATGAAATAGTGTACACATAACTGAATTGTCTGAATTGATTGGAGAAGTGGTCTGAAATCAAGAAGCCCTACAATAAGGATGAAAAATATCAAATGCAGAAATGCTAAACAGAGAAAAGCCAGCAAAACGTCAACACTGCAGAAAAAAGCTTTAGATGTTCTAGCAGATCACAAAAATCTTAAGTGTGCTGTTGCTGCCAAATATGGAAAATGAAGTTCTGGATTTCTAGAACGCACCAATAAGAGTATCATATGGCACTGATGACATGCCAGTTGGAAAGCACTGGTCCGTTCAGGTCACCACACCTGGGGAAAATATGGGGCATGGGAAGAAAATGTAAAACATAGTAGAGTAGTTCAAAGCCTAGAAACTATGGTCTGTATGAAAACAAAAATCCAAAGAACTGGGGTCATGTAGCCTAGAAAAGAATAGAGTAAAGGAGATTTTGTATAGGCTGCAGTAAAAAAAACAGAGTATTGTGGCTGTTCTCGATGTCTACCAAAGCTAGAAGAAAAATAATGAGCTTAATTATCAGAAATGGAGGTGTCAGGCAGATATGAGAAAAACCTTCCTTTTTTTTTAAGGCTAACAGAGAAGAAAGTGCTAAAAGGCATTAAAAGGCTTTAAAAAAGGCAGTAAAATCCACCGCCCTGGATGATTTTAGCTTAGCCAAGTATCTCTCAGAAGAGGTGTAATCTTACTTGATTATCAGAACATATAAAAGGCTCATTTTAGGTCCCTTTCACTCCCCATTTCTGTGCTTTTTATGGTTTGATAAAGCAATGGTAATTAAAACACTGGCTTTTTGCTATGATTTGCCAGATGGATCTAGTGCTAAATCACATTCCCTTTGGCGTCCTTTTCTCAGCAACATAAAATTTAAACAAGAGCTGACCTAGTTTACATATTCAGCATGATGTGCTTTCGCCTGTTTTAAAGGTGAATCTGTTTCTAATAATTTGCTATTAAATTCTGCCAAGATAATTCCAACCACTCAGTTAAAATAAGGATAGTATTTTTATTAGCATTTTTAACATCTCTGACCTTAATTTCCAAAGAAGGAACATTTTCACAATACCTCTGGCATTAGTAAAATGAGGTCCTGGTTGATCCTAAAGGTTACGAGTACACATTACGGCTTCACCATGATTGCTGATGTTTCCCTCCTCTCTCTCTCTTTCTCCCTACCATCCCCAGTCACTCATCTCCACCATAAGGGATTTATGCCATGTCATCTGTTGGGTGCTTTATTACCGTATCTTGTTTGTTAAAGCCTGTTCATTTTTAATACTGTGGTTAGAGAGTAGCTATGCAAAGAAGATTAGCACTCCCAGGAAAGAGCAGACGTAGATAGCTTTGGTGGGGGAAGGAGTTACTTGCATTAGAAGTGCAGCTCACGGAGCAGTAACAGTGGCAATTTATTCTCTTGCGTTTATTTTTTTCCCCAGAAAGTGGTTCCTAGAGGTTCTCTTTTCTCAATTGCCAGCTAATTTTAAATCCAGCATTTAGTTCAGTTTATCGATTGCCAGTGAAACCATTCATTGCAATAAATTACGCGTTAAGGTTTGCATTCACATTTCACTGGATGGCGTTCATACACGTAGTGCAATGAGTGATGTGCAAAATGACAACTGATTTAGCCATCTGTGGGGTGTCCTTCTCTTCCACATTTAAGCTTAGGTACATTTCAGAAAACAATTTTATTACTTGTCACATATTTTGTGAGCATGTCATATTCCTCCAACACAACACCATTTTGGATATAAGATAACTTTATGCTGTGAAATGAGTCGATTTTTCTTTCAGGATTCTTGAAATATAGAGATCATGCTACAGACATCGTGGACAGCTTGACAAGATGTTTACTCTGACATTATATCTACAAAATGTGACATATTTTGATTTGATAAATCACAGAGTACTCTTTTTTCTGTCTTCTTTTATGAGAATAGTCATAGAACAATGCAGCTTCGGGATTTGAAGGTGAACTGTAATGAACTGAACTGAGAGACATCCTAAATATACGAGCAAACTGAGGAAAAACAGAATAAAGGATAAGAGTTTAGAATATATTTTTATGGCAAAGATACAAAAACTTCCTGACCACATGCAGTCGCAATAGCTGTGACAATGCCACAGTCTCAAATACTAACTTGCTTATTGTCTTTAAGCATCTCCTGTTTACTCTAAGGCGGTTAGATTCCTCTAACATGATTTTCATAATTTCTTCTAACAGGTTTCAAAATCTTCTTTTCCAGTAATCTTTACCAGATGTTAGGGGAGAAAGGTTAAATAAAACTTCTTAATTAGGATTGCATTTACATTTATTCACATTTCCCAGTCTCTTAAGTTTGGCTGTGGAGTCACCCATGTCTCTGTAATAATTAAAGAACCCTAGACATATGTATTACTTTTTCTAGTGTATTACTTTTTCTAGTGTAATAGACATATTTAAGTAACAGAAATTTCCAGTGGCTCTGGAAATACAGAGCAGGATTCAACCAGAGTCACTGTCAGAAGAATTCAGGGTGGAGGTTTGAGGTAAGCACAGTGCTTCTAGAAGCAGCGGAGAGCATCCAGGACTGGGCTTACCGAGGTGGACTCTCACAGCCTGCTCCCACACAAGCCTCAACTCCGTGTAGAGAGTGTCCAGGGTATAATAAGATCTGACACACAGATAGGCTGGCAGGAAACATATACTGATTGCAGGACGATGGCGAAAATCTACTAATTGCAGCAGAATTTTTAAGGTAGAAGGTTTCCTGTTTCTGCTGCATGGTTCCCAGTCCTTCATGGGAAACTGGGTTTGGTCCTGGACTTCTTTCAGAAAGTAGTATATTCTCTTCCTAGAAGCTCGGTATGTTTTCAGTGTTTATGTATGTGTTTCAGCGTGTTATTAAAGTTCTGTGTCCTTTTTGCTATTGGCCAGTTAGCTCTCCAGTGGAGTGTCTCTGAACCTCTTCATCAAACAAAATTGCAGGAGACCAGAAGCAAGTACAGCTGACAGCTGTACCACCCCGGGCCAAGGAAAATGAACACCAAAAAATGGTGGCACGGCATTTTTATCTTTTATTTTAAGAAAGTGTGGTTTCTTCTGACAGCAGAAAGCAGATTTACATCTAAGGAGCAAGGGTGGGGCTAGAACTGAAATAGAGACCTTGACTAGAAAAGCAGAGAGCTCATTCATCTCCAGATTTTGCTGTCATAATTAAACACCCTTCAGAGTTTTCCTTTAATTGCAAGTATTGTTTGCCACAGGTAATCTTTCTCCTTTTCTATTATAATTTTTATCACCCTTTTCACTACAAAAATACTAACTACAGAGTCTCTGTTCAAAAGGGTTGCATGCATATGTTGTCCTACTGCACCATGAGAAAGCACCCATAAAACCACCATGTTATTGTAGTGGGTATTACCTTTCAGTAATTTCTGAAGCAGAAAAATGTTAGCGCTGCATCCTTTTGGCAGCCTTCCTTTACTTACTGGCCAGCTAGTTTGAAGTTTTGAGATTATCTTTTTACCAATTTAATACATGCTAGGATATACAACCAGGGATTTCTTTGTAGAAGGTGACTGATTTTAGATACAACATGGAAATGAGTAGCCTTGCTAACTTTAATGAGTATGATGTGGCATTCTGAAGCCAACAGGGACAGCACTCCAAAGCACCACCAGACAAATTACTTATCTAGTTCAAAATGGAAGAGAAAGAAATCATGAAACTTTTGAGATTTTAATGGAAGCAGACAATGCAAGATTTGTTTTACATGAGCACACACGAGGAAATAAAGAGAATTTAGGCTGGCAAACTGACACATCCAAAGAAATTTCAGTGTCTGCCAATGTTAGACAAATTATACAATTGCTGCTACACAGCAGCCTTTTACTGTGGCAAATAGAGTATTCTTCCAAAGGAAGTGAGAGGAAAATACAAACGTTGTAATGTGGATCATTAACACAATTGTTAGCTGACATCAAATCCAGTTTTACAAGAAAGAACATGTTTAATGATTTACTTTCTATGTAAATGTTTGTCAAAAACTTGTGCAGTTAGGAATATAACTTGATACGTGAAGAGGGAAAGTGTTTTCTTGGAAGGAATGACAAGCAGAGGATTTTAGATGTAGGGATTTTGAATTACTGCTTTTCTGAGGTTCAACTAGAACAACAACTTTGAAAACAGCTGAAGACTTGCTGGGAGACAGGGAATTCATAGAATCATAGAATCATAGAATGGTTAGAGTTGGAAGGGACCTTAAAGATCATCAAGTTCCAACCCCCCTGCCATGGGCAGGGACACCTCTGACTACAGCAGGTTGCTCAAAGCCCCATCCAGCCTGGCCTTAAACACTTCCAGGGATGGGGCCTCCACAACTTCCCTGGGTAACCTGTTCCAGTGCCTCACCACCCTCACAGTAAAGAACTTCTTCCTAATATCTCATCTAAATCTCCCCTCTTCCAATTTAAAACCATTACCCCTTGTCCTATCACTAGACTTCCTGACAAAGAGTCCCTCTCCAGCTCTCCTGTAGGCTCCCTTCAGATACTGAAAGGCTGCTATCAGGTCTCCCCGGAGCCTTCTCTTCTCCAGGCTGAACAGCCCCAGCTCTCTCAGCCTGTCCTCATAGGAGAGGTGCTCCATCCCTCTAATCATCTTAGTGGCCCTTCGCTGGACCTGTTCCAACAGTTCCATGTCCTTTCTATGTTGAGGACTCCAGAGCTGGACACAGTACTCCAGGTGGGGTCTCACAAGCGCAGAGTAGAGGGGGAGAATCACCTCCCGTGCCCTGCTGGCCACGCTTCTTTTGATGCAACCCAGGATACGGTTGGCTTTCTGGGCGGCCAGCGCGCACTGCCGGCTCATGTTGAGCTTCTCATCCATGAGCACTCCCAAGTCCTTCTCCTCAGGGCTGCTCTCCAGCCATTCTCTGCCCAGCCTGTATTTATGCCTGGGATTGCCACGTCCCAGGTGTAGGACTCTGCACTTGGCTTGGTTGAACTTCATCCCATTTGCATTAGCCCACCTCTCAAGCCTGTCCAGGTCCCTCTGGATGGCATCCCTTCCCTCCAGTGTGTCAACCGTGCCACCGAATTGCCACAGCTTTTCCTGCAAACCACCTAAACAACCCCCCATCAATAACCTTTTTGACTGGAACATTCATGTCTTGTTTCTATCAAAACAGAACAGAAGCTACAAATTATCTCCTGTATTCATTTCTTATGCTGTAAGGGAAAAATGAAGGACATGAGGACAATTTACATATAAGGGGTAGGGGGGTGAGCTTTACTAGCTATGTTTGCAAAAGCCAAACCAAAGAGTTTACACAGGATATTCTGGATAACTGCCCAACTTGACAGACTTGACTCTGAGGCCTTACAAAGACCTGAAAGATCTCATCTATGAATTTATCTATTTTCAAAACAGACACATAGTCTCAACGTACCTAATGTCAGAACAAATAATTATTGCTTACATTCATTATGAGGCAGTTGTTACTGAGGAAATGGAAAACAAAAATAAAAATAATATTACAAGAATGTAATGTGCAATGAATCTAATTTATCCAGTAAGTGACCCCCAACCCTGTAAGTGCAGTATATACCTTGTCACCTCCCAGTCTCTTTCCATATTTCATACATTCACCTCATTCCTTTTTTGCAAGGACTCGACTTTCAGTCACATCTCCTCTTGAATCTTCTCTTTCTCACCTTAGTGCTCGAGGGGTAGTCTTTGCTGGGTGGAACATTCTCCATTTGGGTTAAAGTGAAGTTTTTGCTAATTTTTGGGTTGAAGGAACACAATTCTTGAAGTACAGGTGATCTGAGTGCTCGTTTGAAAGCAAAGAAACCAGTTTTTTGCTCCCGGTGTTGTTTATATACTTCATCCAATGCCTCTTGTAGCACAAAGTTCTGAGAACAAGGATGGTAACAATACTGATTGCCCCAAGCGCTAGGAACATGTCCCTGCTACTTTTCTCTCTTTGCTTTCATTTCACTACCAAGTAGACTTTGAATTTCTCCAGGCAGAGAAGCAAAGCTTTCTAGCAGTCATGGAGATTACCCTTTGCAAAGTAAACTGAACAGCTGTGGAAGAACGCAATTGTGCTCTTCCCAGGCACAATTTTAGCCTGTGGTAGCTAGGAGTCTCCTGATTCTCAGGCACAGGTAAGGTATTCAGGCACCTAACAGCCCAGGAATCATTCTAGGCACAGCTTGGACACCATCACCCTGTTAAAACAGGGCTTACTGAATGCGATTTTACTAGCATAGGTGTGGGCTGTTCTGCATTATTTGGTCTCGGCCTTCAAGAACCTGGCTGAGGGATGTTTAATTTGGTGGCTGGAAGCTGCTTTCCACCTGGCCTACTAATATCAATAGCCTTGTGATTCAACATGCTTGCGAGAGCAACGGATGTCAATCCCTGCAAGCTGAGGAGCATACAAAGTAGAGGCCTTCTCCTTCCCCCATGCCAAATTGTCCATCACATAAAACGACATCACTGCTCCTCTTCCTCCTTTAGGTCGGTTTTGAAACAGAAAGCCTTGTGCAGTCCAGTGCAGGATAGTTTACAAGTATCCCTCTGCAGGACATCAGAAGCTTGACAACTGTGAATGCTTCAATCCATCTGGAATAAGGTGCTCAGGCACTAGAAGCCCCAGGGGTTGAAATCTTCTGTTCTCTGCCTATCTTTTTGGAAGCTGCATGCTAATCACATTGACTTTGAGTTTTGAGCTAGTGAGCTCAATGTATCAGGAACTGGGAACTGTCATCCGAGGGAGTCCAAATTTCCGTAAAACTCATAAAAAGCATTAATTATAGGTGTCTGTATCTCACGCTGGAAGGACAGGACTTACATGTTAAGTGCCATATTATATAATTTCTGTTAAAAAGTGTTAAAATATTGTCATTTAAGGCCCTCACAAATCTGTGCTTTCTTGAAAAGAACCAGAAAATTTTCCTTGACTGGTCTAAGACCAGTACTGATACTTAGATTCTGTAAAGTTTGTATATCCAACACACACAAACACCCTTCATGAGGTATATAAATGTAATGTATTAGCTAGAGTCCTGGGTAGATATATAGGCAGAAGTTGTAGTCTAAAAGCAAAATAATACAATCCCTGCTAGAGCCAACCACCGAGTTTGTGTTGATTATCTGTTGTGTTAATTTGGTAATCAATTTAGCCTTTTGATTAATTTTGAATTGTAAACTCAATCTGGTTCTTGCAGTGTTATGTCTTTGTCTTCTTCAACAGTCTGTTCATTTGCTCACTCCTTTTATTAAAAACCAGGAAAAACACAGTCAATCCAGCTTATGTTGCTTTAGTCAAGTCACAACATGGATAATAAATTCTAAAGACACAGGTAACCTCTGATAAAAAAAAATCCTGCCCACTAGATTTTGTTTCCGAATGAAATGTAAGTTCCCAAGAGTTTCTTTGTACTTGTTAAAAATAAACTACTCTTACTACCATAGAGATGGTGTAAAATATTTTTTGTCCATTTTTTATTTCCATTTTGTAGTGCCTGGGGGCTTTGTGAGTTATGCACAGTTTCTCAGCAACTTTGTCTGTTTTCAGATGAATACATTTTTAAAACATTTAAATGTGTTACATTTGTAGACAATTACATTTAAATCTAAGCATATGGTTCTATGGTGTTAAAATCTTCAATAATTCTTTGAATATTTCTTATCTCTGAGTTAATGTCACAAATGTTTTCACTTATTACCGTATTCCATAAAAATACTCCCCCAAGTGTCATTTTGATTGTATTTCACTTCCTGCTCTAACTCGCAAAATCTGTTTTTCATGTCCCTTCTTATTGCAGCAAATGCCAGCAGTAATGTGTGCAGATTTGTTGGGGTTTTTGTTTTGTTTTGTTTTTTTAAATAATATCTCTATTTTTAATTTTCATTATGTGCCTTCTTGGCTGTAAACCAAATAGCTTATACAATATTTGGAGAAGAATTACTGTAATTCATATTGCATGTTTTTAACCTGAACACAGCAATTATAAAAAAGAAAGCAATTTTAGTTGAAGCAATTCAGCCAGAGGATAAAAGTTAATTTTTCCCTGTGCATTGAACTCCACTTTCCTTACATTTGGCTCTGAATTTACTGTACCTAACCTTAGCCCAGTAGTTTAAAGTCTCTTTTAATTTACTGTAAGTACTGTAGCACTGGGTTGTCCCTATTCTCTGACTCTTTGGGGTTTTCTTCTGACTTCTTGCATGCCATTGGCGCAGTATAATGCACTGAACAAGGCAGAAACCTTTTTGCTCAGCAGCAGGTACTAGGGAGGGGATTTTTCTCCCTTAACAGTCACAGACCAGCTTTCAAAGAAACCTATCATAACACATGCATGCCTTGAATATTTCTAATATTTCATCTAAGAGTCCTCTTTTGTGTTATCCAGCAAGTAACTGTTCTTCTGACCTGCTAGCTCTCTGGTTGTCAGTAAAGCCATGCTGGGGCGTATTGAAGCATTCCCTGGATACTGCTTTACAGGTTCTGCCAGGCAAAGCAGTTACACCAGCAAATCCCCAAACTGGAGCTGCTCGCAGGCCCCCTCTGGCTCAGCACAGTGGGGTGAGCTTTGTGTGCTAGGTAACGCGCTGGAAGGGATGCTGCAAGCCTGGCTGGTTTCCAGGCACCGCATCCTTCAGTGAGGAAAGGAGGCATTTTTAGTGACTTTTACAAAAACACTTTTACAAGACTCTACCTAATCAGCTCTGACTAGGAGTGACGGATGACGTGACTCTCAGCGTGAGTGAGCATGATAGAGCAGGCTGCAGCTTTGCTTGCTTATCTACTATGTAATATTTTAAAAAAATAAAATAAAATACTCCAGTCTCGGATACTGGGCACCACCACCTAGTTAGGAACTTCCCAATGAGGGTGAGCAGAATCTGTACGTCTCCACTGACTTTTCAAGGCTCTGAGACCCCCAGTTATTTTGCAAATAATCCCAGCTCACATCCTACAACCTGCTCATGCAACCGACCGAGGGCTGGGCTTTGGCTGTCCACCAGCACATCACCTCTCTGGTTGGGCTTCACACTTCAGTGCAGCAAACTGAAGACCAAGCTACAAGCTAGACACTATCAATAATGCTATGAAAGAAACAAGTTTTTGTGGGCCTAAACTATTTCTGCTTTTCTTGGCCAACCAACAACAGGGTAGCTCCTAAAGTAGTTGCTCCTGCCATCTGTTCCCTTCCTGGAGGAGTAGGAGGGAGCTTAATACCTGCAGCTCTGGAAGTACAACATAGTCTCAGGATGTGTCAGCACCTCTCCATCTATTTTCCCCCTGCCTTGCTGATCAGTCAGCTTCCTATAAAAGCCATCCTTCATCCATACTCATTATTTGTACAACAGAGTAAAGTCAATGACAGTCCTCACGTACGCTGCAATACCTGCGCAAGCCCAAATTTCACTCAGAAAATAGGTGATTCCCAGCTTTGTCAGCATTCCTCTGCTGTTTTGCAGGTTGTCACATTCTGTCTCTCGCTATTCAGAATCATAAATTTTTTCTTTTTTTATTAACTTATTGACAACAAAGACTAGCTAAAAAAGTGTGTGAGGGGTCTTGCTCCCCTTCTTGTTTGATAATCCTTGATCTCCAGACCAGAGGAAGATCTTACGGTGACTTCTGTCAGAAGCAGCCTATCACGTCTACCCCTATTTGTTGGAAAAATAGGAGAAGTAAAGGGTATAATTAACCACTGTAAATTCTTAACAAGATGTGGCCCTGGACAAAAAACAGGAGGATACCATAAATTAGCCAAAACAAGGGCATTAGTGGTGGTTTTGCCAGTGTTAGGTTAATGGTTGGACTGATGATCTTAAAGGTCCCTTCCAACCTAGACTATTCTATTCCTGTAAGCACAAAGGGAACAGAATTGCTAACAAGGCCAAAGAAGTAGTCACTTGAACTATAAGTGAACTACCCTAATTAACATAGTAAAGAACCTGCCCTGGGGTAGGGAAAGCCCCCTACTGACAAAAGCCCCCTCCTCACAGAGCATGTGCAGTAAAAAGGGAAGACCTTGTGACTTTAAGTAGAGGAGAGGCACAGCAACGGCCAAAGGGAATGAGGATAACTAAGTGTAACTATAGAAAATACTGACAACTCCTGCTGAACTGTTGCTCGAAAGGTATAAATTGCTTACTGTGTGCCACCCGGTGTGTGCTAGCTTTGTGGATGAACCACCTAGCACTCATCTCTGTGCAGAAACAAATATCTCACCTCTGTGTGTATATCGGCTCCTTGCACACTGGGTTAAAAGAATCCAGATTTGGGACAACATACCTGCTCCTGGCTGCATGTTCCCACCACCTCTCTCACTTCCCTGGTGCTTGGCAGACCAGCATTGAGCTCATGAAAGAAACTAAAGGAAACTAAACCGTCAGGAAACTACTCTTGCAGAGAGTGACCATGCTGTGCCAGAGCTCTCGTGACAAAAGCGATGTGACAGTGGAACTGGAGAAGAGGAGCCAGACCAGTCTACTTGGTGCCAGCTCACCATCAGGATAGCTTGGCCTTAAGGAGAAACCTCACCTTCACTGAGCAGCTTGGTAACACAGCAATCGATTAAAGAATAAAACATCTACTGGGGGCTTGTGAATACTCCTATTTAGCTTCCTGCCTTAAAGTCTCTGGACAAACCAAGCTAACAGCACAACTACAAACACAAAAGCCTCTATCCCCTGCAGCATCAGCCCAGATCTTGCACGTACAGCATGGCCAGACACAGGAAAATAACTTAAGCAGGACGTGGAGGCTATTTAACTGTTGGTACAGCACAGGCTTACCCTGCTGGGATCCATTTTTTTGTTACAGGTGAGGCAGGCAGCTGCTGTTTGTTGTTGTGGTGAGGGCCAGCTCAGCCGCCCCATCCCCGCCCACGGCGCTGGCAGAGCAAACCTGTGGCTTGTGTGGCCATTTGCAACAGGGAACTCGCCCACTCCTTTTTTGCCAGGTAATTTTTCAGCGGGAGCCATATCTCAGCTTGGTTCCTGCAAAGCCTGCAAACACTGCTGCGGGGCCAACAGCAGAGGCAGCCAGGGAAAAGCAGGCACGGAGAGGGCGTCTCTGACTGCTCCAGCCCTAAATCTAACCCCAGCCACACTCTGATCTGACCCAGTGCTCCGGGCCCTCAAAACAAGAGTGGGAAGCACAAAAATGCTCTCCTCACACCAAGAACCCAACAGAAGCAAATAAAAACAGAGGGTATGGTGTGTTTTTTCCAGACAGCACATTGTGTGCAGGTGCTGGTACAGCCACATTTCCTATTTGATGCTTTTACAACACAGGTATTGAGCGTTCCTGGCCAGTAACAATTTGTCTCTGAGCTTTGCTGTGTGATGACTCTGGAAACAACCAAATGGAGGGGCTACACCAGGGCTTTTTATCAGAATTCGGCTTTTGGCTGAAGGGTAATGAATCTTACCTCAGTAATTTTGAATTTGAACAATGTACTTACTACAGCCTGTGAAAAAACAGGGAGCATATAATGCCATGAGAAAGCTAAGGAAAAAATAGCAGACCTTCATCTCAATTCTCCAACCTCCCAGAATCACTCCTTGGAAAAAATTCTCCTAAAGGAATACACAGCATTGCACTGGTTTGGTAGATGTGCCGTGTTCAAGATAACCATTTTACAGCACACAATGCTATATGTAAACAAATTTCATTCCTCCTACAAACTATATAGCATCTATCCATAGAAAACTTGGAAAAACCTGCAAAGCAAATAGAAGAAATTATCTAACTCAAGGACTCCATTGTAGAATCCTTCTTCCTTGATAACAACCCATGGAAAACCACTTCAGATGTCACTCTTCAACAGAGCCCTATGTTTATGGAAATGAAACCTCAGTTTCCCTGAGATCCCAGTTCTCCACTGAATTCCTGGATGCACTGAACAGAAATCAAGTCACGAATGATATCCAAATAATTTGTGTCAATGTCTTTAAAAAACCCTGAATTTACAAAATCTATGTAAAGTGAACTGTCACGGGAATAAAATATGGGTGTTGAAATGAATAATTGAGCTTGGTCCAGTAGATATATGATGAGCTAATAACTGAAGGAATACAAATTGGTAATTTAGAAGGTGAGTCAGAGAGTGTCCTATGCTACCAGAGAGAAGATGTAAACAGGAGTTCAAAAACAGCTGGAGACAAGGGGTTTTTTGGCCTTGCTTTTTACTAATGTCCTTTTGGGGCTATGAAGATGAAGAAATTGCTGGAAAGCAGGGTGACAAAAGACTAGACCATGAACTAAATCGGAAAAAATGCAGAGGAAATTGTCACTGAAATGATAGCGCATTCCCTAATCTATTTTAAAGACAGATTTTGCTAATTCTTTCAGGATTTTTCTGGACTTCTCACAACACGGTGCTTCACAGACATCCTTGACCTTACAGCCTGGGTTAGGAGTTGGCCACCCTAAAGCTACTGAGCTTCCAGGCAGGTGAGGTGCTACAAGCTCTGTCCTGGCTGAGCAGGGGATAAAGCAAGTCATCAGGAGCTCTGAGGCCGTTGTCATCCTGGGACCCAGCCGTGCTCCTGATCTAGCCCATCTCACAGTGAAGCAGAGGGACACTGGAGAGACACTGTCATCTCCTGTAAAGCCATAAAGGGGAACAGGCAGCTTGCAATGCTACATGAATTAGCAAGTCACATGAAACATTATGAGAATGTTAAGTTTTCAGCACAGCCTGAAACAGATGTGAATCACTGGTTACTTTAACAGATGAGTAAATGGATGGATAGTTGATTATGCCTAAGAAGCACCTCAGAAACAAGAGATGGTCCAAAGCAATAAGGTATACACACAATACTTATAATTAATAGCAGAGCAAAAGGAGCATTTATAAATTATCTGACACAGACCCTACAAAATTATGAAAGCTCCAGAATGGCAAAACAAGAAAATGCTGACCCTCTCTGTGTACCAGGAAACCAAGGAGTCCTACAAACACGCCATCTCTATGCAGTTGCCTTTCGCAGAAAGGTATTTCCCTGCACGCAGGTGGTGCTTTATGGGATTCCTCCATGTATCTGCTGTACTGAAAAGCTCGGTGGGTTTGTCCACGCGTCTCTCCCCCGGAGGAGCTCCCCATGCCCAGCTCACCCTGCTCCTGGCTACGGTCCCTGGCTGCGGATACCGCTCGCACTTGCCATTGTAGCAGTGGAATAAGCTGATTCCTGTGAACTGGAATGGGCAGCGCTGCCAGCCCGGGCCATGCCGGGTGGGAGTCTCCCACGGTCAGTGGGAAGGGTCTGCAGCCCCTCACAGGTGAAACCGCTGCCATTTCTCCTGGCTCTGCAGGCAGCGCCTGTGGGCAGCGGCACTCCTGCTCGGCAGCAGCTTGGAGATGTTTACTGGTGGGGGCGAGGAGAGGGCTGACAACAGCCGCCTGAATCATTCATCACCGAAAGCATGAGCGCTGCTTTTGTTCCTCTTTTCAGGCTAGTTGACAGCTTTAATTCCTCAAGCTCTGTTTTTCCGCGATTCTGGTGAATGTTTATGCATACGGCTGTCACAAATAGCACTGCAAAGATCTATATTTAATAGGGAAAATTCAGACCGGGAGTATCACAGAGACCGTGTGGGCCTGTCTGTTGTTCTTGACAGGGATAGCATTTTTTGCATTATCGGGCAGACAAGTGCATTAACGCCAGGTAATTAATCTTTTTAACAAGCCGCTGTTCAACTTTAGTTTGATTAGGTTAATCAACCAGAAGTTTGAAAGGAACTTGCCATGGATTTGTGTTTCGCCGACAGCGACGAGCTGTCCTCTCCAGCCGAGTGCCCTGCGACCCGCCAAGGCGGCTGCTGACAGAACTCCTGCCTGACGCCCAGGAGCCCATCCCGAGGGCGTCATTCCCCTTGCCCGGAGGGAAAGCTCAGGCACCCGGGAGCAGCCGAATGGCTCTGCCTGCCTGTGTCCCACAGCCCTGGCAGGCCTGCACGCCTCAGCCCAGACAGGGAGCTCTTGGTCGCTGCGAGACGCCATTTTGGGGGAGCCTAGCAGCAAGCCTGTGCTTCTAGAGAAGATTGGTGGGGGAGGGAGATGGAGGACCGAGTATTTTCTCAGGTGAAGGTGGTGTTTTTAAACAGCGACCTTTTCCCCCTCACCACCTTTGTTTTTGTCACAGAGGCAGGGGGTGGAGCGGAGGGAGCCCAGCAGGGCCGGAGGGAGCCTGCACCAACCCACACGGGGCAGTGGGCAGCCATGCCCTCCCAGCCCTCCGTGTCTCATGGACGGAGCTTATCCTTCATAGCAACCACCTTCTCGGATCAGTGGTTCCTTCCAGTTTCTTATGTAAGTTATGCCTCACCCCCACACACTTTTTTCAGGCAGTTTTAAGAAGGAGGCTGGAAGTAACACAGCACTAAACTGTGGGGTCAAATTGACAGTCTACTGTCATTATAAGTGGCGGTCCCATATAGTCACGTATACGAATTCTAGAGAATTCCCCGTGTATGGAGCACATGCTGCTCTGCACATCGCCTGGCAGGTCCAGGTGCGCGGCGTGAAGCTTTGGAGCTTACCACCATCGCTTCCGGGCAGCTGCTCCCGTCGCACTCCGGAACAGGGGGAGGACTGAGCGCCTGAAGAAGACAGGAGGAACGCTTCTCAAGCGTTATTCCTGAAATTCCAAACACAACTCCAAACACTGATGCTGATATTTGGAATTGCAGGAGTCGCACGTAGGAGCTGTAGTTAAGGGGTCAAGCAGCAATTCAACCTGGAATTACTCAGGCTGTGGAGCAATGCCGTATTTGCATTAAGATAAAATGCAGCGCATGAAGCGGCACAATTTCAACCAAGACTTCAGTTTTCTCTGACAACACCTGTTGTCAGTTACAAAGAACTACATCATAAAAGTCCCAATGGCATGATGTCTCTCACAGCTTGCACGGATATACCAAAAAAGAATATGCCCCTTGAACATGCAACAAACTCACTTTTATAACCTGTTACTTTCATTTTTAACTGAAACTGGCAAAACTGGTTTTTGAACTGGCAAAACCAGTTTGGGTTTTTTTCCTTCTTTCTGTGAATTGAGGTTTCAAAATCCTTTGACAGGACAATCACTGAAAGTTAGCCACTTCAGCATTCAGGGGAGTCAGGGCATTCACTTGTTCCCTTGCCTGATGTTACAGAGGCTTTGCATAGAATTTGGTATTGGCTTTCATGGAAACAGTGACTTGGTAATCTGGCCTTCTGTAGCTGGTGAGTGGTTATTTGAGTGTATTCTTGACATCTCATTAAAAAAGGCTTCCCCACGTGAAACTCCTGAAAACAATGAATGAGAATTAAATTTTTCTTCCTCAGAAATCACTCATATGTGTCATTTTCAACGCTGTTTTATTCTACTTTCCCATTTACTTAAAGCGGGGCTATATTTGGGGTTTCAAACAACTTACATTAGATAGATAGAACTACAACTGAATGGAGCAAACAAACATAGTTTTTAAGGGGGCATTGCTGAGGGTATAGTGAAGCACGAAAACAAGTAACTCTCCCTGCACATGGAAAGAGTTATTAAAATGGTAAACCACGGCACTGCAGACAACAAATTGTCATAGCACGCCTTAGGCCAGTCTTGTACTATCTGAGCAAGAAAAGTACCTGATGACAGCACTCTGGAATGTATCTTCTGCAAGGAGTGCTGACCTCATAGTGTACTCATTAATTTGGAAAACTCCGTATTGTGAATGTTGACAGGTAGGATTTTAACTACAGGTAAAACATGTTTTCTGCTGAAGGGCTACAGTTCTCTGGGAAAATAATCGTGGGGCATTGCCTGCAAGTCTGGTAGCATATTGCAAGTGTTGGAGGGAGTTAAGCTGAATTGATGAGGCGCTGATACAAATTTGAGAAAAAAAGGCATCAGTTGCAAATCAATGTTTTTGATACTTTCTCTTCAAAACCTCTAACTAGTTCTAGTCACATCACAAGAACACGACAAATAATGTTATGTGAGGAAACTTACTGAGAAAACAGAGTTAAATGAGAGAAAAAGAGATCAAAATCAACTGGCTGTGGTAACCTAGAGACCCTGCACAAAGCGATGTCCTGCCCACACTGCTGTTCCTGCCGTGGTTAGGCTCTACAGTGCCGCCTGCGTCACAGATGCTTTGCTTGTTTGGGGTTCCCTACAGCTTGTCAGTAGAGAATGAAGGAAACATCTGTTTCCTATTTTTAAAAGATTGAAACAGGAATAGAAACAATTTCTCCCTGTGACAGTTCAGCCACTTTCCTGATGCCAGTTTTAATTAGCCAACAAACAGAGTATCATTAGAAACATATAGCTGTTCCTCACAGCCTGATGAGAAACAGCAGTGGCCCCAATCCAGCAACATTCAAACATCACTAGATGGATGCCAAAATGTTAGGGGGCTGGCTTAAATTCATAAGTTTCCATTTTCATTTTTTTTATAATCTCATCTTGGAGGTTCATTTCCTCAAAAGGAATCTCATGTTTGATTCAGGGATTCGACATAAAATGCCTAACATTCACAGTGGACATCCTCCCTTCCATTTTACCAAGGGTCTTCCTCAAGATACCCTCTTGTCCTCCTGAGTACTTTCTTACACTTTTACCTTGAGGGGCACATCACAGTTCATCATCTGCAAACAGTTCATTGCCTGGCCCTCATCAACTAGCTCCTGCCTGAGCAAGACATTGCCTTTAACCCTGGACCTTGCTTTTGCTCATCCTCTCTTGCAGATGAGCTCAGTTGTGCCACGCTGTCTCTGTGCCTGCGAGCACTAGCAAACCACTGTCTTTATTGACTGATGGATGCTCTTCTTTTTCTGGATTCCTGTTCTTCACCTGCAACTGGCTCATTTTTTGCATCTGCCTTCTCCAATTCAGGACTTCAACCATCCTACTCTCTCCTGTGTGCTAGCAGTAGACAGGACTGATGTCCTAGCTGCTGAGCTTCCCAGCAGCCCTCTCTTCCATCTGGATAGCAGTGGGGAAAGGCTTCCTCTGCTCTGTTTCTGTGGGCTGCCTTCAGCCCACACTTTTCCCTCATATCCAGGATTTAGTTAAAGAAGAACTACTGGCCTCAGAAGTCATGTTTTTGTGTTTCTGGACACAGTCTTGCGCTGCTATTTTTCATCCACCTCTGAACACCACCTCTTAGGATGCAAAGGCAGAGGTATTTTCAGCACTCTGGAGCCTTTTTCCCTTGTTCCCTGCTTACATGTGGCTTTGAAAAGAGAAAAGAGAGATCACACGGAATCAAGACAAATGTTGGTAGGCATGAGAGTCTGACCACACAAAAAAACACCTAAAAGGTCTGAGGTCTCTACAGAAGTCTGCTGTACACAGACTACTTATTTCACTGGTGCAGAGACAACCATTTAGCCTGAATGTATTATCTACCTAGGACTATGCAGTGCTTAGAAATACAACTAAGTAAGTACATGGCTCAAATCAGTTATACTCAGGGTCTTCTACACTGCACTATAAGCCAGACTCCTACATCAGGATGGCAAAATCAACCGTGACCTTCTGGCAATAGGTAGTTGCCATTTTTGTCACTGATGTGATGACAGGTAAGCAGAGGCTGGAAAGCCTCCCAGTGATTTCATCAGTCTCACCTGAACCACGGGCAAGGCGTTATCTCTTATTGCTGTGGAGGCCTCAAGAAGGCCCCCGTGGGTGATCTAGCACGGTCCCAAAGAAGAGTGAGAAGCAGGACAGCTCTGCTCCTTTGCGACTAATGACCTGCAGTTATTTGCATTTTAGTCCTCTCAGCAGACAGCTCGCGTGTGCGTACACACTAGGAGTGGGGTGCCAAGAAACAACAAGGACATTTACCACTGTTATTTCACTTTTTTGTTGGATCCCCACGTAACTCTGCATGACTACCATCCTCAGTGGTACTTTTCATTTGCACGTGCTGAATCTAAGTGCCAACCATCCTTCCTCTTGGGCTAGGAACTCTTCAAGTGCCTGGGTAGACGGTGCGTAGAAAACAGAAACAGAGACAATGCCAAGCAAGACATATGTGTAATTTTACTGTGGTGGCCAAGAGCCTTTAGACCTTTCCATCAACTTTGACTTCAGTCACCTTCCACCTTGCGACGTCGGCAAACGTGCACATTTGCATCTGCTGTTTCAGAAAATGCAGGAAACCCCCAGTGCTACGCAGCACTAAGCAATATAGGTGTAAGTATGCCACGTCCATCTCCCACCTTCATTTGCCTCCCGTATTCAATATAAAGAGCACCAGTGGCTGGGATGGTAAATACATCCCAGATATTACTGATTCCTGAAGTCAGATACTTTCTGGTATGACTATTCCTACTCATTGTAATTGTTCATTGCCTGGCATAGATGTGAACAGCACTTTGGCCTTTTGATGCTGGGTAATCCGTGGCAGCCCTTTTTTGTATCTTATGGAGTGGACCACCCATACACATTGCATTTTGCAGTCTCCATTTGGGGGATTTTTGCATTCCTCCTGTTAGCCCATGTATTCTGAAATATTCTAGACAAAAGTTACCAATCATTTCTGGTGAGATTTCATACTAATGCATTGTGGTCTTTTTGCATTTGTTTTCCCCATTTAAATCAAAATATACCATGGAAAGAACACAGTGCCACTAGTAAAACATACTAGTTAAATGCACTGAAAACTTGCACCAAATGATGTATTAATGTTAGAGCAATGTGTCTGTCGTGCATAATTCTAAATGCAGATAGTGGTGTAGCTAAAGGTCTTCTACATGTCTGTGGTATCCTCTTTTGGGGGGAAAAAAGTTTTCATTAAGTGAGGTAAGGCTGCCGTAACACGGGCCAGGCAAATATTAACTTTCCAGAATAATAATTAGGGCAAAGGGGTAATGATCTTCCTTTGAGAAACTGCTATTTCAGAAATCCCTCTTGGAGACAACTAAGCAACTGAGTCCAGTGGGCCAGCTCACTCAGTGTCTGATTATATGTTTAAGTATTTGGATCTTCATACTTAGATGGCATTGTAACTAAAGAATCAGACTGATGTCTTTGTAATCCTGCTTGCAATACAGTAACAGCAAACTTTTGAGATTTTATCTCCCTTACAAAGGTAACTTACTATTTTTGGCAAAGAAATCTTTCCTGTAACCCAAATTTACCTTGTCAGAAATCACTCATGAACCTAGTGAAATTTAAATCCTTTCTCAGATGAAAGCAGTAGTAATCCAGAAGCCAGACAAAACTGTTACTATGGCTAAAATAATTGACAACAATCAGATGGGTGACAGGAGATTTCTTCTTCAGAGCTGGGAAGCAGCAGGCTGTGAGGACGCTCAATGTCACATGTAGCTGAACTGGAGATTTCTTTATGAGAGCCGTTACTAAGGTGTCCAGAGCAGAAGTATTGCTTGATGGCCATAAACATACTGTAGCCCTTCTCTTAATCTTACTGACTTCAGACTTTCAGCGATGCTATTTCTGCTCCATTTTGTTCCTCAGTTTGAAATCCAAGGTAAGACTGCTTCTTTCTTAAGTCTTTGTAAACCGGATTGCCCTTTGGGACACAGTAAGCAATTTTTGTTTACATTAAGGAATTAACAAGGAATTTAATCTACAGTGAAGAATCAGTAAGGAATTTTCATTTATACGATTTTGAAAAACATTTTTTTAGGAAAACAAAGATGTTTACAGCACATGAGGATTTCATAAAATGACAGAATTGCCCAACCAGCTTACCCTAAATTTTCATGAAATGAAATTCATTGAATGTAAGACTAAAGGATAAACTGATGCCTATTTGAAAAAGTGCTTAACATAATAAAACATTGTTGTAAACAGCAAGCTTCACACCAGTTTCATAACATATTTCTACATATTTGATGAAAAAAATAAGTATTTCACTTAGCAACTGGTTTTTCATAAATATTTCTCTATTGCACTAAAAACTGTGGTAATTTGGCCAAGAAAACCCTGTCAATATCAGCACATTAAAATTAGAATTATACATTTGATAGAGCACTTTGAATCTCAGAAATTATTGCCTAAAAGATTGCTCCTAGGAGAAAAGTTCTTTCCCATAGAAGCACTGTATATAACAAGTAGAAGCTACAGTATGTGACTTATAAAGATTTTCCAAAATAAAGACTTTTCAGTTCCTGCACAATTTCTTTTTCAATAATGAATAGTTTTCTTACGCTTAGTAATTCCTGAAGCATTACAGTAAAATTAATAAAGTGGTTTCACTATAATTAGCTCATGAATGTAATTTCTCAGCTTGCGAAAAGTTCTTTAATGAAATAGCATTTTTTTCTAATAATGCATAAAGGGCACGTTATAGTATAATCAAAATAAGAAACTGAAACAGAAAATATACCATTGCAAAGAAAATAAATCTTTAGAATTGCCAGCCTGTTAGAGACAGAAAATAAGTATTAGAGAATACATTATTTGTTCTGTCGACACCCTTTTACAAAGGAGTGGAACATGCAGGATTTCAATGTTTTGAATTTTACTAAATACTCTACTTAAAAATAACTATTTTTAAATCACTATGTTTTGTAAACACTGAAGGAAATGTTACTTATGTAAAGTTTTTATTTTAACATAAAGTTTATTATGTTTCCAACATTTGGTTTAAGACAATGTGGTTAAAAAATCCATACAATGGCTCATATTTTCATTACACAGACTAATGTATCGCTTTCATTGTCACAAATTTGATTAGCAGAAACCAAAGTTGGAAACAGTTTATTACCAAAGCAACCCTTACTATGTTTCCTATTCGCACACCATGAAATGTATTTTTGTTTATTTTGAACTGTTTGAAAAAAATATAAATATCCACCGTACCATACTTTCAAATTGCTTTTTTCATATACTCCCCATTAATAGTAGACAATAAGGTTTGAACCAATTTTGCCATAAATTATCTTGGTTTAACAGCAAACTCGTTGATCCCTTTAGTCAAACCTGACTAGTTCAGGCTACTCCAGAGAGGGGTTGAACCCAAGGTGACTGGGCACTCCATCCTAAGCAGGTTCCAGCTCAAAAGCCTTGAATATCCACGGGTACAAGCAAAAGTCATGGGTAAGGAGACGTGTATCAGAGAGATTTTTCCTTTGCAGGAAGTCCTCACAGCCATCACAAAACTGCTTTCCAAGCGGTACAGAAATATGATGAGAATGTCTGATCTGCTCACATCTTGCCCGGTCCTCTTAAATGTGTCTACAAATGTAGATGTTCAGTGTAGCAGCTTCAGGAATGTCATAGGACACACATCTGGGAAACCCAAATCTGCAGCACGTTTCCAGGATCTGTAATGTAAACTGGGTATTGATTACAGGCTGTTTAGGCTTCACTAGGTATGTCGTCTACAGCTCCTAGAACAGATATATGAGTCCACTCCAAAGGAGTAGAAAACATCACTTGATTATAAATACTGTTGATACCTGAACGGCTGGTTAACCTTCAAAAAGTGCCCTTAGTATTTAGTGTGAATAAACGCTGTATAAAAAGATGGTATTTTACTGCCCTCTAATGGCTAGTGAGAAACAGCTCCCTTTTTTTTTTTGGTATTTATTCCCCAAAAAAGCTCTCTCCAACAGGCCACTATGATGTGAAGCCTTCCAGCCAGAAGGAAACCTCACACAACTATCCTCACATGACAAGACTTATGGAAAAGTAATTATAAAGCATCCTGGGCATGTTGGAGAAACAAAACAGGCATGCTATTGAGTGGAAAGAAGGTTATTCAAAGCAGAGCTGTAACTTTCTAATTGAAGCTAGTTAGCCAAACTGTGTCTAAAACAACAGTGACTGAAATTTCAACGCTTGAATAAATCTTATCAGTCTGAATTGATACTCCCAGGAAGATCTTCCAGTGTAGCTGAGAGAACAGGTATCCTTAACAGCGATTTCAGACTTTTTAAATCACTGCTGAGAGTCTATGCATGACAAATTTAAGGATAAAAGATTTAAATTCCAATTTTTAAGCCTTTTCTTTTTATGATGAACTGCTGTTCGCAGCAGCTGTAGGATCTCTTCAGTGAGTAACTGCTTCTCAGTGTCAGGAAGGAATTTACAGTCCAAATCTTAATAATAGCACCAATGCAGGCTAGTGATCAGTCGAGTTGTTCAGTTCTAACAATAAAAACCCACAGCTATTGTAAATGTGACAGTCCATCATGTTTGTCATACAACTACTGAGCATAAATTATACTGTGACTCACTTTTCAATCAGGGGGAAGAACAACCTGGTAAAGGATCCGTTCATTTCAAAAGGAGAGTTCAGGGATGTTGTTTACCTGTGGAACGCTGTGGATGAAGGGTCTGTCACCATGGTAAATGCAGGAACCGTAAAGCAAGCACATTTTTAGATTGATGTGAAAACCTCATGACTAGCGCAATTTTTTGAAGATTTTATCAATTTCACAAACAGATGGTATCTAATTTGCATTGTTGTTTTAATCCTGCTCAGCGTTCAGTTACATGGATATTTCACGTGGACAAGCCACAGCGTTTTCAAAATTTTATGACAACAGTTCTTGCAGTTCATCAAACACCTCTTCAACCTGTAGTCTGAATCTATCAAATTGGGTTTTTTTCAGGGAAAATTTGATATAAACCCAAGTCTTTCTTTACCCAGCTAGAAAAAAAAAAAAATTGTGGAAAAGAATGGTTATGAAAACTTAGATATGTGTAAATAATTTTGTGCATGTTTTAGTGTGCTTCATTGTCTTCATTGAAACAGAATCCAGAAATGTGAAGATTTCTTCTTCCATTTTTCAAAAATTTTTATTAATTCTAAGTGTTCATGATTCATTTGACTTGGTTTTCTTTCCTTTCATCTCTTCCTTCTTAAGTGATAGCTGAACTTAACAAGAGCTGTGCTACCGCTGAGTTCTCAGTCAATAACATTTCACTGATTTTGAAGCTCAGTAAAGCCGTAACTGGCCTGCCTGCTCTCACAGTGACCTGGGAGCAGTAACAATAGGATCAAAAAAATATATTCTGTTATTATCTGAAATGCGCCTTGATTTTGTGTGTTACAACAGTTCCAAGCAGTATTGATTCAACAAGGGGCTTTCACTAAACTAATTTTAAGCAGTGCTGAAACCTCTGGATCTGCCTTATTGCAAAGGAGATCTTTTGCATGACTTCGACACTTGCAGAGAACGTTTCCATTTTTCTGCTTTAAACAAAACTGTTCTTTCAACCGCAGTCACTGAAAGAGACAACGTTCCTTGCTTGCACTACAAAGTTTGCAATCAATTTATAGATTTGTTTCATTAGAGCATATTGAATAACAGTGACGTGTTTGAGAACTGCGCACATGTTGTGTGAACCCAGCTGATCCTCAGTAATACACGATACGGTTTGGTCAATTTTTGCCACTCAGAAATTTATGATAAGAAATAGGGGAAATGTAGTAGTAAGTACAGAAGGAGCAGCTCCATCAGAGGCACAACTGTGAAGACTGAATTTTATCACATGGTGAATAAAGAACTGCTTTTATGGCATTATTGCTTTGAAAGAGAAGCTTCCACTTTTATCTGTATCTATTCATCAGCCAAAGTGCTGTCCATGGGGTAGTAAATCATGAGTCTTATGGACCTGCTCCACATAATTCTGCAGACGTTGATGAGAATGGATGTGGATACCCAGCTGATGACACCGTTGTTTGTGTGTCAGAATTACTGGAAAGTGTGTCAGGAGCACCAGAGCAGTAAATGTACTGTGTTTGATAAAAAAGGACATGAAGACAAGCTAAAATGAATTTAAAGACTCAAAGAGAAAAATAAAAGAGCAAGCCCTTTCTGTTTGGATAATAGCTGGTTTCTTGCCTGCAAGGGCAATTAACTGAATGCTGAGAGAGGAGAGAGACTCAGGATTCATTTTCAGCTCTGCTACCCTACATGCATTCTGTTGTAGCTTTGCTTCTCTTGAGAGGTCATGGACACACTCGGCTCTTTAAAAGGGACTGTCAGGCCATACTGAACATAGACATGTACTTTGAAAACATGCTTTTTCTGTCCCTGAATGAATACAGAAAGAAAGCTTTTTCCAGTCCAACCTTTGTGCAATATCTGATACGTGAAAAAATGAGTTAGAACTAAAAATACAGGCACTACCACAAGGACTTTGATGAAAACAGCAAACTAGTAGAGTCTAATTGTAACATTATTCAAAATAACGACATACAAAGATCTATAGTTTAATCAGTCTAAACTACGTATTTTTATCCATATAGTGGATCCCAACAAAAGCCTTCAGAAAAGCTAGGCTAAAGCTCTTCATCCATCTTTTAAGTTTTGTAGCAAGAGAATGTTAGAGGTATCTCATTTAAAAGGCAAGGCATATCTTGACAAGATTTCCAAAATTAATTAAATTTGGATCTCAAGTCTCAGTTTGGAATCAACTATGTATTTTGTCTCCTGTCATTGTGTCTCAACCTCAATTCTTTGCATCATACAAAAAGCAGTATTATTAGGACAGTGTTAATTAGGTAAGACTCAGTTTCTAAAGATTAGAATTTAACTGAGTTTCTGCTCTTTCCATCCTTGCTGGTGTTACATAGCCCCTAATTATCCATTGGCCTCAGAGGAATTGGATTACTTCATTTTGTTTCTGTCATTCTTCCCTATAATTTTATTCCATATGTTTCGTTTTAATCTTGTATATAGTCCCATAGGAGACTCGTGTCTACAGCCAGCATGTCTGCCTTTGCAAGGTGGGTCCATAGACTTGTCTACCAATCCAACTAAGATTATAATCAAATTTGCTTTATCAAATTTGAACTTTGCTTTTCAAAGATACTGCTAATGAGTAAAAACAGAGCCAGCTCTGTATGATACAAAGAATTTTCCTCTTTCATTTGGTTTACTTGTTTTGCAATTTTAGCATTCTTTCTTTAGTTTTTCCTGGCTCCTGTAAACTTTGTGAAAGGGAAAAGGTGTTTTTGCAAATGGACAAATGCTGCATACCTGTAATGAAACAATAGAGCAGATTTCCTGCAAATGTTCTGCAGAAAACCATTCATTTGTGATGTGTGCCAATAGAGGAAATACAAACTATTCTCTTGCTTTGAACTTCTTATCTAAATGACTGATTTACAAGACCATAAATCTAATTGCATTATTGCAAAAAAATCCCCCCCCCCCAAAAAAAAGCCATGAATCTGAGACCAGCTTTAAAAATTCAGATTTGACTTGCCAATTGCTCCAAGATTTTACTGTAATTTTGTGTCATAAGTGTTCTGAATAGTTGTACCTCTCTGATGTGTAAGTGGACACTTCCCTGTTACCCAGCTGCCTTCAGCATGGGAAGTGGCATTCCACATGCTCCAGCTGGAAGTTCTCTCTTCACACGAGACTTCCATTTCCCCCTGCCAGGAGCACCCAAATACCACTTCCCTGTCCATCCCTGGCCATGCTGCAGGGTTCTGCTACTTAATGCTCACACCTTCGAGGAGTCAGGCTACCAGGAAAGTACATTAATAAGTTTCTTTCTTGCCAGCAATGTGTTCTGCAGATGATGGGAAAGAGAGAAGAAAAACAAACAGAAAATTGAAGCTGTCTCTTCTAAATTTCAGCGGTGGTAAGCCATTTGTAGCTCACACTGTAATGCAAGAGGCAGAATTAAAATGACATACAATGTACTTTAAAGTGAAAAATTAAAATATTCTGCTGCATGCCGTGGTTGTAGTTTTATCAGGCCTTTCTAATTTGACACATACTCTGCTACAGAGGAAATATCTTCCCATATTTTCTGAGACTCCTGGCTGATGGAAGACATTTTGGTTGGTGTTGACTGCCAAACGGGTTCTTTCCCGTGCAGAAATCATACGACACGCCTCTTGCGGGCATTTCTATTGTGACAGCATAAATGACTCTGAGGATGGAGCAGATGAAGGGAACTGTGGTGAGTACTGCAATTAAGTGTCCAGAAACAAAACCTGGTTGTGGGATGTGCTTCTCCAGCTAACACACACTGAATCACTAATAGTCAGCACATGATCCATCAGCCTGACAAGTCTAGGATTTTCAATGTAATTGAGTATTTTCTTTTCTTCAATTAATGAGGGAATTACACCATGCTGGTCAGCAAAGACAACTGACAGGGTGTCTAAAGGCATGCACCAGGCAAACTCCAGTGGTGAGATTCCTGTAGAATCCCTATTATATTATACTCTGCTGTGGACAGTGGGTCATCGCTGCATATGTGTGGGGAATCCTTCAAAGTGGGTGCACAGACTCCTGCACATAAGTAGTGGTACTTATGCTCAGTAATGCTTTCTACCAGTAGAAGTGAAGAATTCTTATTCTATGATGATTTCAAGTGTTGCAAGGGTCTTAGATACATACATATGTTTGTATATGTGCATAAGCACAGGCACACTTGGTGGTGACCACACTACCCTTCCTCTCTGTCTTATTATCTCCATGCCCACTTCCAATCCAAAAGACCAACGAGGAAGTCAGATCAACAAGACCAATCTCCTATTTTGGCTAATAAATCAACTGTATTTCAGATCATGATTCCCTTTACATCATGTTTGACATCTGTGACTCTGAAGCATGCTGTGTCAGGCAATAATGTGTCAACTCCACTGTCAACTGTCACCTCCTGTTTTTCATCCTCCCTCCACACCTGCCTCCTAGTGAAGTTCTTACATCTCTTTCACTTCCTTTTCTTCTTTCTAGGTATTTCAAACCAACCTCCAGTGCCTCTTTCTTTTTTCATTACCATCACCCCTCAGCTACCATCTTACGTTTGGTCATTTGTGTTTGTGACTTTCCCCATTGCACCTTTCATGTTTATCACTCGCCTTCTGCCAACCTACTAAAAAAATGTCTAAGCTTCATAAATTTGAACAGATTTTCTCTCAAATCTCACATAATTTGTACAATTGGCTATACATTTAGCTGGTCCAGGAATGATCTGTTCTTATTGTGTTCCATGGTTTTGCCTGACATTTGAGATCACCAAACCTACTCATGTACTGAAAATGTAAACTTTCTGGTTTTTACTGAGTCACTGTCTGACTTTAAGTCTTGTCCTAGAACACTTCTGTTATCACATGTAGATTTTCACTGCAAGTAATTTGTAATTCTCCATGCTATACCATGTATAAGTTTCTCCACTACATTAATCATTTTACTTCAGCATTCAGTTCATTTTATCTATACATCTTCTAATGATATTTTGCATCAATGTTAGATTTCTCTCTCTTTCTCTCTCTCTGCCATGCTTACAGTCTGGTGCACTTCTGATATTCAATTTACATGAAATTTCTCAATTTGGGCTTGTAATTGCTACTCATAATCAGCAGAGAAGACAATTAAAAACAATCCATTTGAAGATTTACTTTTGCTTCCATCACATATAAGAAATCACATGTACCCCATAGACAGATTAGCATTAATGTTCTGGTTTTCATTAAAAGCTGACAGGCAATTTAAAGTACAGGAGACAAACGTTAATACTTTTTATAGCAGATAATAGTGGATGCGCAAGTATCTTTGATATGGCTCATGGAAAGCCTAATTATCTGGATTTATCAGAAGAATTCTAACTTAATCCTAATGCCCTTATTAATATCCTTAAACTATTTTACACTTCTAAAGCTTTTCATTGGATACATATATTTACTATAATTATAGAGCTGTCTGGAATTTTAGATGCGCTCATAGAACTCCTTTACTTTTCAAAGCTTGTTGTATGCATACCAGAGCACAGCAGAGTAATGCAATGTGGAACGTACTTGTTAGTGCCGGGTTACAGCTTGATAAAGTTGCAGAAAAATGGTAATTACATTTCTGGAAACTTTTGGAAAGTCCATATTTATTTTCATCCCACTCAGGAACAAAAGAAAAAAGAAAAGTTTGTCTATGAAATATTTTTTAAAAATTAAAATCTTGAAATGTTTTATGATGATCCCTTCTAAAATATTTCTTCCTGCCTACAGATGAAAAGTCATAAACCCAAAAACCTCAGCCCAGTCAAAGTATTACAGCTCTGGGACAGCTCTTCAGATGAACTGCCAAGTTGGGGTACACCAAAAAGCGCTTCCCTTAAATCCCAGGAAGCAAGGACGGTGTCTTGGCAAGCAAGAGGCAAGTTTTGATGCTGTATTCCCTCTGGTTGCACTAAAATCAAAGCATCCAGTTTCTCAGTGAATTGTAGTCATTTAAACCAGTATGCCTTCTCCAGGGAAAACTGTTCCATCAGCAGTTTCTCAGATGTTCTCATTTGTATGTATATATAAATTTATACGTACATCAAGTACATGTTGTGTTTCAGTTACCCTTATTGTAGCTTATGGACAGTACGATATTAAACTTGATTTGTGTTTTATTTACATTTGTTTTCATTACATGTATAGTACTGCACTCCTAGGAAGTGCAGCATCAGTTTTTTAAAGTCGTCCCGATAAGTGAACCTTACTAAGGTAATTTGGGGGAGGTTGCATCTAGACGTCCAATCCCTTTCTAAAAAGAGGTCTCAGAATGACAATCCATCTGATCAGACGTACTTGGTGGGTCATATGTAAGACGCTCACTCAGGAATTCCTTTTCCCAGGTTTCCACCAACACCCAGAAGGTTGCAGCTGCATGGAAACAGAACAAGAACATGCTGCTGTTAATTTGAATTCTGTTCCACTTCTTTCAAGTAATGTAACCCTCCTGTAAGTAGAGTTCCCTTTGCTCTCCAGCATAAAGCTGTTTTACAAACTGAGAGACGCCTAAACACAGTTTGCATAGTGCTATAGTACCAAGTGTGGGTCCTCTGCATTCAGAGACTACAGAAAGGGTTGACCCAATATAGATATTTTACTAGGTGACTTGCAAGTATGTAGTGAATGCTGTGGGCATTTTGCGGCAAGGCCCACTTCAGAGTGGAATTCATCTGACAAAATATATGTGTCATCACTGTCAACCAGTCATCTAACACAGGTCATATGAACTGCACACAGAACATGTTTACTTCTTCCCTCTAAAGAGAGCTTGAGCTGTTAGCATTTGAGACGTGCATTTGCACTGTAATGTTTACAATTAGGTGAGCTGAATGCTATTTGGGTTTGTCATTCCTATTGATTAAAGCCTGTCAGCCCCAGGCCACTCACTAAAGATCACTGGTTGTGCAGCCAGAACTGGGGTAATGAGCACCCACCAAATATTGCTGAAGTTGCCAAGGCAGGAATTTCAGGATTATTGGTTCTTAGTGATGACTGACAGCTCCCTATTTCATTTTGCCAGCTCCAGTCCTACAGTTTTTTGAAAGCTCTATACGGCTGAATACCTGTCAATATGAGAAATTCTCAAAGATCCGCCTGAGTCACCAAAGGAAAGTATTTTAAAAAGGCCAGTCTTAAAACTCAGCAATGAGGTTTGCTGGCCTTTAGCCAGCTTGTTCAGGCAGTCAAGTACATTTACTTTCCTACCAGACCAAAAGGAGGCCTGTCTTCTCGCAGCTAATCCCAGAAAGGCACTTGAGCTTCAATTCAGGAGTTAAACAATAAGGGCAGATGACAAAGAAGCTGAGGTTACCCAGGCTTCACAGGGGTGATGCACCCAATGTACTGCACCTGCTGTAACATAATGGAACGCGCCCAAAGTCCTTTCCAGGCTCTGACCTTGTACCAGCTGCATCCGGATTCTGATTTTTGACAGTTGAACACTGACCAGTTAAGATCTAATTTAAATATTAGTTACCAATTACATGTAGGTCACACACACAACCAGATCCTTTCTCTTCCAGATGAAGTTTTCAGCAAGTGTACAAAGGTGAAGAAAATGTGAGTATCTTGACAGTTTATTAAATTATTACATGAGTCCTGGAGTATATAGAATGAATAAAATCGATACACATCCACCTGTGTGATCCCTTGTTTAACAGGATAGCACAGCATTTGCCTTTGAAATTCATGTTTTGATCATGTCGGTCTTGCAGTGTAGCCGGATGGGCACAGATGCAGGCAGTTTTGTATGCAATACACAGAGATCTAGTCTTGCTCCCTGCCACAGAAAAATAAGTAAACAGAAAATAAGTCTGTCTAATAAGAAATACTACCATTTTGTCACTAAACTGCACCTTACTGATTTAAAAGGTTAAAGAAAGCATCTTTTTAATTTTTTCCCTTTTTTTTTCTTTTTTGATGCTAAGCTACCATGGAAACCAATTGCAAAATTATGCGAATAGCTGTACACATGACACGTTCTCCTGTGTAGTAAATCCTCTTGCAGGCCACTAGTACTTTTTTTTTTTTTCAAGCTGGGTGGTGTCTTCCATGTTTTTTATATATGTAGGCTGTCCTTTTTATTGGAGTTTGACTTGGAGAGCTTTCAATACAGCTTCCTCCAACTTCCTGTAGGGATTAGTGTGACCTTATGAAGAAGGCAGGCATTCGTACATATTCCATTGTTAGGTAGAATGATTTGTGTCCTTTTTAAAAATGGCTGGTTTTAATAACAAAAAAAATCAATCAGCCCTAGATGTCAGATGAAGTCTTACAGGATTAAGGCATACATACAAAGCTAGCAGGTATGAGGTCTACATAAGAAAACGGGGACAGTTGCAGGGGTAAGAATTGCTATAGTAGACTTAAGATAAATCCTTATAAAACCCCTAAGTACACAGTTTTTGAGTTTAACTCTTGCTTCTGACTGGATGGCGTATGCCTTTAATTCGACAGTTCCTAATGACAGCTCAAACTGCCTTCCATCCAAAAGCAGTTAGCAGCCTGCAAGAACAAGTCATGTGAAAGGACTGTATCATTTGAAGAGTGGGTAGAGTGCTAGAACTGATTTTACATAAACAAAATATATATGCCACTAGTTTTCAGCTGAGTCACATCAGCAGGTGCAACGTATGTTAACATAAGTGTGCAAAGAATGGCTAGTGATGATTCACATTTAATAAAATTCAAAATAATATACTGGTAGCCTGGAACAGTATTGCCTTTTCTTCTCAGCCTCCAGTGCTTTCTATTTTGTATCTTATATTTATATCCTATGATCTCCTATTCCAAAAGCATAATGAAGAAATGGGACATGACACACCCTGGAGACAGATACATACAGAATAGCCTCAAAGAAGTCAGTAGAAAGTTCTGTTTTGGTGGAAAATAGAATCTGACTTCAGTGGTGTTACACCAGGCATTAATTTAGTAGTGTGCTTAAAATGACAGAAGAGGATAAACATGGGATTATAAAACATTTGCATTTCTAAGAAGTTAATGAATGATGATTACCCTGGCTTTCTTACCTTACCCGTACCACATTTCTAGGACACAATTGCATTCAGACAATATCAAGGAGGGCATTCTCTGGACTATACAAACTTCAGAAATTGTGAGTGCATTATTGCCCTATTTTGTTTTTTTAAATAACTGATTGCCTTTTGGGTATCACAGAGCAACCAGCCTTCCACAATACAGGAAATAGCATCTAAACTTCAGCACTTCAGTGTCTCATCCAACCGCTATTTTGCATATTCCAGTCGCTTGAGAAAGATGTTAGAAGTGAGCACTTCATGAATTTTAACTCCTGCTGTGACTGTAATTGCACAGTGGAGCAAAGACAAATCGATGAACTTCTTTTTGTATCATTATCCACCCATTATAAACTTCATTTCCTATATGCACCTGACACTGCCTCATTAGTTGATGTTCACAAACCATATTGGCTAAATTTTACAAATGTCAGCATTACTTAGGCACCCAGGTACCCCTACCACTTCCAACAGCTGACACAAGCTCAGTGCTTTTGAAAATCAGGCTAATCTTTCAGGTTCCTTATCAAGTTTTGAATAACAAGCTACAGGTATTGACATTTTGATAGATTAGTATATATAAATGCAAAGCCTTTTTACTATGTCTGCCTTGGTCTAAAAAGCATATGTGTAAGACCTAGTCAAAAGTTGTCCATTGTATCATAGCAAAACAGATCCACCCCAGTGCAGTGCAAAACTATTCATAAAAGCACATTTTTAATGCTTTACCCAGCAATATTAGAAAAGATTAAGTCAAATGTTACTGCCCTTGCAATAACATTCAGCCTTCTATGAGACAGAAACCTTAAAATACTTTTCAGTCAGCATTTTAAAATCAAATATTGCTGGTCACAGTGCTTTATCTTTCTGCTCAGTCTCATCAACTGACTGAAAGTTTTCTGCTTCCTCCCTTTGGAATTAGTCTATCAGGTTTTTTAGTTTCCATGTGATATGTTTTTGTCAACAGGTATCTCCGTCATAACTGTATCACGAGTTTGAAACCGGGGATTCTCAGAGATCTACACAAATTGAAATGGCTGTGAGTATCCATTTTCTCCCTGTCTGTAAAAATACTGTTCATCACTGGCAGTGCGTGTGTTTATGGTATTGATCTAAAAAGAAAGGAACAAGGCAGTAAAGCTGTTTGCAAATGACATTCTGCACAAAAAAATATTAGGAATGACTACTGAAACTTGCAACTCCTTCCTTATCACACAATTTATGTTTCAGTTTCTGGAGATAATATCTAGGTCTAGTTATTTTGGGTTTGCAGAAGTAAAGCTCCCTCATGATCCCTCATGATTTGCTCATCTCAGCCATTTTTTCATTGTTTCTTTACAAGGATTGGTGATATAGTAAACTATTATTTCTTTCCAGAATTCTAGATGACAATTTAATAACTGCTAAGCCCAGCAATTACTTACTGGGCTAATGTCTTTGGTTTTTTTAGTAAGTATTGCTCTTGCACATTTTCATATTGGTATTGTTCAATCTCCAAGTAGCTTTCCTATCCTTTTTGGTTTTCCTCCAAATTATTCTCTTTCTCAAAGACTTTCAAACATCTTCATGAAGGAATCATGCTTGTCACACTGGATCCAAATTTGGATTTGGATTTCTCATAGGCATCTTCCATGCTAGGACCATCTTTACTATGTTTCTCTTAAAACTAAAGCACATTCCCAAAGTTGTAAAACTGTTTAGAATAATATCTCTCTTCTCGGAATGCCTACAGGATACTCACAATCTAAACTGGAAATTCTTGGATGCAACCAGCAGAAACCTAGCATCTCCTTTTAGAAAACTGAAACAGTATTTAGGTACTTGTACAATTTCCCAGGTAGATATTCCTGTGATGGCTATAACAGAAAATTCCACATAAGGCAGTGCTTACAGTATGTGGGAAGGAGATGTGAAGTCCTATAAGCATTTTCCATCACCCTCACCAAGTAAACCAACACCTGAAAAGTATAATCTTGCTTTCTTAGAAAAGATAGCAGCTATTTTTAATAGTATGCAGGGAAATAAATTACTTGGTTTTGCTAACAGAAAAATTTTTGCTACTAGTCCCTTGGCTCAGGGCAGAGAAGACAAAAAACTTGGTGCCTTTAGTGATCCTTTGACTCAACCATTTCAGCCAAGCTCATGGCAGGCAACTACTGGCATCAGAGCTGGCACCAGTAGCCTTTGGTGCTATGGTTGCAATGGATGCAGCAGGAGCTGAAATAGCTTTCCACCCTTACCAGCTCCCATGGGAAAGAGTTTGAGGAAGGTCACAGCATGTGTGGAAAACCTACAGTAACTGTAGTGAGAATGTAAATTATTTAATAGACACATTTTTTTTCTAAGTGGTTCAATCTAGCTTATTTCTCAGCCATGCAATGAATCCATTGCCTATAAATAAAATACACTAATAAGCTAGTATCAGAAGCAACTATTTGTGCTATGTTTTGCTACTGGTAACTTAATAAATCTATTTTCTTATGCAGTTTCTGTGAAATCTAACTTCAAATTTCAAAGCAATGTAAATCTAATCTTGTATTCTTCTCTCAAAAGTTTACATTTGCATATCTTTCTTACACTTACATATTGTGTTATGAAGTATGATAAAACAGCTTGTTTTCTAACCATGTTTTAATTTATGAAGATCAATGATAAACAATTCACTTCAGACTTCAGTTCCCAAGAAGATCTGTACTCAAATGCCTCTTATTAACTGGATGTAAGTAAATTATGCAAAAGTTTCATTTGATAAATGAATACATCTTTTCTGTGAAAATAAAAATTCATCATTTGGTTATTCTGTTAGAGCAAGCCACTTTTAAAGTTGTGACAGCCTAAAAAAAAGTATAACCTTGCCAAAATTGAACCTCACAGTGTTTCAGAGGACTGTCTAAAAAATACCACAGTCCTCTGCTAACATAAACCTTTAGAGCTGCTTCTTGTTCTCACGACTGTCATGAGTTTAGCAAAATTCTGTCTTTCACTTTAGTTTCCCAATGAAAATGAAATTGGTTATTGTGAATGCCTGTTTATCCTAAGTGTAACTTAGAATATATAGATATGTGTTGCAATTAAATGTAAAACCTCCACCTAGTGGTCTCTATTTATTCTGGTAAACAGATTACACATAAGAAATGCCAATGTATTAGCCTATTATTGCTGAAATGGCTGGTGAGCTGGGCCATAAATAGAGACAAAATTACAACAAAGAAAAGGGTATAATTTGCTTTATTTGAGATCTACATTCATATTCAAAACTAGGTAATAAATTTGGGCTAATTTGTATGAAATAAATGAAGGAAGGTCAGGGGGGAAAAAAAAAAAAGACTAGCTCAGAGCTTAAACTCCCTCCTTCAAATCTATTACACAACACATGGATAAAAACACCTTTCTTATTGTTATTCAGGGATTTTTAAGGCAATCATATTAAGGCCTTAACTAACACCATCTTCCTGGAATGCGACGTGCTCACTGTATTGTAAGTAAAAGTATGAATATAAGGCAACAAAACCCTTTTGAATATGTGTGAGACTCAGTCCTTGACACAGGATTTCTCTCAATGTATAAAGCCTCATCGGGACAGTTGTGCTATTGTCAAGGAGGTATTCTTTACAATTAATTGAATTATTGTATGCACAGTCACATGGCAATTTTGGCAATTGTCACGATCGCTTGTTTCAACAAACAGAATAAGAAGCAGGCATACTGTATTATTTCCGCCTTGTGATCAGATCATGAGCACCAGGGTGCTTTTTAAACTCCACTAAATCCTGGGACTTGCAATCTGATCACGAAGCAGAAACAATATAGTATGCCTGTATCTCAACCTGCAGATATTTTTTCCTTGTTGAATCCATTCCTCCTTCAGACTGGGTTTCCCCTTTGCAGCAAATCTGAGCAAAATACTTTGTTGCTGCTAAAATTAAATATATTGGTTTAAAGCAATAACTCACATTTCTAATTTTTTTGTATTCAGCTTTATCTTCTACAATACACAGGACAAGAAAAGCAGAATCTGAAAGAGTATCAGGTTCATGAAGAAAAAATTCACCAGGTTAAGAAATATAAAGTGCTCCTTCGTGTTCTACATGTGATATCTTACCAGTGAGGAGCAGGAATTCCCTGCAGTGGGACTGTATCAATCGCAGTGAGAGCAAGAGCAAAAAAAGCTAAATGTGAACATGTAAAATTTCTGTCTCGATAGGAAATCCCAGAGCCTTTAATCAAGTAAAATTCCGTATTTCTCTTTTACTTTGTAATTTGCTTGGGTTTAATTAGAACTAAGGAAAGTTTTGCTTAACTAACAACTAATTCTTGTGTAGGTTTCTGTTGCAATGACTACAATAACACACCTTGTTACAGCTTGGAAAAATTAATCAGGGTTCTGTGTAACTTCTAACACAACTAGAAAAATAAAAGTCAAGTAGTCATACTGAAACATGAAATTAGCACTCTATATTAAATTGAATCATTAAGTACTTATTCTAATATATATTTTACTTTGCAGGTTTCTTCATGGAAATCAAATTTGCTTGCTGCCTGCAAATACCTTTTCCTCATTGCGAGACTCGGGGGGATTGTGAGTTTTCTAAAATCTATTTTAAAACTCTAGAGCGTGAGCTATTACACGCCTGCAATCTGTGGGTGTACTACACCCTTCCTGCCAAAGGTGAGGCGGGAGGTCATGCAGAGTCAAAGGCAGGAAGGAGCTGCAGGCAGTGCTTAGGGCAGTATCACGAGGAGGGGGGGAACTTATTCCAAGACTTTCCAGGTTTTACAGCAGATACAGTTGTACAAGGTTCTCTGTCCCAGTGACTGTCAGGCTGCCCGCCTTCTGAGCATACCAGTGTGCGGCTTCACCTGGGTCCTTTGGAGCCAATACTACATTTTTCAGGTATTTCAGCTCACCCACTGAGGGCATCTATATTCCCAGTACAGTCTATAGAAAATCTGCTAGGGCAGCATCTCTGTGCTTTGGAGGTGAACCAGCCTCTCCCAGTAGCTGTCTGGGGAACTTAGGCACCTCCTTTAAGATTTGAGATTGCCACTTCCCCTGGGGATAAGCGTGTATGCATTAGGCTCATCTGCATATAAAGTAGTCACACTGCATCTGGATTCTGGTTGCCTCATTATCTGGCATGACATGTTTAGGCAGGAACACAAAACAGCTGCAGAAGTTGTAGAGGCGGAAAACAAAAGGGAAAGGCTGAAGGAGAAGGGGAGCTGTCAGTGACTGGAGTGACACGAGTGATTGAAACAGGCTGCTACTGGCTGTGGAAGGACAGTGGCAACCAATGTTATTTGTTAAAGACACTGATTTGCTGTCATGGTGAAAACTCATTCCCTAATACCGATCTTTGGCATAGAATTTACTGTGGGATATTTTTTAATTTTTTTTCCTTTGTTTTTCCATGTTCTACTTATATTAAATGTGAAAGCTTCACAGCTAAGTAATTATGCTTTGATTCATCTCACCTCTCAGCAATGATTAAACTCATAAATTACAGAGAGACCCTCAGGCAACCAGGTTCCCAAATTAGATACCTCAGCTGAATTAGTTATGATGAATCAGAGCTAAAATGATCCATGTTTAGCAATCACCAAACATCAGTGCCTGTACCGACTGGCTTCAGAGTGACTTAGGGATACAACAATAGCAAGGAAGTATTGGGTGGACTGAAGCAATGACAAAAGACAATTTTGCTGCTATTAAAATTTTAAGAAAGATAGTATGCCTCCTCACCTATAAAAAGGAGAAAATCTGATTGTTTGAATTCTTAAAGTTTGTATTGAAAAGAATGGGTGGAATACTAAGGATGAACCTGACCACTTTCATTCTCTGTTTCTCCAAGGGATCTGTCCAGCAACACAATTACAAAATTACTGTTTTATATTTTTATAGAGCTGAAGTATTTACAAAAGCTGGCAGTTAGGGAATTAGGATTTTTTAGTCTGGGAAAGAGAAGGTTGAGGGGAGATCTCATCACTCTCTACAACTACCTGAGAGGAGGTTGTAGTGAGATGGCTGCTGGTCTCTTCTCTCAAATAACAAGCAGTAAGACAAGAGGAAATGGGTTCAAGTTGCACTAGGGGAGGTTTAGGCTGGACATTAGGAAAAAATTTTTTCACGGAAAGAGTTATCAAACATTGGAACAGGCTGCCCAGGGAGGTAGTTGAGTCACCATCCCTAGATATGTTTAAAAGTTGTGCAGATGTGGTGCTTAGAGACATGATTTAGTGGCGGATCTGGTAGATTTGGGTAAATGGTTGGACTAGATGATCTTAAAGGTCTTTTCCAACCTAAATGATTCTATGATTCTCTGATTCTAAGTTATAAATAAGAATTCCCAACTGAATTTAAAAATGTAATAATTTAGCTTGTCTTTTTCCTGAAATAAAATAAGAAACAATTTATCTTTCTTTTAGCAATCTGTATTTCAATCCACTTTCTTACCTCTCTGAGGATCGCTCTGAGAGTCACTGTAAGCAGCTTCAGTCACTGAAAGTAAAAGCTGAAGTATTTTACGCACATGGTACACTAAATAGTATCCTTTCTTTCCAGGAGAAATACTGATCAATTACAAAAGGCACATGAAGTATTGATTGCCATTCTATCAGATGCTGAATGTACTTCACATTTCTATTCCTACAGGAGTGCTCAACACCCTAAGGGAGCGGGCCAAAGTACAGAAATGACAGACATACAGTTTGCTCAGTTTTACTGCTATTCACAAATTATAAGCCCGGGAGCATTCAAAACACAGAAATTAACCACAAATTACACGATGAGCACAGCTAGGGCACCTGGGCAGATAAGGACATAAAAAAATAGTAACAAGTATTTTAGAACTTCTGCGAAGTCTCCTTTGGGGTGGTTCATAAAATAGTCACTTCACAGGGCTGATGATTCAGCCGTATTTTTTTAATTAATTGTGTCTTTTACACAAAGCTCAAATTCAGAAATTTTCTTTTTTCTTCTTTAATTTGCAAAGATTCACGCTCATTTAAAGTACATCTTATAATTTCATTGGATTCAGAGTTGAAAAGCAAGACTATTATTTCTTTTTTTAAATTGTCATTCTGTGCCATATGGCTTTTTCTTAAAAAGCAATCCAAAAGAAGAACCAAATCTTATTTTAAATTCATGCTTTTTTTTTTGTTTGTTAAGCAAAAGGAAAACATCCTGAATTAATCTGAATATTAATCTGAATAGCTTTCCTGCAACTCATCGTTTGATATTTTTCTCCTGTGCCACACAGTGAAAAACATTGCGAGGAAGTCAACAGACAGGGTAATATTCAGTTCCTTTCTGCAGACCCCACTAAACGTCCAAGGGTAACCGGGAGATCAACGTGTCTTAAGTCATTACAGTCATTACAAAGGCAAGATTTAGGCAATCAGTTTAATTGCCCACAGGTCAGATATCTAGTGCTACTTGACGTCTCTACAGCATCCCCGCTCCAGAAAGTTTTTGATCTCTCATGGGTCCTGTGTTGTGTGTGGCTGCCCACACAGATGTCCTGGATACCACAGGACATGCCAAATAATACTAGATGGAGTATTAGTCTGGACAGCCCTTCAGCAAACCAAAAGCTAGTCTAGGTTGAGATGAGCCTTTCTCCAGATCCCAGTGTTCACCACTGGCTTATTACAGTTGCCCATGTACAGGAGTCTGTTGCTATTGGTGATGCCCTTAGGTGTCTATCCTACCTGGCTGTCACCTGCTAATCCAGGAGGCCACAGGTGTCTTGCAGGTCTTGTGTCTTATCAGACAGCTCTACATAGGCATCTCAAACGGGTGTCTCCAAGGCACATCAAATGGTTTTTGATGGATAACTTTGTCAATCACGCAGCAGTTGTGCCAGAATAACTTCCTTTTAGATTCTTTTTGAACTTGTGTTACAGCTCTTTGCTTCATCATTTCAGAGTTAAATGCAGCGAGTATCAATATTCTAGTCCATAAGTCACCACAGGAACAAGACTGTAATCATAAGATAGGACATTGGTTTGAAATATGGATGGAGACGTGCTCTGCTGTTATATAAACCTTGACCAGCGAGGGAAAGTGTGGTTACTTCAATGTGAGAGCACATTAACCGTGATAGATATGGTACTGCCGATGGAACAGTACCACCTGCCTGCCTGTCAAAGTGATTGTCTGATCCACGTTTCCAACTCCGAACATGCAGTACAGGAACAAAGAATGTAAAAGACAGACATAATGTCACACACACACACCTCCCCCCCACCCCCCGCCCCGAAATCTAACTGTGCTAGAATTAACCAGAACAAAGTGATCTCAGTAATCATTCATTTTTCCAGAAACCTGGCTGACAGAATGACAGGTATTCTATTTCATGGGATAGACAGTATGTAATCCAAAAAAGAGTTTTTAAAGTTTAAAATCTTGTGGAAAAAAAATGCCACTTGGCTTGGACCCAGACAAGAGCCAAACCAAATCTTAGCCTAAGCCTCAAATAAAATTTGAAATTCTTGTCAAAAAGAATCTCCCCTGTGTCTTCCTAGAAGTGAAACACAGAATACATTGGGTTCTCTAACCACAGTGACAAGAGGGATAATCTCATAAGGTCTCCTCAGTGAGCTGGGAATAGCTAAGGCAGGAGCATCTACTATGTTCTTTGGAAATACGGGAAACCCAGATTAGATATCAAAAGCATGTCTGCCCTAGGACCAAAGCTCCAAGTTTACAACTTGGGATTTAATCTTTTCCTATAACTGACATGAGCACTGTCAAATTCAAGTTTTCCTTACCCATTTTACCAGATTAAGATGTTCTTTAGAAAGCACACTTGGAATCCTTGGATGGATTTTCTTACAGATTTGTTATTTTTCTCCTTTCATCACAGTCATTCCAAAGGGATACAACAACCCAAGTGCCTTTTTTTTTTTCTAAGCAGATCACCTGACTCTGTAATTTCATTCTTTTCCTTTTTGGTTCAATTGCAATGTTTCCCTTTTCTAAAACATGATCAAAATATATCGTTTGTGCTCTGCTTTGTCATTGCTGTGAACCGGTTTCAGGTTATGCCAGCTGCATTATATGAATTGAACAGGTTTTGGTTTTCATGTTACTAGAGCATCATTGACAAGATTTCAGTTTCTATCACTCTTCTAATATTTCACACAACTTTCCCTATAATATCACCTGTGCAGATAACATACCAAGTCCCTTGAAACGCTATTGCCTGACAGGACAGCTGAAAATCATACATTGCAGTCCAAGGATGCCAGTACCTCCGCAGAGTGCCTACTGCAATGGGCTCACTCAGTATCACAGGTTTCTGTTAATGTTTTTGCCTCTGTCAGTGGCTACAGTTGGCTTTGATTATGCCAAGAGTTGCCCCTCCTGTTTGGATCACAGCTAATCAAATGACCTATTCCCGCGGCTTCTTTTCTTTTTCCCTTAGAGCCAAATGTGCAAAATAATGAAGTTCTGTCACTGTTTCTGGCCTTAGTGGGTTTGCTAATCCTCCAGCACATGCACTCCTGCCACTGAGTTTGTAGACCGATGGTCTATTGGGATGCTGCGGAGTGAAGCTCTGCTTTCAGACACTTCAGGAAATGCTTACTGAATATATTCACTACACAAAGTGTCCTTTCATGGCTCTCACCATTAGGATCTTTATCAAGTTGAATGCTTTTAAGGCTCTCAGTGCCAGTACTGGTTTTGCTTGCATGCAATATTATACAAACCTTTTCCTTTTACTGATATTTAATATCACATTTCCCTGCTGTATGGAGTGTATGTCCTGCCCAGCCAGCAAGTCCCATTGAATCATGCCACGTCACAGACAGGGGAAGGGCTATATTTCTCAAATATTTAGGTTTTGGGGTTCATTCTCATTGCTATTGGCATTTCCTCGGGATCTGTTCGGATAGTCACGTATGCCCATTGTTGGCCTCTTCTTGTTTGTATTACAACAGAGCAGAAGTAAAAATTTTGCCTAATGTTTCTGCTTACAGGTGTCCCCGGTTACCTGCCTCGTACCAGTACACCCTGTGCATTCTTCCTGACACATGACGTGAGCGAAAGTGCGTTGGCCCATGGCATTCCATACGGACATTTCTCTATATGGGGTCCTGCATCTCTCTTGCCTCCTGCACGGCAGCCTACGTCTGCTGCAAGCGCCCCGCATCTGCCCCCGCCTGTACCCTTCTCCTTCAGTTCTGTGCTCCTCACTCTTGGGGTGGGAGGGTGTGAGACACAACTTGCAGATGCCCCAAAACAAAGACTGGGGGAAGCGGAGGTGGAGGCCTCCTGAACCTTTCTGAATGTCTCAAAACACTCACAACTTACCATGAAATGAAGCTGTAGCTGGGAGGGTGGAGAAGATGGAGCTTGCACGATGCAGGCCTTGCACGGAGCTTGGGGCTGGCGCCTGCTTGTCTCTGGTGTAGCACAGGAGGCAGGAAGCCTTTTGAACGCCAAATGGGTCTGCTCAGCTTGTGACCTCGTTGTCTGCTAAATGCACCCCTGCGCCCACTCAAATCATGCTTCCTACCACCTGGAAAGGTGGGAAACCTGAGACAAAACTGTCCTGCTAAGTCTGGGAAGGTGAACATAAAAGGGGAAGATAAGTGCCCCTAGTGGGTGGTGGAAGAATTTCTTCGGGGTTCACACAGAAGGGCGCTCCTATGAACCACAGACCCCCATCCCCACTCCCGGTTGGCCAGACCAACGCTGGAACCAGGACTGGTGATCCCTCTCTCTCTCTGTCTTTCTCTCTCTTTCTCTTTCTGTCTTTCCTCTTNCTGGAAAGGTGGGAAACCTGAGACAAAACTGTCCTGCTAAGTCTGGGAAGGTGAACATAAAAGGGGAAGATAAGTGCCCCTAGTGGGTGGTGGAAGAATTTCTTCGGGGTTCACACAGAAGGGCGCTCCTATGAACCACAGACCCCCATCCCCACTCCCGGTTGGCCAGACCAACGCTGGAACCAGGACTGGTGATCCCTCTCTCTCTCTGTCTTTCTCTCTCTTTCTCTTTCTGTCTTTCCTCTTAAAGTTAGCAAATAATGCAAGGCTTACTGTACTGTTTGCCATAATTCATGGTATATCCATTGTCAAGTGCTGCCTACCATAATCTGTCGTATGTCCGTTAAGTAATGCAAGGTGTACTTCACTGCTTGCCATAATTTGTTCTATACTGAACCAATTGTCGCGGACCTAGTTAAGCTAAGAAAGTTTGTGTGTGGACCTTGAGAGTTGTCTCACCTTAGTCCACACCGCTGGGGATTTACAAATCTGAGTCACAGCCCCCACCCTAACTTCTGAGCGGGTCTGAGCGGGGCATGACAGAGCGAGGAACCTACCTGCACACTAAACATCCCTCTGTTGCACCACATGCACGTCATGACTGGTGTTAGTAGGTGTCTTTGGTCCCGAGGCTCCATTTATGTAGGAAGTATAGCAGTTTGGCCTAACTAGTTCACAAGGGACAAAACAATGAGGTGCTATGGATACCTGCTTATGCCCATGTCTTGGCCCTCTTCATTTTACCCATGCAGATAGAACCCGAACACTTTTTGTGGTCTGGTTATTACAGAATCACAGAAAGTTAAGGGTTGGAAGGGACCTCTAGAGATCATCTCGTCCAACCCTCCTGCCACAGCAGGTCCACCTACAGCAGGTTGCACAGGATGGTGTCCAGGTGGGTTTGGAATGTCTCCAGTGTTGGAGACTCCACCACCTCTCTGGGCAGCCTCTTCCAGTGCTCTGCCACCCTCACAGTAAAGAAGTTCCTCCTCATGTTCAGATGGAACTTCCTATGTTCAAGTTTGTGCCCGTTGCCCCTTGTCCTATTACTGGGTACTACTGAAAAAAGACTGGCCCCCTCCTTCTGACACCCTCCCTTTAAGTATTTGTAAACAATTATGAGATCCCTCCTCAGCCCTCTCTTCTCTAGACTAAAAAGACTCAAACTTTTTTCAAATTATTCAAACTAATGTTTTCTAACGTTAAATTTTCTGACACATTTTAGGCTATTTTTCTAAAGATTTAATCTCTCTGAGGCTCCTTCTACAGTCAGCAGACAACAAGAAACCTTGGAGGACATGAGTCATTGGACCTAGCCATGTTCGAGATGTTTTCTCCACAGGCTCTAAAGGAAACTCAGCTACAGTGAGGAGGTCTGATGTCAGGTGAAACAAAACCCAACCCAGATGCCTGAATCTACAAAATCAAAAAAGAAAATTAAATTAAATTAAAAATCATCCTAATGCTTTGGGCGGCTAATGGAGGCCCAGATCCTTTGTCTGTCCATCCAAAGGGAGGTCTCTCTGTTTTGTCTACAGCAGCTACTTCCAGTAATTCAGATCCAAAAGATCTTCAGTGTCCTTGTCTTTCCTCAGCAGGCCCACAGCTGCTTCGCAGTACTTTGGATTTCTCATCAAAAGCTTGCAGGTCAATCTTACCTTGACTACTAGAGGNAGGACTGGTGATCCCTCTCTCTCTCTGTCTTTCTCTCTCTTTCTCTTTCTGTCTTTCCTCTTAAAGTTAGCAAATAATGCAAGGCTTACTGTACTGTTTGCCATAATTCATGGTATATCCATTGTCAAGTGCTGCCTACCATAATCTGTCGTATGTCCGTTAAGTAATGCAAGGTGTACTTCACTGCTTGCCATAATTTGTTCTATACTGAACCAATTGTCGCGGACCTAGTTAAGCTAAGAAAGTTTGTGTGTGGACCTTGAGAGTTGTCTCACCTTAGTCCACACCGCTGGGGATTTACAAATCTGAGTCACAGCCCCCACCCTAACTTCTGAGCGGGTCTGAGCGGGGCATGACAGAGCGAGGAACCTACCTGCACACTAAACATCCCTCTGTTGCANTCACCTTAGTCCACACCGCTGGGGATTTACAAATCTGAGTCACAGCCCCCACCCTAACTTCTGAGCGGGTCTGAGCGGGGCATGACAGAGCGAGGAACCTACCTGCACACTAAACATCCCTCTGTTGCACCACATGCACGTCATGACTGGTGTTAGTAGGTGTCTTTGGTCCCGAGGCTCCATTTATGTAGGAAGTATAGCAGTTTGGCCTAACTAGTTCACAAGGGACAAAACAATGAGGTGCTATGGATACCTGCTTATGCCCATGTCTTGGCCCTCTTCATTTTACCCATGCAGATAGAACCCGAACACTTTTTGTGGTCTGGTTATTACAGAATCACAGAAAGTTAAGGGTTGGAAGGGACCTCTAGAGATCATCTCGTCCAACCCTCCTGCCACAGCAGGTCCACCTACAGCAGGTTGCACAGGATGGTGTCCAGGTGGGTTTGGAATGTCTCCAGTGTTGGAGACTCCACCACCTCTCTGGGCAGCCTCTTCCAGTGCTCTGCCACCCTCACAGTAAAGAAGTTCCTCCTCATGTTCAGATGGCACTTCCTATGTTCAAGTTTGTGCCCGTTGCCCCTTGTCCTATTACTGGGTACTACTGAAAAAAGACTGGCCCCCTCCTTCTGACACCCTCCCTTTAAGTATTTGTAAACAATTATGAGATCCCTCCTCAGCCCTCTCTTCTCTAGACTAAAAAGACTCAAACTTTTTTCAAATTATTCAAACTAATGTTTTCTAACGTTAAATTTTCTGACACATTTTAGGCTATTTTTCTAAAGATTTAATCTCTCTGAGGCTCCTTCTACAGTCAGCAGACAACAAGAAACCTTGGAGGACATGAGTCATTGGACCTAGCCATGTTCGAGATGTTTTCTCCACAGGCTCTAAAGGAAACTCAGCTACAGTGAGGAGGTCTGATGTCAGGTGAAACAAAACCCAACCCAGATGCCTGAATCTACAAAATCAAAAAAGAAAATTAAATTAAATTAAAAATCATCCTAATGCTTTGGGCGGCTAATGGAGGCCCAGATCCTTTGTCTGTCCATCCAAAGGGAGGTCTCTCTGTTTTGTCTACAGCAGCTACTTCCAGTAATTCAGATCCAAAAGATCTTCAGTGTCCTTGTCTTTCCTCAGCAGGCCCACAGCTGCTTCGCAGTACTTTGGATTTCTCATCAAAAGCTTGCAGGTCAATCTTACCTTGACTACTAGAGGGGAATTCTCGCTTCCCCGAGGAAAAGCTGAGAGAATTATACATTCTGCCTTCTTGTCTTATTTCTTCCTCTCTTCTTCTGATTCTCATAGCAGAAGCCGCCTTTTATCTCTGCCTGTTCTGGGCTTATTAGTGTGTCGTGGTTTGGGTTTTCAGTCCTGTGACTCTTTTGTTCGTCAGAAGGCCCTCTGGCCAAGGTTTATAGTAACAAGATTCTAAATCACACCGCTATGAGCAGCTGAGCCTAGCACCCAGGGAAAGAGACAAAAACCTGTGCAAGTCACTTCTTGTGCTTCCCTTAATGGATATTGCATCCGTTGTGGAATGGCACAACTAGAAAGGGAGTACAGGCTAATTGCACATCCCTACGACACAATCTTCCAGCAAAAAGCTCAATGCCATGAACAGTCATAGGATCATTCCTACTGAATATAGTCAGGATTTTTTCCATAACATAGTTTCTTTAAGAACTGTGATTTAAGAAAAGGCTTGTTTGTGTAATTCAAAATTAGGTAACTACAGAAAGCCCTATTTCTTGTAATTTTCTTACAAATCATAACATTTACTTATTTTACAGATACCTGGAAATGATTGAGATTCTAAATACAAACAGAAGAATGTTTCAACATATGAGGAACCTCTCCCACATGTATGTATGCAAAACAAAAGAAGGGATAAATAAGGGGATGGGAGGTCCCTGTGAAAATGTCCAAAACCATGCCAGGGTGTTGCTTTTCCATATTAATTCCACTGGTAGCACAGTTTCCACAAAAATAGATGAAATGTTTCACTATTTTAAACAGAGAAAGGAAACATGCTCCTAATTCTGTTCCCTCATTCCTAGATCGTAACACAACACTTCTTTTTCTGCCCTTCACACTTCTTTTTCTGGCTGAAGCGGAATAAATAGAACTGTTTGCTTACTTGGGAGTTACTGTAGCCTTAAGCTTAGCAGGCAGAAGTAGAATTATCTCATTCATGTGCACCAAAATGGGGAAGTGAGGTAAGAAACAGAAAAGTAATTCTATTTTGGACATGAATAAAAGCTATATATGTTCATAGAGGAGAGAGAACGTGTGCTGTCCAGACATTTTAATTTCCTGTGGTAAAGCATGCCTTTGTCCCTCGCAGTATGTCAACAGCTACATGCCAGTAACACCAGGTGTCTCTGAACCACAATCCCTGAGCTGAGGCAAGGGGCTTTAGGAGTGTCACCCTTTCACATTTAGTGCCAGCTAGGATGTATACTCAAATGTCTCTTGCCTCCCTAAATAATTAAAATGTCACTCTTGATGAGAAATCTCCTGGCTTATTTTTTCCTTCTGATTTTGGTCTTTTGGTCTAGAATTGCTCCCAAATATTTATATTTGCTTATTCTCTGCATGAATGTAAGCATTTTCTTCAACTGTGCAATGTTCTTCCCCACTTTATTTCTAAAGAGCTCATATTATACTCTTTCCTGCGCTCTTTACTACTTCTTGAAAAGTAAAACTCAAATCAGCTACTGCCCACTTACTTACCATCAGCACGCAAAATTTGATATATCATTGTTCATATATCTCACAGCTACAATTACATCACACCAGAATTTTTTTTGCAGATCTAGCCTTCATGTTTTATTTTTTTTATATAGAAGAACTTATTTTTAAATCTTGTGGAAGTCAATGGGATGTAAGGATACATTTCACAACAACCCTGCTCTTGCACACTTTACTGTATTAGAGCCTTTATGTCCTGTCCCACAAGCCTTCTTTATGAGAGCACTGCCACTGAAGCAGAGGTTATTTATTTAAATAATAATAAAATATAATAATTAATAAATAGGCTAATAATAAAAAACCGTACCTATATGGATTGCTGGATTTGCCACAGCAATAATCCCATTCTAGGATGAGGATTTTTTTGGAAATTATTACAGGAAAAATGGAGTTTATTTCCCATTGAATTCTGATCAAAGTGAAGCAATTGGAGGCAACAGGTATTCCCTTGGTATTTTTCTTGGCAAGTTTAATTTTTAGCATGCTATACTTGCTGGTTAGTACTACTTTACTAGAAAAGCTGGCAGTAGTCTACAGAACATTCACTGATAAATGTGCTTTTCACAAGACTATTAATGTTCATGTTGTAACACTTCCCAAAGGCCCACAAAAGATGCAGAGCCTCACGCGCTGTGTGCAGGCTGCGCACTTCAAAGGGTCTGTGTCACTTGAAGAGTTTAGCATCCCATTTTAACAAAACAAAGTGCGTGTGACAAAGAGGAGAAGACATAGAAGGAAATAATAATTTGAATAACAATGAGGTAATGAAATTACTTAGCGATGCTCTGTGTCCAACCCAATGGTTTGAAACCTTTTCATTTTTATAAATCAGTAAAATCAGCCACCTTCCACTAGTATTCAGTACAGTCTTCATAGGATTGCCGAAAATGGTGAGAATATAAATATGGGATGAAACTTTAAAATTGTACTTTATGTGCATTATACTTGCTGGGAATAATGACTAAACATATATATATATATAAAACAAACTGGAAATGAACAGGATAAACCCCAGAAACTTCAGCCTGAAATATGTATGAGCTGGTCATGCTCAGCCTCAGAGCACTCGCTCACAGCAAAGGCTAAGAATTACTCAAACTGCTACCAAACAATCTTCTCCCTCACCTGCATTTGCAGAGCCATAGGGGTTATTTTGCCAGTATGTATACATTTACACAGCTATTACTTGTTTTATCTCTTGATATAAAAAAAAAAAAGAGCTACACACCAAAAGATAAAGCTAGTTTTTCAGAATTATACTGAGTAGAAAGTAAAAAAGGCAATACACATGTCAAATCAAATTCATGTAGTGATTTGCCACCAATAAAAATATTATGTTATGCATTCCAATTACTTTAGTTTGTTTCAATCCATATTTCTGAGTAAGAGCCTGCTTTCAGGTGCTGGGATCTTGACATAACTAGCTCCTTCAATGGCCCTCAGCCACTTAATGGAGTACTCCATCCCCGGAGTTCCCATCTGAGGAACTGTTACAAGCCTTGCTCTGCAACACAGCTCAGTGCCATCAAAATCCAAGCTGCACAGCTTGCTCTGCACGTGTTCTTCCATCAGTAATTTGGGACGGATATTTATACAGAAGCGAGGAAGCCAGTCTGAAATGAACACATGCCTCAGCTCGGTTTGTCACTTTGCTGGGGAGTATGATGTTCTTTCCATACTACGTGAGGTTCCTGCAGGTGGTCTCTGTTTCAGACTTAGAGCAGCATTTCTAGTCAGGAGACCAGATCTCTGTGGAATCATGAGCCCACCCATACTGTGCATTAACAGTGTTTCTATAGCAACTTCTTACAACTTTTTCACATCTCACCATGTAACAGATGGGAACACGTGGTATGTGAGCAGGCTGCCTGTCACCAGACAATATTGAGGAGCTGTTTCTAACATAAAATTGGTATCAATATGCTACAGAAACATTAATGTAAAAATTGTAACAAAATTATGGAAAAGAATGAAACAGAGAAGTGGTCAGGAGAAAGGGAAAGGAGGAAAGACCATTTCAATGCCATTCGTTTCAAATCTTGTTTCTCCACAGGTGTGAACCTTCTAGCCTCCATCACCATAGTGTTTTTGTAGATCAGCACATTTTGCTCTGTTCAAAAAAAACTGCCCTTCAGACATCAGAAGTAAAGAGTCACATTTGCAGGGATGTTGCTATTGCCAATCAATATTTTTTTAATAGTATTCACCGATGCCATCTGCTGGATTGCTGTCTTTATCACTGAAATCCTCTCCTTGCTCCAGGTGGTCATTACAGGTGCAAGAGTGTGATTTCTTTTGTTAAAGACTCATTTAAACCAGAACAATTCTGCCAGAGGAATTCTAGCTAACCATGGTCGAAAAGTTAAGTATTGCCCAAAATATTTGACTTCTTCCATGTTCAAGAATTGAGCTTTAAATTACATACATAAAATCTTCAGTCCACATATGTAGGTGAGAACGGGAATAAGCTACCCAGTGAAGAGCTACAGTAGAAGACTGTGAAGAAGTAGAAGACTATGGAGAAGTAGAAGACTGTGAAGAGCTATCCAGTAGAAGAGCTGTGGCTCTGCTACAGCTGTATAATCCCATGGTAATACGTATGAATAAGTCCATTAGTTTGATCATCAGAGAAAAAAAAAAAAACTATAACAGGAGGGTCTTTAAGCAACCCAAACATCACATTTATAAGTGCAGGCACTGATTTCCAGGGGGTCCTGAGGAGGCTACAGGCCCTGCCTGCTCCCACAAGGCAGCGCACGCTTTCCCCTGCCTGCCGGTGGAGGAGCTGTACGTCGAATCGCACAGCTTTCCATCACCCCACCGCTTACACGCAGCCCTGCCAACCTTGCAGCTGCTGACAGGTAACACGGTAATAAAAGCACCCTGCTTTCCCATTATATTTCTAGAAAATTGATACCTCCTGTTTGTAGAAAATTGGGTAAATAATTCTTGGTAATACAAAAGGCATTAAAGAAATGTAGTAAATTGTCACTGGTTTTATCATGAAACCTATTGAGCCTCATCGGGAACACTGAATTCCATTTGCATAACCAGGAGAAAAGTGATTACATGTAGGTTGTTAAAACATGGCCATCATGAAGGTGTTCAGAAGACTGTGGCTGGCATGGGATTCACAATGGTGAGGCTCTACACAAGCTCATGGCCCTCTGAGCAAGTCTCACCCCTCTGTACTCCAGGTTCCCCTTTGTAACTTAAGAATAACGATAGCTTTTGTAAGGCATTTTGAAACCTACTGATGAAAATGCTATGTAAAAAGTAGGTACGGGATTTGGATTTATATTAAATACTTTCCTAAAGTGAGATGGATTTCAGCTCGTGCTTAGTGCTTTTATTAAATTCCAGTAGATAGAAAGACACTCTCTAGTGAAAAGCTCTTTTTTCCCCCTTTCTCATGAAAAGCCATGGTGAACTCAATGAAAACCACAACGAGAAATGTTGAATCCAAACCCCATTCTTGTAAAAATAATACTGTGATAGTGTTCTGCAAAAAAATTATATAAAGTGACATAAGGTAAAATAAATGACAGAAAGTTAAAATGACATAAAGACATGTTTGCTTCTTCAGTATTGCTACAACTGAGTTGTAGGAATATGAAGTACCTTATGTTTTTTCCTAGACACTGTCCCTTCCTGGATAGTGATATTTGTTCTGCCAATACACAGTGCCTTGAAGCCCTTTCTCTATACTCTCACAGTTAGTGTCTTTAATGAGAAGTTAAAGAAGTTAAAATGACTGGACAGTCATTTCAAAAATGATGAAAAAACTTTGGCCACTTCAGTCGTGTGGACAGACAATTCCTTCACCTACTGCTCTTCACTTATGCTTGGATTTAAAAAAAAACAACAAACCAACTGCTGAGGACAGTTCTAACTTTTATTTCCCAGTCTACAAGTGGTTGTTTCTCAGCAAGATAACAGAAACAGTACCTAACTGTCTTACAGCTGCACTAATCTCTTTGAGGTTCATACGTAGACTCTTTTTGGCCATTACCATCTCTGTATTCATCTTCCTGGAAAACAAAATCACAACTGTTGCATTCATCAGGGGACATTTGTAGTGCAGATTGAAACACAAGCAGACTGTCCACTGGGGCTAAAAACAGCAATACTTTTCTGCTACTCATCCCCCTTTCCCCAGAGAGTCGGTGCATTTGTGGTTGCTAGTTATAGCCTTCATTTAATAGATATAGATTAAGGGAAAGGACCTTTGTCTCATTTGGTCTGTACTACCAATTTCAGGATATATCCTTGTGGAGAGGTGTTTCTCCCAGGGTTGGAAGTCCTTGGTGGGAGAAGGCCAGAACATCCAATGCAACGTGTAAAACTATATTAATCTTTTAAGATTTAAGTAATATGCGAGCTCTGCAGAGTGGTGAATGTCTCTTTGTGAACATAAAGTCACTACTCAGAACTGCAAGACCCAGGCAGTGTTATTACAATATTTTTAAGGTACTAAAAGTCAAGTGAAACTTCCTGTGTAAGCAACAGAGCCCAGACTGAAATAGAAATTAAATAATGAAGCTCTCAGAACGACCCTTGAAAGCAGTCAATTCAGTTTTCACTGCATCAGGTTTTACGAAGCATAGGCATCCGGGCAGCATGGGTAAGCACATGCCTGGGGGAGCGTTTATGGGACTGAGGCACATGCAAGGAAGAACAATTCCCTGTTATTAGTTATGTTTTCACAACCACCTTAGCTATATTTTGACTTTATTGCATATGAGCTGCTTACCTGTTATAAAGAGAAGAATCAAGCTCTTAGAAAAAGCATAAAGCAAAACTTTCAGCAGACTGTTACCTTCTTTTTTTAAAGATTTACTAAAGAAAGCTCCAGAAAATCTTTTAGAAGGCTCAGTTCATAGATCATTCTGAAGTGTTATCAAACAAAAGGAGTTTGGAGCAATGCAGAAGATCCAGAAAGGGAGGAAAATCCCCAAGAGTATGGGAGTATCACTGAAAATAACGAGGAGACTGAAGAGTTAACATTTCTCAGCTGAGATGACAAGACAGAATACATGCTTCAGGCCCACCCAGACTGTGAAATACGATGGATATATTAGAACCACCATGAAGGCAGGAAGTCAAGTCCAATAATAAGGTCACTGTGTTGTGGCAATAAGCCCAACTGTGAGGTTTTGACCCAAGTATTCACCCAGCATGCACTTCAGCATGGGATTCTGTCTGAAAAAATCTAAATTTCCTTTCAGGTGTCAGAAGATCCTCTCAGTTAGTGACCCAGTTGACCTATTTTCCAGTACTGACTAACCCACTGGGTGCCTTAATTTGACAGACATTGTCCTGCTTGGCCTGAAGGGTCCCTGGAGCTTCCTGGGTTCAGCAAGTACCTGGTGACAGCAGAGCAGGAGTCCAGCAGCAGAGGAGCTATAGCAGATTGCTGGTTCATATTGGTGGTTTCTCTGCTCATAGCTGTGGAGCTGAAGTAGGTTCTGGCTGCTGTAGGTGCCGTAGGAAGTGCCCTCCCTCAGACACAGCAGGACTTTGGAAACACCCAGGCTATTATGATGGACGGGGGTGCCAAGGAAGGAGCAAAGCAGCCCCACTGCTGGTACTGCAGAAGGGACGGACGCATGCTGGGGCAGAAGTCAGAGGACAGCACCCCAGCGAGGCTGCTCTGCCACCTAAAATGTATGTTGCCTCTGCAAACAGAGGTGCTGCCAGTTACATATTGTCTGGATTTCATGTGGCTGCCCCGGAGAGGAAATTTCCTCCCCTGCAGTCCCTCCTGACATACCAACTGCTGCACCTCTGTCCTACCCATGGGTCGCTGCCCACGTGCGTTGCACTGGCAAGTGGGGATGGGAAGGGAAATTGGTCTTGGATACACCTCTCTGCGCACTTCCCTAGGATAATGTAGACACTACTTGTTATGTTTTCCTCTCCTTGACAAAATCTTCATTTACAGTGGTTCTTTCTCTTGAACTTTGGGATAAATTAGAACTTCATCTTTATATAGCTTTGCTCTCCACCCAGATTTGATTTAAAGAAACAGAAGGATACTTTTCCACATCTACTGGTAATCTGTTTCGACAGATTATTATTTTAAGTATGTCATTTATTAAAACAAACAAATTAATTCAAATGCATATTTTCTGGGTTTTCACTTGCTGAATTGCCTATGAATATGAAAGAAGAAAGCTTTTTCTGACTCAAATATCTCAAAAGCCTGATTCTCATTGTTAATACTTAGAAGCTATTTGCTTTTTGCAACACTACTACTTTTTTCTATTAGTTGTAAACCTTGATGGCCCTGCCCACCTCTGATAAGACATAAAAAATGAAAGACTAATTTTTAAAAAGCAAGGAGGAATTATACATGCAATCAGAGACTACACAATCACAGACCCACAGAAAAATTGAGGTTGGAAAGTACCTCTGGAGATCATCTAGTCCAACATTCAAGCACAAAGCTGGATCAGCTAGAGTAAGACTTCCAGGATCATGTCCATCTTGGTTTTGAGTATCTCCCAAGGACGCAGACTCCACAATATCCCTGGGTTGCCTCTTCCGGTGTTTGATCACTGTACAGTTAAGAATTTTCTTCTTCCATTTAAACTGAATTGGCTGTATTTAAATTGATGGCCTTGGTCTCCTGTCCTGCCATCAGGCAACACAGAGAAAAGTCTGGTTCTGTCTTCTTTACCCCCTACATCAGGTATTTACACATGCTGGTAAGGTCCTCCCTCAGACTTCTCCAGTCTGAACAGTTCCAGCTCTCTCAGCCTTTCCTTGTATGACAGATGCTCCAGTCTCTAAACCATTTTCATGAAAAACTACCTCAGACACAGTTTATTATGTGCATGTCTCTCCTGTGCTGGGGAGTCCAGACATGCTCCCAGCATTCCAGATGTGTCTCACCAGGGCTGAGCAGAGAGAAATGACCACCTCCCTTGACTTGCTGGAAACACTCTTCCTAATGCAGTCCGGGAGGCTTTTGTCTTCTTTACTACAAAGGCACATTGCTGGCTCATGATTCACTTGTTCTCCACCAGCACCCCTAAGTCCTTCTCTTCAAAGCTGCTTTCTAGCTGGTGGGTGTCCAACGTGTACTGCTGCATGGGGTGTTTCCTCCCCAGGGGCAGGACTTACCTTTCCCTTTGTTGAACCTTGTGAAATTCCTGTCAGCCCATTTCTCCAGCTTGTCGAGGTCCCTCTAAATGGCAGCACAACCAGCTGGTGCATCAACCCCTCCTCCATGTTTTGTATCCTCTGCAAACTCTTTCCCATTGACCAGGTCATTAATGAAGATGTTAAACACTGTTGTTCCCAGTACTGACCCCTGGCCTACCTCACTAGTGACTGGCCTCCAGTTGGACTGTGTGCCTCTCAACCCGGCTGCTCAGTTTTCAATCCACCTTACTGTCCATTTATCTAGTTCATATTTCATCTATGGGACATTATGGGAGACAGTGTCCAAAGACTTCCTAAAGTTGAGATAAACAGCATGCACTGCTCTCCCTTCACCCCCAAGGCAGCTGTCTCATTGTAGAAGGCTACCAAGTTGGTCAAGTATGACTTCCCTTTCATACAAACATGCTGACTGCTCCCAGTCATCTATTTGTCCTTCATATATGTTTGGAAATGCATTCCAGGATTATTTACTCCACCACCTTCCCAAGGATCAAGGTGAAGCTGACTGACCTCTGCTTCCCTGGACCCTCTTTCTTGACCTTCTTGAATACAGGAATGACATTTTCTTTCTTCCGGTCATTAGAAACATCCCTCTCATATGACCTTACACACTTTCTTAGCATATAAAATATTGGGTGGGGTGGAGGGAGGTTTAAAAATATTTGTGGGATTTTTTTCCCTCTTTTGACTGTAATTATCTACACACATTTCCATGGCTATTTGCCTAATTTTTAATAATAATAATAAAAAAAAGAATAAGATCAGAACAAACAGCTGTGCCTGAACAAATATGGCTCATATAATAGCCCACCATGAAGAACTAAAAGGAGACTTGCCTTTGTACCATGTTAAACATTTTTACTCTTGTTACTGGGATCTGTTCAACAAGCAAATAGGGAAAACCTAACAGTTGGGTTTACAACATATTTTTTTGACCAAACGCAGTGATGAAGAAAATAATTTCTTGTCCCTCACAGCTTGTATGTGATCAATGACAAATGAAACACAGGAGAAGGAACTGAAGGCGAAGAGTGAAAATCCCAAGTGCAGTTCAATGGTCTGCAACACAGGGAAGTTTTTTAAGGTTATTATGAGCCTCATGGCAGCAGAGAACATTCCCCTGCACCTTTTATCAGTGAATGACTGATCCACAAATGCTTCAGCCTTGGAAATCCTAACAGAAGATACTCTAACTCAAAGCTAGAGCTTTTAAATGGTAATTTTTTATATTATCTCTCTACTCAAAAGAAAAGATAAAATGGATCAGACAGGACTGGCTACATGGATACTAAACTATGTCCAGAGGATGATGTATTTTAAAACAGGGATTTTAAAACTCTTGCAGAAACCCATTTTATTAAACATTTTCAGTGTTTAGTGTTTTACAGTAAGTATGTGCCCTTAGGACAGTTCTAAAATACTGTGCATTATTCATTGTTTGTCGAGGATAAAACCACTTGGTTTTCCTACTCTGAACAAAGGTTGATCAGGAGGCACACTGTAACATTAACAAAGGTCCCCTCAGGACAACACATGAATAATGGAGCAGAAAGTAAAGTTAGTCACCTTCCTGTTTGCATAAATCTATAAAAAGTATTTCAGTATGATAGATGATGGTGATAGTGGACTGAACGTTGAACTACGTCTCTGCATTCAAGCACACAGATGCCTTAAATAAATTATGTATCAAAATAGAGCCTCTTAATCTTAAAAAAAGGCTGCGCCAAAACATATTCATGGCTTGGGCTGCCTTCTCCTATTAGACTACTGTTTAGAAATCAATAATATCAATAGTTTCTGAAAGGTCAAACAAGATGACGTGTTTATTGGTATGAGTAGTATTTCAATGTTATCTGTTCTGCAGCCTAAAAATCTAAGAAAAACAAAGCACTGAAATACCCATCACACATAAGATAAAATGTCACTATGTTGGTTGCGCACACTAGTTAAAATTCATTTTTAATCTAATGTCTTTGTTTATGATTTGACTCTCACTAATAAAAGTAAAGGTGCAAGTAGTGCAAGTATCTCCTACATGACATCCCTTCCTCGAAAAGGCTAGCGAACTCTAAAAACATTCTGGGAATTATCCTACGCCTAGAAACAGAGTTTCAGGGATCGCAACCAGCCCTGCACTTCCTGAAGCACAGTGTAATTGCAATACTTGTAGTGACACAATCTATTTCATCACATTGCAAGACAAGCCAGAAAACTAAAGTTAAAGAGTTTAATGTGAAGAAGGAAGACGCTCTGCTCTTTCAAGGTTTGTTATCTTTTCTTTTATGCTCCTTGCCATTTGCTATCTTTTCTCCATCTGCGTTTTATTCCCGTATTATTTTCAGCTGTTCATGTGCACTGATAATAACGTCGTGTAACTGAATGAAACGCTGCTTTTAGAACCTGACATTTTAGTTACTTCTGCTTTGCTTCTGCTACCACACATAGAAAGGGGCAAGAGAATGACAATTGAGGAGTTGGAGAGTAAATAATCTTGTTTGTAAAGGTTCACCAAGCAGCACAGCACAAAGGAATTAACAAGATGTTCATGGCAGCTCTTTAATCACTTCTCTAACATGTGGGAGACTTTCACTGCAAGGGAAAAGGTATTTCAAGAAAGGAGTTCACTTTTACTAGAGGTATTTATGCCCTTCATGACAGCACTATTAAAAATAACAGCAGTCCTTAGATTTTATTTGCACTTAACAATTAATGTCTTGTATGCTCCCAAAGACCACACCTCTAAGGCTGTTTCAAGCATCTCCACGTCGACTGCCTTGAGCAAATCTACCATATACTCCTTGAGAGGCCCTCTGGCACTAAAAACGTGCCACCAGGGCTTGTGGCATCCATAACAAGTCCCTGCTGACCTTGGCTCTAACTCATGCTTCCCCCATCACACCCTGAGATGCCACCATGCAGTCTCTCAGCATCCACGTTGATCTCCGTGGCCCCCATGGGACAACCCCATGAAACTGAGAAAAGGGAGAAAGGAGAGCTGGGTGCTTCAAACAGCTCCAGGCAGTGGACAAAGCACCATCTGTCTTTCTGCAACACCAGATGCAGAGAATAACCAAGGAGTCATGCCACCAAAATTGACACCACTCACAATTTGAGGGTCAGGCGTTTCCCAGTGCTTTGGGAGCATGGCCGAGGGTTATTCGAGGGCTACTAGGCAAAGGGCAGAGGCAGGGAATTTAGGAAAGTGGCATAAGCAGTATAACAAGACTGCAGACACAGCCCACAAGGCTTTAATGTTTTTATATCAATCAGCAGCAGTTGGTCGCACAGCAAGGAGAGCTCACACGGTACCTATTTAGAGGGTAGCAGAGCTGTGACCACAGCATGACATCCCTACGGGCCGCCAGGGTTCAAGGTAGCTTTGCTACATCTGACCTCTCCCCACAGGGCCATGCTGGCCAGAAAAAAATCCAGCCACCCAGGGACTGCTTCTTGTTTTGCTTTTCAACACAGGCAGTGTTAAAGCACTGGAGGCATTTGGATTATGAACAGCATCAAGAGACAAGATGAAACTGTATGCAGGCAATGATTTTAAAAATAGCATATACAGATAGACCGACGTATAATTTAAGTGCAAAAGAGTTATTGAGCATTGCACTACCCAGTAGCTATTACGATGGCAAAAAGCATCAATGCCGTAAATCTTATCAATCATCCCTATATAACCATGCAGAATCCAACCCTCTTTTCACCCTAACAGCTACTGAGGGGATTATGTCAGGGTAAAGTGCTCTTTGCCAGGCCACACAAATGTTTTTTGACATTTCTTTCCATTACAAAATACTTATTCAAAGGGAGGAGTCCCTCAGCCTCACTTTTGGATGTTGGGTGATCCTTGATTAGACACAGTTTCCCAGATGAATAGGATGAGGTGGGACCAGGGATCTTCAGCTGTGGGAGTCCGCAAGAAGTCCAAAAAGGACTCAGACCCAAAAGTGTGGCTTTTGATGGCACAAGGCAGAAGTGTTTTAATTGAAGTATCTGTGGCATTTCTCTTACCATTTTCTCTCCTTGATTCAGTCGTACACCTTGGGTAAGAAAACAGTGAAATAAGGAAATGTCCTTCTATTGCTGACTACCATACAGAGCCCTCCGATCCCTAAAATCAACTCCACTCAGCATGAGAAAAATGCTATTCCAGCACTGGAATACCCAAACACAGAAGCCGAGATCACACATTGAACAAATTTCCATCGCTTCATACCTACAGAAGAGGGTATAAAGCTCCTTTGCTCTGATACCCTGGAGCCTATTAGTATCACTTGCATAAATCAGCTTTGGGGACATAAAGAAGATGGCGAAGAATCGGGGTCCACTGCCCGAGAAGTGCAGCTCCAGCTCTGCAACTGCTGGATTTGCTGGAACGATTTTACTGCTCCCTCTTCACTCACACAGAGTCAGATCACCGCAGCAGCGTCCAGCTGAGGCAGACGGGCTGTGTGTCGTGGTTTGGGCTGTGTCAAACCCGGACACCGTGCCAGCAGAAAAACGCATCCTGGAGGAACAGCTTTGGCCAAGGTGCTCCCCTGCACCACTCCTCTGTGCTGAAATGCAGTTTCCCCTAGTTGCCCCCACCCGAGCCCAGTGCTGAGCCAGGCTTCCTTGCAGGGCTGCCTCTCACCCAGATCACTGCCCTGGTTCAGCTCACAGAGCAGAGAAAAACCAGCCTTGCTACAAGGGAGAGGTCAGGAATCAGGATGGGGGGAAGGACGGAGCCACTTTTTGTGGCTGACAATACTGAATTCAGCCTAAGCAGGTCACAAGACCACAGGTGGAGACTCAGGTAATGCTCCCTGGAGCTGCACCAACAGAAGTTTCATTATTTCCTTTATTCTTTGCAAGTAAGGGAGAAAGGGGAGCCACAGACAAAGGCTTCTCTTCCCCTCAAACCAATGCTAACAAATAGCTTAAAACACATGAGGAAAAAAAGGAAGAGATATATTTAATATGAAAATACTATTAAACATTTTTCTCCTATGTGTTACTCTTCATCTGTAGATCTGAAAGCCTAGATCTGAAAGTTATCTAATAACTTTTTTAACACAAAACCTTTTTTATTTTAATTCACGTATTCCTCTGCTGTATCACAATTAAAACTGAGTATTCATAGAAGGTCCCTGGAAACCGACTGAAAAACATTTTCTTTCATCATGGTAACCTAGTGAAATGCAAATAGTAAACAAGCAGCCACATATAAATAAGGTTGCTTTCATTATTAATATTTTAAGATCATATTAGTAACACAGTAAGCAGGAAGTTTTTATAAAGTATGAGGTTTTATTCTCAATGTCTGTTTGAGAGCAGATAAGTATTATAGTATGTATTGTTCATCAGTAATCGTAATTGCATTTTCTAACGAAGAGACAGCTAACAGAGTCCTCCAAAAGGCAGGTATATACTCCTAGGCTTCTATTAAAGCTCCAATCACTGAATGCACAGTTGAGCTCAGAAGCCATAAAATAAAATTTATGAAAAGATTTAAGACAAGTTTCAAAAAGCATATTGGCTTCCTTTCAAAACAGCCCAGAAAGCTGTATCTTACAGCATTATTTTTATGTGTTGATTTAGTAAGTGTATAGAAGCTTTTGGTTTTTCTTAGATTGCACTCAGCTTTTGACAAATCATGGAATTATTTGTGAAGCCACCATGAGCAAGCAGTTAATTTCCTCCTAATTCATTAAACAATTTAATCAAGGCAATTTTTAAAATTTTTGTTTCCAAACCCATGTCCTTGGTCATTGTGGGTGGGCACACCAAGTTCTTCAGAAAAGTGGACTCAGAACTGGGTCAGGACATTTTGTGAGCCAGCATCTTGGTATCTCAAAGGAATACTGCTCATGGTTTCAGAAAGCAGAAATCAAGAAATAAAATGGTAAAAAAGTATTTGTGTCATTATTAGCATTTCTACAAATACTTGAACTATAAATACACTTAAACTTATAGTGTCCCCAGTAAACAGTTTATAATCTAACATAAAAGGACTTTTAGTTTTAGTATTCTGGGATATAAAACCCCACCGACACTGGTAAATTTAGCTATCTAGGGTTCTGCTTTGAACTATCTAGACTTTCTGGCACCACTGATTGACATGCCTTTAGAATTGACTCATCCTTGATTTTCCTGAGAGTGCTAAATTGAGCATATTTGTTTGGACCTTTTAGACCCAGGCCTTGCTCTCAGGACATATAAAATGACAGATTTTTATAGTGCCAAGACCCTCAAACCACATAGGGAATGTGTTTGCTTAAGTTTGTCCCGCAATTAGAAAGATTTACAAATAACACAGAGCAGTGTATCTCTTAATTACTCAAAGCAGCATACCTATTTCACAGGTTTTCAGTGCCCAGAAGTATTTTGTTGCAAGACACATTTGTGCGCTGCCTTCAATTTTTAAAAGCAAGTATTTTGTGTACAGAAAACCTATATTCATGTTTTCATTCTGAGTTCTGAAATAACCCTTCAGCTGGTCAAAGTACTAGCCTTGGCATTTTGGTAGCAAAAAGCTGAACCAATCACACCAAGAAGCTGCATTATGCAACAAGGCTGGCATCTACCAATCTAAATGGAAGCCAAGTAACAGGTAAACTCAAACAAATGTGGACAGGGGATGTGGTTCTGCATAGATCTATACTAACTGCTCATGAAATCCATGGCCCAGCACTTATTTTGGTCATGAGATCTACAGAGCTAAGGGTAAAAGCGATACCCCTATTTCCAAGTACTCTTCCAGCTGTGAATTCTGGTTGTGGTTATACAAGCAGCTGACTTTATCATGATTTACCGAGGTGTAAATGTTTTGCTGTCATTGCTTCCCCACTTTTCTTCCTCTGCCTCTCTTCAATGCCCAGCTACGTGGCCAGACTTCTTTTGTATCAGCTCTGGCATTTGTCTGACCTTTTTGGGAGCCAATTCAAATTGTTAAGCCACCAAAAATTACTAATTTTTTTGACAGACCAGTTTACTATCAGGTTGGTGAATTAAATGAGCACGTGCAGAGTTCAGTGAGTACCACAGCTGACGTAACTTAACTAACAGAAACATGCAACCAGGAGCTTGGACAGGGACAAGGGACAGTCTCCTTCCTTTCGGTAAGAGTCAACTGTTAGATTAGTTCACTCTGAATGTAAAACCAAGGGTCAGCCTTCAGTGACTTCTGCTTTTTAATCCTTTGAGACAGGGACTAGATGCACTTGCAAACACCTCTGATGGCTCTATTGCAATCAGGCACCTCAGGATATCCCAAAATTGGTCCAAAATTTCTACTCAAAAAGGAAAATTATATTGATGCAGTGATAAATACATTGTCAAATGGACTTGAATACAAGGGGTATAAAATAGCCAGTTCTTGAAAGAATACCATAACGCAAAATCAATGGATCAAAAATTGTAATATAATTATTTCTGACAGCAGAAGCATTTGTCCTTATCATTAAGACAGAGGGCATAAACTGGGGATTAAATTGTATGTTTATATAGGAAGATTATCGTACCTTAAGTACTGTATAAATTTATGTATTAATTCTGCAATCGCTTATATTGCTGAATATCTGAAATGATGCTTCTGAAACTGATGGAAGTACTCTGAATTCTCAGTCATACAAATTAAATCTTAACCTGGATTTAAATACTTGTTTCTTAAGGGCTTAGCCCTGGACAAAAAAACTAAGTTAAACAAAATGCCTTGTGTTAAAGATTCAGACCCTTCCCNTCAAGCAGACAGACATTAAACTGGTAGTCAGTCAAAAAGAGGGCGACTGCAGACAGCAGTGGAACCTCCATGCGCTGCTGAGCAAACTCCCACTAAAATTAAACCCAAAATGAGCATTAGGACTTCTAAAGTCTGTAAATGTGTACCAGGGGAATTCTGCTAAGTCCTTGCCAGAAAGGGGGAAATTCAGCTGTCTAAACACAGGCGTCTAGTGCCATTTAAGAAGCCTAGGCATGGTCTCTGGGAGACCAGGCGTCTCCACAGGTCCCCACCCGTATCTGCCAACCCCACATAGGTGTCTCAGCTGCCCCAGGGCTTCTCAAGGGGCACCAGAGGTCTGTGCTTAGGCAGCTGAATCCCACCCAGAGTGTCTACCGTGCAATTAAGGACAACTTTAAATTCTTCTTTAAGGAGGCTCTGGAATGAAAAGGATAGCTATTGTTTTCATTTTATCCCATAAACAAAACCTGTTTAAAGGGAGCTGCCCAACCTTCTTGTTTAAAAAAAACTCATCACTTTTAACCATCCCAACATACTACTCATGAGTTTTTAGGTTTGTATTTTCTGTCAGTAGCCCAAAAAACTGTGACTCCTACAACAAAGATTGTACTGCATAAGAAAACAGAGCCTTTGATAATAACCAGTTTCAATTAGGGTGGTGACACACGAAGCATTTATGCGAAATGAGCATAAGCAACAGAGAGCAGGACTTATTACAGCCCTGTGCATCATATGGCGAGTTCAGGTATAGAACTAAATGACATCAGAAAGGCAGCCTAGAAACTTTTGCCGCACTGTTGGGTCTGAAGGAAGAAGGAACAGGAATTTGTGACAATTTCTAAGTCTAAATGTCCAGGAAGCGTGTGCAGTCCTGCCAGTCTTGACCTGTTCATAAAGGTTAAAACACTGCCTGTTTTGTACTGCTTCATCCCTGCACTTACAACCACTGGCACACACTTAGCAAAGGAGAGATTCACTGCTATCTGGTTTATACTGGAAGGTGTTGTGTTGTGTAAGGAGAGAATTAGAATCATAGAATCACAGAATCACTTGGGTTGGAAGAGACCTTCAAGATCATCAAGTCCAACCATAAACCTATGTCAAAACCACCCCTAAACAATGTCCCTCAGCACCACATCTACCCATCTTTTAAATACCTCCAGGGACGGCGATTCTACCACCTTCCTGGGCAGCCTGTTCCAATGCTTGACAACCCTTTCGATAAAGAAGTTTTTCCTAATATCCAACCTAAACCTCCCCTGGCACAACTTGAGGCCATTTCCTCTTGTCCTGTTGCTTGTTACTTGGGAGAAGAGATTGACCCCCACCTTGCTATAACCTCCTTTCAGGTAGTTGTAGAGAGTGATAAGGTCTCCCCTCAACCTCCTCTTCTCCAAGCTAAACAACCCCAACTCTCTCAGCCGCTCCTCATAAGACTTGTTCTCCAGACCCCTCATCAGCTTCGTTGCCCTTCTCTGGACACGCTCCAGCACCTCAATGTCTCTCCTACACTGCGGTGCCCAAAACTGAACACAGCACTCAAGCTGCCACCTCACCAGTGCTGAGTACAAGGGCACAATCACTTCCCTGCTCCTGCTGGTCACACTATTCCTGATACAGGCTAAGATGCCATTGGCCTTCTTGGCCACCTGGGCACACTTCCTTTCCATCAGAGGGATGTAGAGGAACAGGAGGCAGTAGGACAGAGGGGACTGTATGAATTAATTTTCCACCTACATAAATGAGAAACAAAGGCTAGAGCAGTTGCTGAAGCAGTCTGTATTAAGCCTTCACCTTCCTTCCAGCCCACAGCACTCCAGAGAGCAAAGGAGGATTTGGTGCTCAGTGCTACACCACACCACCACCCACAGAGAAAAAAAGCGGAAAATACACAGGGCCGTGCCCGTGCACGTGTACATGCACGCACTTGGGATACATGCAACCAACATATTTTAAAGAAATCTGGGTTTAGGGCTGAAGTCTGCCCACTTTATGCTACTTTTCTAACTTTCACCTGTTTGTCCAACTGATTTACTGGGATAAGTGTTTTGCCCTGAGGTGAAAATCCTCTCCTGCTTATTGCTTCACTATTTAGTATACTGGCAAGACAGTTTCACCATTCATAATAAATAGAAAAAAATGTAAGCAAAGGGACAGTTGCTTAAGTCACCTGGATTATAAGCATAGACATGAAAGCAGAGTCTAACTATATCTATTTTCTTTCTAAAATTTCTTGAAATGTGATGATGTTTCAGACAGCAAAGGGAATTAGTTTTACATGAGCAGCACACACATACAGTTACCTTCTCGGCCGCTCTTCCTCAAATAGTCCGTACCTCATTCCTGTATTTTCTACTAAGATCATTAATTCATTAAAAAAGGTCTCACTTCCCGCTTTGGAGAAACTCCGTTTCCATGGATGTTAACACCTGCGAAAACCAAGCAGTACATGCTGTGAAATGTAAGTGCAAAAGGTCTCTTATTTGCTATTTGACTCATTATACAGTAATATCCAGGCAGCCCTCACACTACTGAGACAGCAGAACACTTGATATGAGACACAACAACAGTCAGAGATAGCGGCTGTTCCTATGAGTTTCAAAGAGCCCATGTGTTAACACGCACTAGGTTTATTACCACTCTTGACAGTGTCTTCAGATGAGCATGAGAAGTCTCAGTTCTAAAAATTAGGGTCTCCGTTGTCTCCAAAATCTGAACAAGTGAAAACACACTGTATTTGTGTGTCATGGTCATGCTGCTACACACAAATCCAAGCAAGCAGACTGAAGTTAGATTCCCATATGTTTTGTTCAAGGCACAGCAATGTCAGTCACCAGTGCAGCTCAGGGAAGCAGCACACAGATGAAGCCGGTGTAGTACATATTTAGCGAGTATCATCTTTTTCCTTATGCTTCATGAAACGTTCTAATGTGGGGAAGACAATTTTGGTGCTTGGTCTAGTATTGTAGCTCCTGTTAAACAACTAGAATTACTTCACTAAGGCTTATTTCCCAATCAGCTATGACCCTATTCACAACTGGTCTGAACGAAATCATGCTATTAGAGAAGCTGCTTCCCCAAAGTGTCATAAAACATCCCCTTTTTGCACCCCCTTTGCACTGGTAAAAATTACAAAGAAAGGCAAAAAGCCACAGAGAACCACACTGCATGCTTAAGTCCTTTAGAGGGGACAAACAATTACAGTTTTATTAATTTAGACTTTAGCAATCGATTTCTACCTTTTGGTTCCCCTACTAGAAAAATCAGTGTGATTAGCTGCAAGTGCACGGCAAGCAGAGTTTGTGGAAGGCGTGTGAAGCGCGCAGGGCAGAGGCATCTGAAGGATGTGAACGTGAGTACAGTGCCTCCCTCCATGAACTGATGAAGGCCGTTATCAAAATGCATTTCCTCCATTATTCCCCAAAAGATGAACCTCTATGTGGCATGTTTCGAAGTCACCAAACATACCCCCCCCCCGACTTCTGACAGATGCCAAAGTCAGCTCCACCATCACCTCCAATTCAAGCCCAACTAACAGAAACCAGCATAGGTCAGGTCACAAATCTGATGAATTAGTAGTTGTCAAAGTCCTGCCTGAAATTCTCATTGTTGGAATAAGACACTTCTGGACTAAAGACTCTGCAAAGGAAATGCAAATTTATAAAAGGTAAGATCCATTCCAGTCACTGGAAATAACTGAGGCTGTATTTAAGAAAGTCATTTCCATAATCCGGGCCTTCAGTGACTAGAAACAGGATTTTCTTGGATCATCCTAAATTAAAAGAAATGGGCAAGCTCTGCCTAATACAAAATGATGTAGTTTTAGATATTTACACTTTACTTAAAAATAGCTGTCGATGTCAGGAGAGAAAGGAAGTGTAAGCTCTCAGCAATAACAACTTCATCTTTTATCTCTCTGCTAACGTAGCATTTGTTAACATAGGAAAAGGAGTTTGCAAAATCACATATTTGACAGAACTTGTCATAACTGAGCAAAAAGAGTTGACCTTTTGAGTGTTACCAGTGTTAGTGAATGTCATGCAACAGCTGAAGAGCGCTTGCACTCTGTATACTTTGAAAAAGCAGGGATGTCAGGCAGAAAGGTGCTTAATGCCTTCTCCCTGTCATCATACCAAATCATTTGAATTTGATAATTTTGAAATTTTCTGAAGGCTTCCCTTGCCCTTCATTGTTGGTAGGCCGTGAACTGAAAAAGTGGGAAGAAAATAAATTGTGGACTTCAAGCCACGTTATCTGCTGTGAGAGTTGCTCTCTCTTCCAAAAGCCACTGTAACAATATTCCGCTCTTAGGTGTACCAAAATGCCCAAACTTGAAAAATGATTTGTTATTAATTTCATCAAACTGATAAATTATTGGTTGCAACTCTGAATGATTTTTCCAGACATTCATTTCAAGCATGTTTCCTTGGAAACAAAGAAACCAAAGGAACCTAAACTGCCATAGCATATAACTTTCTTTTTGTTCGCATACAAAATTCCTTCCCATTAAAAGTCATGCTACAAAATTTCTGTTACATGTGGCTTCCAAATATCTGTTAATTCATCAAAACAGGCATTTTTCAAGCCAAAAGATGCACAGATAAAATGTTAAAAAAACCCAAACTTCCTACTCTAAAATATACTGAGCTTTACAGAGACTAATTGTGTGATTTTTGAAAGTGTGCAGGCCATTTTATTAAATGACAGCCCAGCTCTCAGGCCTGCAGCCAGCATGCACACCTTGTGAGCAATTATTTCAGGCTGGAAATTCAGCCTTCAGTATCCTTGTAAGAACACAGGTACTCTAATTTGCTTGCAAGGGACTTCAGTATCATTACTTACTACTGTGAAGAGCTGCCACTGTCATTAGATAAATAACAGAAAATAAGGCCAAGAGTTCAGATACTCCATTTCCTTTCCTCTTCCATACAGTGACCTTTCTTGCACAGATTCCAGTTCAGTATTTCCTACACATCAGCTCATCTCCTTTACAATGTCCTTCAGTTTTCCACTTCACACCCTTTTGTCCTGGTCCCCACGCTCTTTCCCAGCATCTCCCCATATCTTCTTCTTCACCTTCCTTCTTTGTTTCTCCTTCAACACATTCTTATTCCTTTTCTTCCCCCATACACTCTTTTTCCCAGCCCACCTGTCTCCCTTGATCCTATCATTCCAATCTCTTTCCAAGCCAGCCTCCTGTTCCCCTCAGTTTGTTTCAGTGCCCTGTTTCCTCACTTCCAACAGACTCTTCCTGCTCTTTAACAGTCTTTCCCTTAACTGCACTCACTTTTCTTTCATTAAGTGTATACACCAACACCCTATAGTCCTTCATCACTACACACTCCTTCAACATCATATTCCTGTTAATTCACTTTTACTCCTTCAGTTTACGTTGCTCTTGCCTCCTAGCAGCTTGTTTTAGGGAGGTTTTGATCTGCAGTTTAACAAATTACTGAACAGATTACTGGATAGCCAAAATGCTAAAATAATCACCTCTTGCTCTTTAATAGTAACACATTTTTTGTGTTCATAAAAAGAGCTGATTGTGTTTTATGGGCAGGATGGCAAAAAAAAAACCAAACCCAAATGATGCCAATCTGCATTTGAGGAACGAGATTTCCTAATTAAGTGAACAATGAAAATAACAATACCTGAAATCAGATCATCCTAACCCTATCTGAAATCATTCTAACACACAAAAAAAAGAGCTAAACTCATGAATATACAGCCGTATCCTGAAATCTTTTAAAACATTCTCATTGTGAAAATCCTAAGGGGGGACGAGTTGGGGGGGGAGGCATTTGAGTGAACACAGTTAATGCTGGCCCTTTTCCAGTCACCGTCTAACACATTGCAACTTGATGGTCAGCTTTTGTGTCTGCTTCTCGTATTTGTCAAATATGGGACACAGGGACATAGGACATAATGGGTTTCAGTCTCTTTTTAATAAAGCATTTTGAAGAGTAATAGATAAAGCATTATGTTGGCATAGCCCCCTCTTTCCACACCCGAAGGACAGATGGGGTAGAGTTGCCTTCTACAGGAAGCCACTGGTTCTTAAAACTCATTTCTCCAAACATTAGAAAACCAGATTTAGTCTAACCTGTGGCTTTAAGAGCAATCGCAGTCAAATGTAATTACAAATCTAGCTGCCCTGAAGACAAGGGGGCTCACCCTTGCAGCTTTCTAAGTCACAGTTTTCCCTCTGCTCCTCTTTTCTCCCCAACGGGTAGTAATTTTCTCCCAGCACGCACAATCACAGTCATTCCCATAGTGGCTCAGCCACATTGATTAGTGTACTCTAGGGAATAAGCCAAGATTTAACTTCTAGCCCACACTTATCACTCTCTATATTGTGTGTATAACCTTTAAATTCTTGGATCCCAGTGGCTTTTGAAAGTTTTATGTGTAGAGATTTAATTGGGGTTCCCACACAACCTTACAACACCCCTACAAACTTCCAGGAATCTTTTCAAGAGCTTAGTCTCAACCTACAAGATGGCACAGCTTGCAAAAATATCATAGCTGCTAAAGGTAACAATAACGCTTTTCCTGTATCCTCTCAGATTACTCTTCCATTTCTGCTAATTATACCTAATCTTCACTAATTAATTGCTATAAAGCTCAAAGTCTACAATGAAGACGCTGATTTTTCCTCATAAAATAATCCTTAAGATACAGGTCTGGGGAGCTGAGATGAATCCAGACCACAACAAACAACTGACTTCTCATGCAGAGTGTAGGGACGCAATGAGGAACATCATAAAGCTGGTTAATCGGGAAAAGGGAACAGAAAACACAAGCCGACAGTAAAGAGAATACCGTTTCTCAGGTTTCAGTATCCGTCATGCAGTTTTCCTACAGAACGTCAAAGGCGAGATTTTCAAGAACGGCTGAACTGGCTGATGGTGTAGAAAACACCGTCTCTTACCTCCTCACTCTGAACATACTAACTTTGAGCATATAACCCTCACAGAAAATACAGGATAACGTTTTAAGGGCTCCGACATCGACCCAAAATATTTACGAGCTTGCATCGCAGAACCCTGAGCCGCACTAGAAGGCCGGTGGAGGTCTGTTACCCCACTCTGCCGTGACGGGTCTGTGCCGCCTGGCACTAACGCGCAGCACAGATGGCGTATGGAGGATGTACAGACAGTACCTACTTTTTCATCAGCCTGTGACACCCTGTTAGGTACATCCTTGTTGGCTAAAGAATTTCCATTCACATTTACTCTCTGAGATGCAAGAGTTTTAATTTCAAAATTAATTGCTATGACTTACACGAATATTTTATGTTATACGATAATTTAGTTGCCACAGAGGTGGCTAACTATAATATAGCATATGGTTTATAACGGATGACAAACAGACATGAGTCATAGATGGTCCGGTTTCAGCCTGGAAGCAACCCTCAACGATGCTGGGTCTACATGATTATTGTGTTATTCTGTCCTTTTGTCTGTCAGCATGTGCCCCTAACAAATTCTGGAGCTTTTTCGGTTTGACAGGTCAAGTGGAGAACTGGGATACAAGTCACAGAGACGCTATATTCTTTGAAACGAGTATTCATGAGAATTCAGAGAGTAGAAGAGACTACCCAATTAGCCTCTCCGCTAATTAATGTTGCCACTAATTTCACTTTTTTTTTTTTTTCTGCAAGCCCTTATTAATTTGGAAAGATTAATGACACATCTCTTGACTGGTGGCTCCGCAAACGGGTGCCAGCCCAGCACACACGCAGGAGGGAAAAACGCCCGGGGCCTTCGGCAGGAGGGAGCGATGCGGAAGATTCAGTGGAAGGATACGGGGAGAAAGAACATTCCTCCCCAGGAAACCAGGCCTCGCCAGCTATGCCATTTAAGAAACAGTGTGTTTCTCGTCAGAAAAAAAGACACCAACCTGCTTTTACAAGCCTATTTTCCTAAAGCTGAGTAGAAGTTGGTAAATACCTTAGTATCTTACAGCTGACAAACTTATTTCCCAAGCCAACGCCCTCACCCTTTTAAGAGCGATCTTCTCATACCTTGCCTGTATTCCTAGCAGCATTCCTAAAAACTGCCAAACCAACACGAGCGGGTTTAGGTCTTTCCTGGCTGACTCCTTTCACACATACCGTCACCGCACCTTTCCCCTAAAACCCCCGGTTTCACACCCTTGGACAGGCTCCGTCTCGCCGCTCCCCAGCGGGCTTCTCTCACCCGGGACACCGGCTGCCGGCCCCCCCGGGGCAGCGCCCCCGCACCGCCTCCAAGATCCCGTCCCCGCGGAGCGAAGCCTCTCCCGCCGCCCCTCAGCCGGGGCCTGCCCCCCCCGCAGCGCGGAGGCCTCCCGCCACCCCCTCCCCACCGAGCGGCGCGGTGCCGCGGGGTGCTGAGCCTTCCTGCGCGACGCCCAGGTCGCCCCGCGCTTCCCTGAGGGGCGGCAGACGGCCGCGGCCGCCCCGCCATGCCCGTCTGCCGGCC